>VUYV01000301.1:957181-975239 GCA_008711295.1 Anarhynchus alexandrinus | reverse complement strand
ATTTTCCAACTTTTTTTTTTTTTTTTACAACCAAGACAGTTAGAAATATACTTAAAAATTCAGACTGAGAGTCCTCTGTATTCACACAATCCCAAGAGTTGGGACTCACCCCCCTTCCAGCCCTGCCTCCTCACCTTCCCACCGTGTAGGATGCACAGGAGCACAGAGGAAGATGAAAACAGTGAAAGGCTCAATAGATGATGATTTGGTGACTCATATTTGATGAATGCCTCACAACCAGCTTTATATGGGACTGCAGTAGTTTAACTGCTTCAGCCCACTTTGTGTCTAAGGTAGAGAGACAACGGTCCCTTCTGCTTTGTGGCAGCAACGCTTCCAGTGCCAAGTGTTGTGCTTTGTTAATCCAAGTGTATCAAGAGACAACTGCCTTTTGCTATTTGCAGCACGTAAAAATCAATATGCCACTTACATATCCTCTCTGACTGTCATCCCAGACACTTCTGCTCTGCTATTACGTGCAGAAAGTTTACCTCCTTCAAGCAGAACGCTGTCTATTTTCTGCGTGAATGTGAGAAATGCTCCACCATTATGGCCCCATCTAAATTATAGGTGCGAGAAGAGGATTTATGAAGAATATTGCAGGATGGGTGGCTTGTGAAAACAGAGTACAAGAATATCCTTTCTATTTCCACAGCCCTAAGCTTTTACTGAGAAGCAAATTTTGTCCGTACACCTCAACTGTAAGGTGTTTGTAGACCTTTCTCTTGGAGGTATGGTGGCATAGGTGAGGACAAGATGAGATCCAAGAGCCAAGAATCCCTTCATACAGACCCGTCCTATCTGGTCTGCAACACAGTGGGCTATTTTGGGGCTGAAGAGACAAGCTGTTGTTGAAAGCCATTATGGCCTGTGGGACTTCGGTCTTAAATATAGGATAGAGGGGAGGGATGCATGGAAAGGGAGCAAAGGAGAGAAAAGACGGTTGGAGAAATGATTGAGAATGCCCTATGGAGAATGAGCTGCTTTGAAGCACCTACTGACCAAAACAGCACATGTAGATACCTAATTTAGATATCTAAATCTTGGACCAGGAAAATCTTGGAAGAGAAAAGCCAACAACAAGATGCTAAGGGACACACAAGAGGGCTCAGAGGCCAGGTCCCCTTGGCAGAGTGGGGAAGCTGAGATACCTGTGCAGTGGGAGGGCAGGCAGGCAGTAGAAAATGGGAGCCACCAAGCTAGGTAGTGGGCAAAATCCTCTGCTCTCTGGGGTAGATGTGTCCCACTGAGGTCTCCCTCACATGGCACGGAGAGCCCAGGTCCTTTTCCAAAGTGGAGCAGACAGGGAGGTTGTTGCTTTCTGTCCACCTTTTATCTACTGCCCTGGAGGCCAGAAACACCTTGGAATGACAGAGGTTCAACTCCTTCCCTTTGCAGCAAGGATTTCAACCCAAACCTGGGAAATCTGCCGACCAACAGCCTGCTGGTCCCAGGGATGGTGTGGAAGTGGTCTACCCTCCCTCCCAGTGATGTCCAGCAATTCAGCAAAGGCACTGTATTGAAACAATCCCAAATCCTTGCTGGGATAGTGGGCTCACCCAAACGAGCCTGTTCTGGCCCTCCTTGGGTACGGCAGGAGCCATCATCCCCTTCTCCATCCCTTGTCCTCTCTGCCAGGTAGATGACACCCACCCCACCTCAGTGCCCGTTCCAATTGCAGCGAAAGGACCGGGTTTTGCCTGTTTTCCCTTGCTCCATTCCCCCATGGAGGCTCAAAGGAGACTTTGGGGTTTCTCCAGCTGCCCTTCTCTGTGCTCAGCAATGCCTCCTCGGCTCCGAGCCCACCCCGGCTCCTTCTGGGGGAAGGTGCCAGCAGATGGTGCTCTAAGACCCCAAATTTCGCTCTTCTGCCCCACATCGCAGGGCAGGGGCACCTTGGCAGAAGCACCCCACAGCCCTCTCTCTGCTCAGGTCTTTCCCACTCTGGGCACTGCACTCTGAAGTTTCTGTAGGGTCAAATGCTCAAGACAAAGTTTCAAAGTTATTGCATGTTATAACATCATCTAGCTCCATCCATCCCCCAGGGCCTTTCATACCAGTAGCATTTTTCCCTGGCAGGTGGGATATCCAAGCTAAGACAAAAACGATATTAACTTCTTTCATCAGAGTTGATCTGTTCTGGAGAAGCTCAACTAATTCTTTCCTCTAACTTGCTCATAAAAAATTGTGTCCTGTATCTTATGGGCATATCCTTGCACCGCATTGGCTTGAGGATGGTGCTTTGATGAGGCGGTCGAGCTCAGAGATGTTCCCAGCAATCCTTAGGGATGGACAAAGCCATTTCTCTGATAAAAAGACAGATTTGAAGGCCAAAAAAAAAGCAGTTCAGCTGACGATAATATACCCTGGAGTCAGGCAAAAAAAAAAGGCAGTGCTGGGGAGAGTGAGTTATAGCTGTGCTCTGTAGTTTATGGGAGAAGTAAGGTCTGTGTTTACAAAGCAAGAAGAAGAGTGTAAGAAAGTGCTTTTAAGCTGTCAGCTATTTATGTCCTTTGCTTGTTTAATTAGGGACTAAATATAACGGTGGTAGAGACCAGAGATTGCAAGTACTTGATGCCTTGGCGCAAAAGCAGTGTAGAAACTTTCAATTTGTGCTGCGCTACTGTTGGCTTTGCAGCGATGATTTGTGGGGAAGCGATAGCAAGAGGGGGAGGTTTGTCTGCGTTACCTGGGGCATGGTTGCTTGGGTGTTTGGGCTGGGAGGTCGGAAAGTAAGTTTTGTGCCCTTGAAGCTTTTGAGTCCCGTTCAATAGCTGCTCTGAATACATTTATCGTTTTGCGGGGGATCCCCCAAGCTCTCATTACAACTCTTCCTTGCTGGAAACCGTCGCTGGTGCTCACCCAAGAAAAGCCAACGCTTTGCTGCAAAACTCACAACTGGTTGTCATGGCCAAATCTACCAAAATCACTTTTCCCCACCAAAACGCAGCTGTCTCTGAGATAAACCACAGCAGGGGTTTAACGCTGTGCAAGGAGGCTCGTGCGTCCTGCTGAAACTGTAAAGGGGAATTTGGGTTAGCAGGATATAATTAGCAGAGCTGGAGTTTGACTGCGTGACTTAGAGCTAACATCCTTTCACTCCAGAAAATTGCTGTGAAGGATTTCAGGCGAACATGAGTCTCGTTCCCGAGTCCCATCCCGGAGATGGCAGCTCCCGCGGCGGCCGTGGCATCCATCGTGGGAGGAGGAAGATGCTGGAAATGCTGCTTAGGAAGCCCCGCAATCCTCCTGCACCTTTGGTTTGGGGAAGAAGCTGGGGGAAGAAACAAGCAATTTGATAGAAAACTGAGAAATTTCGCCAGTAATGAGATAGCTGTCAACACTCCCTGCGGATAACCTCACGACAGCAGAATTATTTATAGACAGAAGTGTCTGAGAACTTATTTTCTTTGACACCGCGGCCGTGGCAGAGTAATGGATAGCTCTACAGGACGGGTTTTCAAAACCACTCAATTAGGAGCAATGAGGTGCAAAATTACATGTGCAAAGAGATGGAAACGTGGATGTTTGAGATGGAAGGGGCCTCGCTGGCCTGCCAGCAAGTTCCCAACGGGGCAGAAGGAGAGCTCTTTTCTAAGCAACCCGATGTAAAATTGTTCTTTTTTATGGCTATTTTTGAACATGTGACTATGTTGTGTGGAACCCGAAAACTAGAGGTGGTTGGGTTATTGTTTGCTGCTCAGGGTGCCTTTGTGTGTATAAATCCCTGTCTATGCAGGGAAATTAGTTGCCTTCTCTCCAGAGGAAGGAAGTTAGAAAGAACTCAATTTAAAGTGGAGTTCCCATTTTGATTCATTCCTTGGGATAAGAGTAAGGGAAGTTTTTTCCAAAAGGGCATATCCATCTGAGGAGTTCATCAGACAGAGAGCTGATCAGAAACCACCCCCTTATAAGTGTGTCCAGCAAGCTCTCCTTATTATTCTTCCTCTCTCTTCTTATTATTCTTCCTTGCCATTGCTCAAAACCCAAAATAAAAAAAAAATGTATAACTAGCCTGAAAATTAGTGGTCTTCCCCTTGGGTAAGGAAACATTTTGCTTGGGGATGGACAAGAAGATTTTATTTTACTGCTAAAAATTTCTTTGTCAGACTGGACGGGTGTTTACTGACCTTTTGGATTTTGAGGCATCCAGGCTTCCAGATCACACTCAGCCGCTGGGAAAAACATCCCTCCCGTTCTGCTTTTTCTGATTACAGATGAACTTTGGTCCTGAGAGGAGAGTGCAGCTCACTGCTTATTTCAGCCGTTCTCGAGGGTTGCGCTGGCTTTATCCAGGATGTCTCTTTTGCTGAATTAATTTCAGGAGAAGGCAGCGGTACCCAGTAAACCCCTTGCAATAGGACATTTTCCTTGCTGTGCTGCCACAGAACGTGATGTTATTTCAGAGAATAAAGGGGCAGCCACCTATTAAAGGTCATAAAGATGCTCTGGTTATTATTAAGACCAAATTGCAGCTGCAATGATTTGAATGGCAAAGGGCTCCAAATGCAGTCAGCTGGCTGCTTGGGTCACCGCGAGCATCATCTGCAGGCTGCCTTGCTCCCCTCTCTTTTCCTTCTTCAGCTTGTACTTCCTTGATACAGCATCTTCTGTCATCTGTGCATAGAATCATAGAATGGTTTGGGTTGGAAGGGACCCTAAAAGCCATATAGTACCAACATCCCTGCCCTGGGCAGGGACACCTCCCCCCAGCCCAGGTTGCTCCAAGCCCCATCCAACCTGGCCTTGAACACCTCCAGGGATGGGGCAGCCACAGCTTCTCTGGGCAACCTCTGCCAGTGCCTTACCACCCTCAGAGTGAAAAAATTCTTCCTGATATCTATCTAAATCCACCCTCTTCCAGTTTGAAGCCATTCCCCCTCATCCTATCACTACATGCCCTTGTAAAATGTCCCTCCCCAGCTCTCCTGTAGTCCCTTTAGGTACTGGAAGGCCGCTATAAGGTCTCCCTGGAGCCTTCTCTTCTCCAGGCTGAACAACCCCAACTCTCTCATCCTGTCCTCATAGCAGAGATGCTTCAGCCCTCGGAGCACCTTCATGGCCCTCCTCTGGCCTCGCTCCAACAGGTCCATGTCTTTCCTATGTTGGGGCCTCCAGAGCTGCAATGCGATACAAAAGTCTTTATTATTATTATTCCGTTTGCAGTAGTCATTACAACACTGGGGGTTAATTGCCAGGGTAAAATCCATCCAGTGAGTGCCAGCGGACCCAAGTATAGGCATTTGATCATGTTTTGAATCTCAGTCAGCTGTGATCCGACAGCTTAGGAGTCAGCTGTGGTCCTACAGGAAGGATGGAGAGGTCTGAGTGCTGTCTTCTGCTCTTTTGGGGAGTGTTTCTGAGCCCTTGGACAGGCGGGGTAAGCAGCACCTCTGCAGTTTGGGCACTGACTGTGCTTCGTGCAGTTGGTCTCCTTTTCCTGACCTTACCCAGCATCCTTGTGTTGCTATACTCAAGCCGCGTCCATCACAGGGTGGGATTAACTTCCTTTTCCTTCGTACATCTAAATGCAAACATCTCCATTTGATTGAGTCACCCTCAGCTCCCATTTTTAGTCACAGAAGAGAAATGGCCACTGCTAAAGCAATTCCCCAACCCATTTTAGGTGCCTGCCTTAGGATAACTCGGATGATGCATTGTGCCTCTAAAATAAAATGAGACAACTCCTCGCTGACTTGGGTTGCCTGTGCCAATTGTAAAGGACTGAGATACAGCCCCACTAAAACTTTTTATGTGCCAAATCAGCAAAAGGATTTTCCCCCAAGCATTTAAGAATGTAGACAAAGATCAGTGTAACACAACTATTAACCCCAGACGTATTGGGCAGTGCTTTGGTTTCTCTGAAGGTCACACTCCCGTGCGGTGTACCAGGAGAGAGTTTTAATCCTCTGTCTGCAGATGCTTGTGAGTCCATGAGACCTCCCCAAAGGGCCGGTGGAAAGCAGAAACAACAGGTTTAGTTGTCTCAGCTCTTGTACAAGAGTCTGTAGCTCCATGGGGCAATTTGTCCAGTCCGGGTTGAAAACCACTGTCAGAGGACATGTCCTCTTCTGAGCTCTCCTGACATCTGCATTAAAGTCAGTTGATGATGGCAAACCCTGTCTTCCATCATGATTCAGACCTAAGGGTGTTGGTTCTTGCTGTCATTGCAGCTGTATACCCAGGGCACATTGATTTGTCCGTCTGGGAGAAGCATGTGTGGGGTGGTGGTGTGTCCTCCCCTGTGTGACCTGTGCCTGATGCTGAAAGGTGCCACGGACCATGTGCCATCCCTGAGCCAATGGGCCAAAACTCATAGAGTGATGGGAGACTCCTGGTCATGGGAAAATTTGTATCTGAGGCCAGTGGTAATAAAAGTGCAGCCAAGACCTCACTGGAGACAATTCCTAATTTTAATCCCCAGTTTTTCCTGTCCCTTAATTTGCTGCTCTTGCCCCATCCCCAGGGCAGACCCCAGGCTGGGGTAGGGGGCTGTGGGTAGGAGGAACCATCCCCTCAGGGATGTCCCAAGCTCCAACCTCTGGGCTGCTGCACAGGAGCCGGGTGGCACCACCGTGTTGGTCCAGGTGCAGGTTCTCTGCCTCCTCTCCGCACCGTCGCTCCCATAAAATGAGCCGTGTTCAGCCATTACGGATGCGGAGCATGTTGGCGTGGAGGGAGCGCCATTCATCAAGGGGCTCCAGTCTCTACTCATTATGTACCGGCTACAATGAATCAACGTTAATGAGGCAATTTTTGGTCATTTCCACTTTGTATGCACAATAATTATTTTCCACCCTTGCAAAATAGTCCCTAATTAAACTGATGGATTTCAGCACGGCCTTGTGAGACTAAACGCTGTTCCTCTTTTATAGGGGCAGCGTGGCCTGTGAAATCCGTTGCGACCCAGCTCTGCAAGGCACAATAGAGTTTTCAAATGCCTCCCTTTGCGGGATTTTAATAGGCTGAACAAATGGAAACCTTTGGTGAAATCAAAGATAAAGAAAGAGGCGACATGTCTCTTTCTTGCGGAGAAAAAAAAAACCCAACAACCCAACCCAGCCACCCAACCTAATTCCTTTAAATGCCCAAGGACAAAGTGATAGCCAATGTGCAGGAGACCAAGATGAAACTCATTAATTCGCTCGAGTCAGAAATGCCTGCTCATGAAAATGCAGGCAGGAAACTGCTCTCTTTTTACAGTCTGAATAAAACAAGGGGTGACGTTGCCATGTATTGCTCCCTGCTCTGTAAACATCCCTGCTGCAAAGGGACCATCTCAATGCAGCATCTCCAGGCTGTTGCGTCATGCTAGAGTCCTATTTCTTCTCAGCGATAGCTGTTGAACCAAATGGAGGTCAAGAGCCTATTAGTAGTAGCCTTAAAGACAGCAGCGCTCTTCGAGGAGCCTGGAGGAGCCTATGCTTTGAAGCTAAATGGTCTCACTGTCAAACTGTAGCTGCTGGCCCCGGAGCAAGCTCTTACAACAGCTTTGGAAATGGTTGGTGCTCGTTGCGTGAGCAGATTACAACAGGTCAGCTGAGCCCCAGCAATTTCTTGGGTGCAAACTCATCGCCGGGCAAAAGCAGTGTTATTAGTCTGAGCTCATGAGCAGAGAGGGTGAGCCTAAACTAGACTACCTCTCGTTACCTGCAGGCTGAAAGGCGCAGGCAGGCAGCTGATGAGCAGTATCTCAAGACAGAGTAATGTGACCTTGTGCTCGTGCCTTCAGGCATTAGGGACATGACATCTGTGGCTGTTTGTTTATTTGGGGGTTGAAGGCAAAAGCAAAGAAGGAGTCTAAGGGCTAGTGTAGAGGCTCCTAGCCCATGTGATCTGAGCCCAAAAACCACTTTGTGGACAACCTTCATGGAAGACCGATGCAAGGCCAAAGCCAGCAGCAAATTGGAGGTGACCCCTCCACACCATGTAGGAGCTCATCCCTTTAAAGTCTCCTTCATCCCTTTAAAGTTTCCTTCATCCCTTTAAAGTCTTCCTCAAAGTCTCCTTCTGTTCCTGGGGGAAATATAATTCATGCAAGCACTGAAAAGAGAGAGGAACTCAAAGCTGAAATGTGCAGGGCTCAATCAATGGCATCAATAATGATATCAGAGAATCATAGAATGGTTTGGGTTGGAAGGGACCTTGAAGATCATCTCGTTCCAACCCCCCTGCCCTGGGCAGGGACACCTCCCACCACACCAGGTTGCTCCAAGCCCCATCCAACCTGGCCTGGAACACCTCCAGGGATGGGGCAGCCACAGCTCCTCTGGGCAACCTGGGCCAGTGTCTCACCACCTTCACAGTAAAGAATTTCTTCCTAATATCTGATCTAAATCTCCTCTCTTTCAGTTTAAAACCATTCCCCCTCATCCTATCATTCCACTCCCTGATCAAGAGTTCCTCCCCAGCTCTCCTGTAGGCCCCCTTTAGGCACTGGAAGGGGCTATAAGGTCTCCCCAGAGCCTTCTCTTCTCCAGGCTGAACAACCCCAACTCTCTCAGCCTGTCCTCCCAGTAGAGGGGCACCAGCCCTCTGATCATCTTTGTGGCCTCCTCTGGCCCCGCTTCAACAGGTCCATGTCCTTGGCAGGACATGGCAGGTTGAGCGTCATGGCAGGTTGAGAAATTAAACACCGGGACAGGGCTGGGATAGAAGATGAGTGCAGCGACTGTGAAATTCTCACACTGGCAAACCAGTGCCTATTGCAGACCATTGCTGCCTCTCCCTCAGCCCATCTTCAGGGACCGTGCCCTGTACCTTTCCTTCTCTACATCTCAGCATCTCACAAGCCACCTTTCAGCCTGATTTTCCTTTTTCCCCTTTTTATTTGACGTGCAACCACCAAAAAAAAGACGAAACAGAGAGAAAGACGACCGAGATCTCAAGAGGCACGCTGGCAAAATTGTGCTCAGAGCAGAAGTACATCAGTTTGGATATGGAGCATTGATTTCTTTTTATCACCCTGCTTATTAACTACACAGGATTTGCTTTTAAGAAAAAATAAATCAAAATGAGCCTAGAGGAACTGTGAGAGATAAGGGGAAGGATGTTTGCTCAAGTTATTTCACATCATGAAATGCTTTTAGCTCCAGATCTTAGGTAGGGAGCCAGTTCCCCATCTTCCTTTTCAGTAATTAAAAGAAAAAAAGAAAGCCTGGCAGTTTCCCAGACGCTCTTTACACATAGAATGAATATCTTTTTATCTTCGTGAGATTTATACATTGAGCTGGAGGAGTCAAATCAGAACATGAATGTCTTTGTTGTAATTCCAACTCCAAGGAACATTTTTGCTGTAATAAAACCTAACAGAATTGAGTGGCCTTCATTTTCCTTTGCAGTATTGTGACTTGGTGCCTGAGCAGCATCGTATGGCTGGACCTTCAAATGGGGTAAGCTGGTTGGTTTACCAGTAAGGTAAAAGCTAAAGCTATTGATTTAACTGGGACTGTATTGCTCTGATTAAACAAAGAAACTAGCCCATTGTTTTTGGTAAATTATCTTCAGGTGATGCAGCAGAGTATCAGTGTTAGAATCAAGTTGCCCCAGCCCTGGGGACACCGGGACCCAGTGAGACAATTAGTGCAATAAACACTGCAAAGGTACTGGAAGGAAAAAAGTAACCCAAGGAAAAAGAAGCAGATTCCTCAGATGCAGAGATTCAGGGAGACAAACAGAAAGTCACTGTGTTTACTAGAAAAGATGGTGTTGAACAGAAAGTCTTTACACTGAAAATGTAGAGACCCTGAGCCTCCTGGCTGAGACCAATTCCTCCTGAACAGCTTGGATGAGACAAAGCAACCCCCTGCCTCCCTCCCAAATTCTTTCCTTTGATTGTTTGTTTACCTGTTTTCATATCAAAGGCTCAACTTGGGTGTCTTCCACCTTGGCTATCACCATCACCGAGGAATGAGCTTCAAATCAACCTTCTTGGAAGCTGGCTTCCCAGGAAGCCTTCTTCACTAACAGGTTTTACATGTCTTCGTAAAATCCCTTTCAGAAGCATCAAAGTACCCACTAATTGCTGTGCCCTGCCTCACAAATGCTTGGGTCTGAATGGAGGGATGGGACCTGTTTAGATTGGATGACTTAAGAATATTTCATTATTTCCCTCTCAGGTAGACAATCAGGAGTCAGAAAAAATGTTGTTGCAGTCAAGCGAAGTTGACTGAGCTAAGCCCTCTGCGTTGCTCCACACCTTGCGGTCTTCATGTTTTTCCAGGGTCTTCATGTCATTCATGTCATTCCTGAGAGATTCTTGAAGCTCTCGTCTTCCTGTATCAGCTTAAATGAGCTCAAGGAATCACCCACTTGCATCCTAGGTGGAGGAGACCCCACGGTTTGATGGTTGTGTCTTGAGATCAGTTGTTGCTTCACCACATGCAACCGGGATTCCAAGACCGGACCGCTCTGAGTGTCTACTTGAAACAAAAGGAGAAGCCTCCAAAATGATCTCCATGGATTCTGGAGTCCAAGACTAGATCATCTGTAATGACCCCGTATGTAGTAACATCAAACTGTCTGTTTCCATCAGCAATGAGAACAGAGACAGGCACAGAGTGGAAACTACCAGATTTAATCAAGTTTCAGCTGAAGTTGCTTAGTCTCAAGGCCGTGCCATGGGTGTCACACAAACCATCTGAGTCCCCACCTGGCAGGATGGCTTGGAGATACAGCTCCTGCGTGTACACAGCATGTGAGCCAGGAGAGCGGCTCATGGTCGGTCCATTTGGATGCTGAGCCCCTTCCCAAATGGGACCTTCAGTTACAAGCGGAGAGGAAATAGAGCAGATGAAGCCTTTACTGTGCAACAGACACCTGTTAAATTAATGGCAGGGAGATGAGCGCTAATTAACTGATCGTGCTAATGAGAACGTCGGATTTTGGCAATGCGGGGTTTTTTTTGAGCGGAGAGAATTGTGGATGCTGATGTGGAGAACGAGACAACGCGTTCCTGGGAGATCTATGGGGGCTCTGCATTGTGACTCCGAGAAAATTATTTTAAAAGCTTTTATATTAAAAAAGCTTTTATAATAAAAAGGCAATTACATTCTAACAAGAGAATAACAAGCTGAGACCTCGTGTTGTCAGGTGCTCTCTGAGGTTTTCAGTTCTGGTCTTGCTGCCACATAGAGTAATGCTTTTTTTTTTTTGCGCTCCCTGTTATTTACCTGGGAGTTTACAACAGTTTTAAGTCCATCACACTGATTCAACCTCAGATGCACTACAGATCTATCAAATTCCCAGAGGTCACCCAGGCCTGTGTTTGCCACCAGATGCACAGCAGTTTCGTGGTCCTTTGTTGCTCCTAAGGGGTGTATGTGCCTTCAGAGAGATTATTTAAATGCTACTAATAAGCGACATTGGTTAACGAGATTCCTCTCTCGTTCCTGCAAGCCTCATTCCCTCAGGCATCTTGTGAAGGACAATTTGATCAAAAATCTGCTCCCATTTTTCAGGATTAATCAATTAATTAGTGCCTGCGGCCTGGAGCATCCATTCAATTATCTCTTGCGACGTTGGCAGACTGGTCTGTGGCTTGGCTCGCACCTCTGCTGAATTTCTGAGCAGGTTTCAAGGGATAACGTGGGGCAGGAACCATGCCAAATCGGCAGCTGAGGTCAGGAATGTTCATCCCCGCATCATCTGACCATCAGGGAGCACAGGCAGAGGTGCAGGGGCTGTATCACGGTGTCACAGACATTTATATCTCTGCCACACTGCACAGCTTCTCTTAGACCAGCCTTGTGCTATTTCCCCTGGTGCTCCAAGCTGTCTGGGGCCACCAGCACAGTGCTGAGTCCTGACACAACTCTGTGCAGGGACAGGTACGGGAACACAACCGCACTTCTTGCAGCCCCGGAGCATGGGTGGAGAGGAGACATCTGCCTCAAAATCCTTTCCAGAGGCTGTTATGGGGACAGAGGCTTCTGCACAGCGATTATTAGTGAAGTGTAGGTCATAACTTTATATTTCATTCCACATCTAAGTAGATTTATCATTTGAAAATAACCACCTCCTCTCTGAAAGGCTGCACCGGTGGAGTTGAATGGCAGTGGGAGGTGGTCTCATGTTTCTAGAAGAGTGTTGATGATGCTTTTGCATAGAGGACACCTACTTTTCCAGCCGTTTCGGCCTGCTCTGCTCTGCCAACCTGCTGTCTCACCAACTGACACACACAGCAGCAGGCAGCATCCTCGGCCCATTGGGACAAGAGACAGCCAGACCCATCCATGTGCACGGCTGGGGTTTCCAGGTCCTCCTTGTCTCCTGCACCTTCAGAGCTCCAGCTGCTGTGTCCATCTCTTGGCGGGTGTCGAGTCCCATATAGGGATTTGGCCCTGATGCAACAATCGTTGTCAGATAAAATTAACAGAGGTCATCTCATTCACGTAGAGGTTGGTCAGCTGAGCAGAGTTGCGTGACAAGTTTTAATTAGGTCCACAATGATTGCCCTCCCTGGGAGAGTTGTTTGGGGACTTGCTCAACACATGCAACATAAGTGTCTGGTTGCCACTGCCTGCTGGAGGGCGGCTCCCAAGTGCTGCCTTCTAACAAGAGCAGGGAGAAATGTGTGTGAAAGAAATTGGGATGGAATTTTGGGGTTCCTTTCCTTCAAGCACACTTTTGTGCTGTTTGCTCCCACAATTGTGTGTTTGCTCTCACTTTTTCCTCCCACATATGCACAATCGCACCCTATTTCTGCTGGTCTCTTTCTCTTATGACCATGTGCTCTTCGGTCTTCCTGCATTCTGTTGCTCACAGGTCATCTCCATCACATGTTTGAGCTCTTTTTCTCTCTCTCAGAGTGAAGTCTTATGGCAGAAATTCTTGCAGATGAGTGGGTTATGGGGAAAATTCCCCTCGTGCAAAGCTCTGCTGCAGAAGACCGATGGGGAGGTGGGCTGGTGTGACCACTTGGGTACCCTAGTAGGTAGGTGGAGAAGACGGGTGGAGAGGGAGGCACAGGACCTTCAGAGGAGACCAAGAAATGCCTTCTGCTATCAGTTGCAATTGTGTTAACAGTCAATTAAGTTACTTTGGACTATGGCCCAGGTTCAGCGAGGCCATTCTTTAGAGTAGGTCCAACCCAAAGCAGGAAGGAAAACGTGCAATATGAATGAGGCTTACGGTTCTCTCTGCTCCAGGCTCCTACACTTTAGCTAATCACACTTTTTCTGCCCCCTCTTTCTTCCCCAGACCTGGCAGAGATCGTATTTTGGACAAAGCTTTAGGCAGGGTCTTACTGAGTCTTCACTGATCAGTTCAGTATTTTGACATCTGGCAGCAGGAGTCTTCCCTGAGAAAGACCTCTGAGCTTTGGTTGGTGTGAATGAAAGGGAAGGAGAAAGCTGGCACGCTTTTGTTCCCACCAGGCCAAGTCCTCTCCTCCACCCACGCTGCAGAACAGCAGCTCCTTATCCCGTCAAACCCCCAATCTCCTTCACAAGCTTCAGATGGCTTAGTTTTGTTTAACCTTCCCTTTCCAGTTCTTAACAAACTTCCTTTGGGCTTTATTTAGAGCCAGCAGTGGTTCCCACTGGGATGTTGCCAGGCAAGGAATTAATTTGTTTGGATGGAGATATGAGGGGTCAGCGTGGCTGTCGCAAATTTAGACAAAGCTCAAATGTTGGACTGGCTGGTCATAGCATCTGGACTGGACTGGAATTTTCTTTAGAAAGTCTCCATGGCACAAACGGGGCAACCTGGGGGAAAATAAATGGCAGAAACCCAAGGATCTACCTGTTCTCACACAGCTTTAATGGCAGACTTTCTTCTGTCTCAAGTGTATCTGGCATTCAAACTCATACATGACCCTGCCCTATCTTCTTGTAGCAGATCTTGCTTCCATCAGAGCCTCAGCTTTGTACGGTGCCACCTAACTGCTGCCCAACTATTACAGCTCACTTGTCTGGATGATACTTTAATGAACAGAGGTGACAGAGGATGCCGAAGTCTGTCTCCTTTGCCAGGTGATTTGCGAAAGAGCGAAACTGCAGTGTGACAAGCTGTCAAATGGCTCTTCTGGAGGAGAATTTCAGGCCTAACCATTAAAACATGTGGCTGACAGTGTCTGCCCAAACCAACAGTCTCTGAAAGAGGCAATCATACAGCGAGACTCTGCACAGCTTCGCTTCAGTTCCTAAATTGTTCTTTCTCCAGCCTCACACCTTTGGTGGCTATTGGCAAAATAAGAATTGAAGGAGAAGAGGGATTGGCTTGGTTGATAGCTTTATTTCCATTCCGATCTTTGCCTGCAACTTTATTCCACTGGGGAAAACCAGGTAGAACTGTTAAAGGTCTGGAAGTTAAGTGGAATCAGAAGGAAAATGGGAGTAATTTCTTCTTGCGCTTGCTCCAAAATTTTGAGTGCTGGGGGCAGAGATGGAAGAAATTGTTTCCCTGAAGAGCCCCACAGTGGGACTTGTTTTACCTCTCTGGCTCGTCGTGGAGCTGGTCACCATGGGCTTCCTTAATAGACAACGGAGGGAAATAGGCGCTTCTACAGTGCGATTCATCTGCCCCACTTCACATCTTCACCCCTGGAGGACCTGATTCATACACAGCAGTGCCCATTCCCCTCCAATGAGTCTGGGCTGCTACCTTGAATGGAGACGTCTACACGGGATGAAACAAATCCCCACCTCCTGCCCCTGTGTCTTGTCCTGGCTCCTGTGCTGTCTCTATTTTTGACCCAACGCGCTCAGCTCTCTCATGGTATAGAAACCCTCAGGAGTCATAGCAGGGTGTCTGCTCAAAGAAGTCAGAGTTTCATAGTGAGTGGCTCTAAATCAGTAAGACCACTGGTCAGCGTAACACAGTTCTGGCATTACATGATCAGGCTCGGAGATGAACCTCTAGGACTTCTCTACTCTGCTCTATTGTGAAAATGCAGGGTTTCTGCCTTTTTTTTTTGTGGTGGTAGAAGGCTGCTTTCTAGGAGCAGTTTGGTTTGGAGGGCATAATTTCTGTTGCTCTGGGTTGTGCAGGTCTCACTGAAGTCCATTGGCTTCCGCATAAAATTCTGGATGCAAAGACAACTCCAAACCCAACCTCCGATCCGTTGCATTTGCCTCCACAAGAAGGATGGAGTAATCAAACCCAAGGGCCCTAACCTATCCAAAAAATAGAAGACAAGGAAAACCAGGCACAAGAACACTTCGGAGGTAGGAAAGGAGTGAGACAACACAGCACATGCCCTGTTCCCTGTTAGCTATTGACTATGTCAGTCTTCTGTAACATCACCCCTTGCTTAGCTGGCACTGGGTGATCCTTCATCATTTCTCTCCTCTGGCCCAAGGAGAATGATGCAATCTCCAAGGTCAACGTAATTACCTGCTCCTTCTCATTAAAGGAATTGCCAAAGTATCCATTTAAAATCATTAGCCTCCCCACCCCTTTCATTGCAAATGATTTATGAGGAGGTTATTTATTCCCTCCTCTTTTCTCCTGAACACCTTTCTAATGAGGAGTGGCACATTGAGATCTCCCGTACTCCAGGGTGGAATCCTATTTATTGCAAAAGGGGGAGCATGGCAAGCTGGAAAATAAAGCAGGCAGCTATTTGTTTTAAGGGAATAAAATCCATCTCATGGTTGATACTAGAGAAACAGCTCCAACGCCAGGTCTGCTGCTTATAGACCACATGACAGAGCAAAAATCAGCTGTATAGGGAAGGTTCAACTGGTTCAACTCTTGGCCATGCAGTTGAGAGGATGATGGAGTGGGTTCCTTAATCTCTTAGTATCCCACCCACCAAAAAGTCAAGAATTTTGGCCCATTTGAGCTGCTTGGAGCTCTGCAGCTGCCTTTCCACTTGGAAGGCTGCATGTCTTCTTCCCAACACAAACCAGCAGATCGCCCTTGGACGCCGACTGTTTCCAGCCAGCAGAACGGTCGTGCTTGGCCAGGCTATGGAAAACACTCCTTCCCTCCCCATTAAATGGGAGAATTTGAAAATTTCAGCCCTGCGTGATGATGCCGGGAGCTGCCAGAAGGGACAATAGCCTTTTGTTGCGAGTGTTTGGAAACTACAGTGCTAATGTCGTGACAGGGCAATTAGCTGTAATTTTTTTTCCACCAATTTTAATGCTTTTTCCTAAGACCACAGCTATACGCCATCTGAGATCAGCTGCCACCACTCAGCAGACCCTGTGGCCAACAATATTATTCATTTAAACCTAATACAGTGTGCATCTTGTTACTGCAAGCCCCCTGCTAACCAGCTGTAGGAACCATCTCGTTCCTTTTCTGGGTAATCCCAGGAAAATCCTTCCAGGGAGAGGGACGAAGAAGCGGCTTCTGGGTCCCGTGGATTTTGTCTGGTGGTGTGATCGTGGTGCGAGGGTCTCAAAAGCTGGGCATGCAGCTAAGCAGAGCAATTTGTACAGCAATTTCCCTGCCAAGCTGTTAACAAACATGTCCAGGTGACGGAAAAATGAGATGCAAGATAAATGTAACTGTGGTAAAGAAGAAGAGCATAAAGGGACCGGACAGAAAATTGGGATAGAAGTGGTCAAATGCTGGTCTCGCGTCAGTTTTCTGCTCCTGTTCCATGGGTATGAAAGGAGCAATTTCTAAAAGCTCCCTGACTGTGGTTGAGCAGAAGCTCTTGGTGTGAGCGTAGCTATTAGCATTGAAATCTTTTAAAATTAAAAGAGTTAATTAAAATTAAAAGAGATGCCTCTCTCTTCTTGGTCTCAGCAGCATCGCTTAGAAACCCAAGACCTGCCGTTTCCTCTGAGTATCTTTTTTCTGCCGGCAAATGAAACCTGCCTTAATTTACTCACCTCCAACATCTTTCCATTAGTGGCCCTTATAATAACAGGATTGGTCCTGCACGGTGTCCATTGGGAATTAACAGGCAGGAACATACTCCTGCTGCTGCCTTGTGTTGTGGGAGGTGTTACGGGTACCTTGTGATCCTACCTCTGTGCTTTCTACCTCAGTTTCCCCATCAGGAAAAGGAAGATAATGGCACTGCCTTTGGAGAACAACGGGGAGTGAGGCACCTGGGCATGACTGCTTTTGTGGGCTCCTTGGGCATGCTGGGCTTCACAGCCTCCTTGAGCACGCTTCACTTAAGGTCTTGTCCTGCACGAGAAACAAAGTGCCTGTGGCCAAAAGAAGGGGGGAAATCAGCTTTCCTAGTAGCGTTTTTCTGCAAACTCAGAGTCACCCTCTGAGTCCCTCTGAGACAGGAGATGAAGTTTGTGATTGCCTCCTGAGCCTCTATCACAGTCCTTCTCCATGTCTGGGCCTTTCTCCCAGTCCTCCCAGCCCCTTTGCCCTTTCCCCACCTGCTGGCTGGAGAAGGTTGGATGGCTCAGGGCTGGTTTTCCCATCTCTGAATCATGGAAATACCTCCCTACTTCATCCCAATTCACTGTGAAGTGTCAATAACCAGTGGCTTTTTGGTGTGGGGAGGAAATTTATCTCTCCCTGGGGAGAGAGGGCTGTGCCTTGTAAGACAGAAGACATGAAGCCCCATGACGGGGTGACCTTCCCTCCATCACCACCTGGTCTTTTGGGATGAGGGATGTCTCCCTTGGTAGGTTTGTGCAGTGTACAGCATGACAAAGTTCTCCTAGAGGATCAGCCGTGGTCCTCCAGCCATGGACCCATCTGAGGGTTGAAGGACAATCCCCAAGCCCATGTCCTTGCTGGGGCACGCGCCCCGGCCTGGCTTGGCACCATGGGCAGGGACCAAACAGCCAGGTCTCTGACCTCCATGCCCAGTTTACACCTGGCAGACCTGAGCGGTTTGGGTCTGAGCTCCCCGGCGCCACGAGGAATGTTTTGATGCACAGACATGCTTATTCAACACTGCCTCAGCTCTGTGCTAATTAAATCCAAAGGGTAATCATTATTTCATTGAGTTTCCTCCAGCACTGTAATTCCATCTCTGCTGTGGCAGAAAGCCGTGGACAGAGAGGGAGTTACAGGGGCAGTGCTTTAGGATAGGTTTTTTCCTCCTTTTTCTTTTTTCTTTTCTTCTTTTCTTTTCTTTTCTTTTCTTTTCTTTTCTTTTCTTTTCTTTTCTTTTCTTTTCTTTTCT
>VUYV01000301.1:931115-957052 GCA_008711295.1 Anarhynchus alexandrinus | reverse complement strand
CTCTTCCGATCTCTTCTCTCCTCTCTCCTCTCCCCTCTCCTCTCCTCTCCTCTCCTCTCCTCTCCTCTCCTCTCCTCTCCTCTCCTCTTTCATTATTTCTTTCCCACAATCAGTAATTCTTTGCTGCAGAACTATGGCAGTGTGAGAAAGTCACACAGGTTTGAAGGAGACCGGTCAGGTTCATGAAGAGAAATCCATTGAGGGCTGCTACAAACCACCTCCAGCTTAGGAGCTTCTTGAGGATCCAGGGATGGGGCTGGAGTCGAGGAAAGCGCTCTGGGAAACAGCACTTGTGCTCACCCTCTTCTCAGGTGTTTCCTGGGACACTGAGGGGGACTTTCGATCTGGCCAATCCATGGTTTTATTTGTCCCTCCCTCCAACCAGGCCCACCCCTGGTGGTGTACCATGGTGACCCCTCAACATTTGCAGGATCCCTTTTGCCCTGTCACTGCAGAGCTGGATCAGGCTCCGTAGGCAGCAGGGTCACCTTGCAGTAGGTTCAGCCCATGGGAGGCAGGACCCCTACAGCATCACGCAGGAGAGGGTTAAAAGGATCCTGTTCCCATTCCGAGCAGGGACCTGAGACAGCAGAGGGAGAAGGAGAGATGGAAACCCTGCATGCCCCGATCCTTGCAAACACATTCCCGCAGCGTGTAAGTGCGTGTGTGTTCACCAGGGCTGCTCCATCTCCTCTCTGCTCCTGCCTGCACGGGGACGCGTGGTGAACAGGGGCCTCCGTATCACCAATACCCAGGGCTCTCCGAGAGACCTGAACTGAAATTGGATTTTATGGTTCAGTGACTGAAATCAAGAAGATAAAAAAAAAAAAAAATCTGTTCTGTTTAAAGCAAAAGGGGTCTTCCAGGGGGTTTCAGTGGAATGATTAAAAAACCCCACCAAATAATAAAAACCACCTAAAGTGACTTCATTGTGGCTTTATGCTGAGTGTTCCCTTCCTGTCCACAATGAAACATTTTGGTTTTATTCTGGATTATTTAGCATGTCTTAAGCTTTATCTCTTTTTTTTTTTTCTTTTTTTTTCCCCCCTCTTAGAGATATATCATCAAAGGAAGAAAAACAAAGGGGAAAAAACCACCAGTCCCAACTTTTGGCTACCACACTTGATTTCTGACACTGCTGGAATGGGATTTTTGAGTGTCCTCCACTGCCAGCCAGTGTGGGATGCCACGCAGCAACCTGGTTTTGCAGGCAGTTTCAGTCCCTCTGAAATTCCCTGTTCTCTTTAGATGAGTTGTAGGTTATTCTAGAGAGATTGTATTGAAAGTCCTTTTTCACAGCTGAGAAACTGAGTCAGAGGGAGTCCTTTGCCTTAGACATGTATCTCTCTGCTCTGACTGCTTCAATCTGGGCCTCCTCTGGCTCTTTGGAGTTCATCTCCCCTGACGTTTGATGTCTCAAGCGTTAATGTCTCACATCACAGAATCACAGAATTGCTGAGGTTGGAAGGGACCTTTAAGATCATCAAGCCCAACCATTAACCTACCCCGACAAATCCACTTCTAAACCATGTCCCTGAGTACCATATCTGCCCACGTCAGCCTATTCCAATGTTTGATAACCCTTTCAGTGAAAAAATTTTTCCTAATATCCAATCTGAACCTCCCCTGCCATAACTTGAACCCATTTCCTCTCGTCCTATCACTTGTCACCAGGGAAAAGGGGTCAGCCCCTACCTCTCTACAACCGCCTTTCAGGTAGTTGTAGAGAGTGAGAAGGTCTCCCCTCAGCCTCCTTTTCTCCAGGCTAAACAACCCTGGTTCCCTCAGCCGCTGCTCATCAGACTTGTGCTCCAGACTCCTCACCAGCTTCACTGCCCTTCTCTGGACACACTCCAACACCTCAATGTCCTTCTTGTAGTGAGGGGCCCAAAACTGAACACAGTGCTTGAGGTAGGGTCTCACCAGTGCCGAGTACAGCATTCCTGGCTCCCTTTAAAGTCAGCAAGGAGAAACAGGCACTTTCAAGAGTTCCTCCATCTGGCATATTTCGGCACTTCTCCATGTGGCCGAATGACTCCCAGCCCTTATTCTTGGTGGTTTTTGGCCATTCTTTTCCCTGGAGATGACACCATCCAGAAGTTTGCGTTGTTTGGATAAATCCTGGCTTTGGGCTTGTCCCGTTGGGTCTTGCACCCCTTTCTCTGTCACAACCACTCTATTTATCTGCTCTTCCAAGGTTTGTCTGCTTTTCTTTCTCCTGTTTCTGGCACGGAGCAATGTGCTGCGTGATCTCATTGAGTTGCTGGAGCACTGTGTTTACAGGCTTCCACTGCCGAGTGGCAGGTGAGTCCTTTCTTGCTTGCCTTGTGTCCTCAGCAAGATCTTAAACCCTGTTGGGGCAGAGGACACCTTTCCATCCCCTGTCAATTTAGCACAGGCTTTTTATTGCTGCTGCAATATAAATACCAGGCAAAACCAAAAACCTCTAAGTAGTTCTGTGATTCATATGAGGTTTGAAGAAATGTGGAGGCTTATCTATCTTCCAGTAGGCTAATGGGATAAGAGCCAGGAATTTCTGAGCTCTCTTCCCAGCATTGGCTCCACGCTCTCCAGCTGGGATCTCAGCCCGCGTTATGTATTTCCCTTTGATTTGCCTGACACGTCATGCACCAGATGAAGATGGATCCTTACACAGGGGAGTTTACGCTTCCTAAATTCACAGACTGCACAGTCAAAAGGCACCACGAGGATCATCTTATCTGACCTTCTGTACACAGAAAATAGATTTTTTTCCCAGAAATTGGATTAGACCATCTCCTTTCATAGATACCTAATCTTTATTTCAACATGAGAAGCACTGGTGACTCGGCAGCCTCCCTGATAAGCTCTTCCAATATTTAATTACCTTCACAGCAGTGAGTTGGTGTCCACTTCAAAGGTTGAATTAATCTAGTGCTATCTTCCACCGACGATGTCTTCTTATCAGCATGGCTGAAGAACCTCCCCTTCTCTGCCTCGCTATCAGACAGCTTTCCCCTATGCAAATACCCATATGTAATGATCCCTCTCAGCCTTCTCTTCGATGAATAAGGTTACATTCCTAAATTTTTATGTTGAGAGCATGTGCATCTAATCCCTGGCCCTCTGCTATTTCCCAGCCTCTGGTGTGTAGCCAGCAGAACTGACTGGTCATCTCTTAGCAGCCCTAGCCTACTGCCTACTAAGGTAAGAGGGTGTCCTTTCTGTGGGATCTTTCATCATTTTGGATGCCCAAGACCTTCTGGCACATCAGCTTGGCTGGCTCTCACCCATCCCCAGCTCCCTGGAGATCAAGGCAGTCTCTCACCCTTTAGGTGGACTCTGATGGGGTATTCTTCCTGGAGAAGAGAAAGCTCTGGGGAGATCTTATTGCGGCCTTCCAGTACCTAAAGGGGGCCTACAGGAGAGCTGGGGAAGGACTTTTTACTAGGGCATGGAGTGATAGGACGAGGGGGAATGGCTTCAAACTGGAAGAGGGCAGGTTTAGATTGAACATTAGGAAGAAGTTTTTCACTTTAAGGGTGGTAAGGCACTGGAACAGGTTGCCCAGAGAGGTTGTTGAGTCCCCATCCCTGGAGGTGTTCAAGGCCAGGCTGGACGTGGCCTTGGGCAACCTGGTCTGGTGGGAGGTGTCCCTGCCTATGGCAGGGGGGTTGGAACTCGATGGTTTTCAAGGTCCTTTCCAACCTAAACCATTCTATGATTCTATGATTCTATGTGCCCTCCAGGTTGACACCCCTTTGACTCTTTCTCCTTCCATGGATGCACCTATGTATCAGCCCAGTATGTTTCCCATCCTACAGACCTTTGAACTGCTCCTGCAAACCGCATCTGCTTCTCAGTCCCCTTAAAGTCCTTCTGCACCTCCTTCCAGTGCCTCCTCCCCAGCCCATCCTCCTGAGCCTGCCTCTGGGCTTTGAGTCCTTTAGTCCTCCATGCCTGGACCTGCTTCCATCTGCTTCTCCACTGCTGTTCACGTTAAGCCATCTCTGGTAAGGAAAGGGTTATAACCCCACCCCTTTGCAGCCATGTTTCAAGATCTGTCAGGGGGGCAGTTCTGACACCGTTTAATGCATGTTTTGTTAATCTCATCTAATGCAGTTCAGAAGGAAAAAAAGCAGAATGCCTTGGAGGAACTGCGATGTATTAAACCACCACAGTTGCCTTTATCAGCAGCGGCTCAGAGGCTGAAACGTGGTGAATGCTGATGAAGGGTTTCTTCTCTGCCATCTGACTGTCTTTATAGACTTATGTGTATTTGTCCAGATTACAAGCTCGTTGATGAAATCCCAAATTAACTGCTCTCTTGTTTTGCTAAGAACTGATGGTGCTCACCCTTCTGGTTGTCCCCTTCTCCTCTGCCCGTGGTGCCATGACCCAGGCCCTGTGCCAGCCCACTCCTCTTCCCTGAGGTTCCCCAAGACTCGTTAGATTTAATGTTAAGGGCTCTTTGGGTCATTTCTTGATGGCTCCTGGTGGTGAGTTATCCAGACCTATTGATTTGAAAGATGTCATTGCAGCAGATAATTCTCCCTTGCTGCAGATGGTCCGCTTGCTGCTCCATCCACCTCGTCATGGTGCCTTCATCCAAACAGGGTCTAGAGAGGTCTATCAGGGATTTCTGAGTCACTGGCTGTGATCCCGCTGAGCACATCCAGTGATCAGTCTAGTCCTGACCTCGTGCTCTTTTTGTATGTAAGAAGTTTTCAAAAAGATGCCTCCAAACCTCGGGCCTGGAGCTTTCAGAGCCCGAGACAGACTGTCATGCCCCATCAAGGACCTAGCAAATGAGCTGAACATCTAACCTGGTTTGAAAGGAATTCACACCCATGCTCACCTAAACTTTTCTGCCAGAAAGAGGTTAACCTGAGCCAAGGGCTGAATCTTAATAGCAACTCATTCTCTGTTCCCAGCAAAAATCAGTCCTCCTGGACAAGGTACATCAGGAGGAAAGGACTTCTGCCTGTCATCAGGGCAGAAAGTAGCCCCCTTCATTTCCCAGTGCCATCGCCTTTAGCCCTGATAGATGCGTTCCTCTCTGGTGAAGTGCCATTTCTTTGCACGGATGAATTTGGTGGCTATGCTACTTCTCTGGCAATCATGTCTCATGTCAGTACAGGTGTCATGGGAAAATTGCAGGCACTGCCTGACTAAGTGGAGGCACACACTAGAGCTCCAGGTTTTTGCTTCAGGAGTGATCGGAGACTTGCTGTGCTTTGTATTTTGCAATGACTTGCATTCCTGATGATGCTGACGCTGGACCCTCCTCCTGGCAGCAGAGTTGGTACCCCCCACCACGAGGAGGTGCAGTGGCACGTCTTCCTGACAAAGTTATCTCAAGGCCAGAAGAGATATCAATATTTACAGAAAGAAGTGGTATCTTCTTTCCCCCATGAATGCAAGCAACTTCGGAACAGACAGTGATAACCCACGTCGCCCTGACATCCCCCTTGGCAGTTCGGTGTGTTGGCAGCACCGCTTTGCTGCCGTGGCTGTGCAGGCGATTGATGCCCAGGTTGCCACCCTAACCAGACCCCAAGTCCCTTCTGAGCCTCACTTCTGCCTGTCCCAAAGAGATCCTGACCGGTGTTAGCAGAAGCTCTGCCTCTTGCCAGCACTATTTATCTAGTGATGGGGCAATTTCTCCCCAGGGTCACCATCTTAGGGCAATTTCTGTCCTTATCTCCTCCCAACAGAGCATCCCCTTTGTTTTCTGTGCACGCTGTCTGCTCCCCGTTTATCCTGCAGCGCGGAGCAGGTGCCTGGGAGAAGAGCAGGTCCCGCAGTTAACGTCTTGCGAAGCTGATAAAAATGCTATCTGCCGCGTCCCAGGCTGTGCCTGGTGCTGGAAGGTGGTTAACGAGGGAAACCTGCCTTCAGCAGGGGCGCAGCAGTTCAAACATAGCTGATACGCAGCGTCATTGCCTGTCAGTCATTAATTTCGTGACCTCGTCACCGCATCGGTGGGGGTAAGGACAAGGAGTCACCTGCGCAGCCTGCAGCTAGGGAGGATTCAGGTTAGAGGTTGGGGAGTAGATTTGGATTAGACATGAGGAAGCAAATTTTTATGATAAGGGTGGTGAGACACTGGAACAAGTTGCCCAGAGAAGCTGTGGCTGCTCCATCCCTGGAGGTGTTCAAGGCCAGGTTGGACGGGGCTTGGAGCAACCTGGTCTGGTGGGAGGTGTCCCTGCCCATGGCAGGGGGGTGGAACTCAATGATCTTTAAGGTCTGTTCCAACACAAACCATTCCATGATTCTATGATGAAAAGGGCAAAATAAAGGCTGCAATTTGCTTCTTTAGGGATGATACGCTATCTCTGTTGCTGCAGGTCTGCAAGAGCAATGGAGACATGCTCCTGCCAGAAAGCGTAAATCTGGCTGATGCCAAGCTGATGCCATGGGTGAGTTGGCCCGTGATGCCCCTGGTCCTAGGACCTGGGCCAAGATGCTGGGCTTTATCTATAACAGAGCAATGTGGATGCAGCAAACACCTCTGGGTATGCTGATATCCCTCAGCATCCCTGCTGCCCAGAGCTGCCATGCTGAAAGCAAATGTTCCTATGTATGGGGGTGTTTCATAGAATNCCATGGGTGAGTTGGCCCGTGATGCCCCTGGTCCTAGGACCTGGGCCAAGATGCTGGGCTTTATCTATAACAGAGCAATGTGGATGCAGCAAACACCTCTGGGTATGTTGATATCCCTCAGCATCCCTGCTGCCCAGAGCTGCCATGCTGAAAGCAAACGTTCCCATGTATGGGGGTGTTTCTATGGCCTTCAGACATTGTATGCATGTGAACAGAGTGGAGGGTATGAGGGACAGGGGATAATCTCAGTGTCTTTGCCGTATGGTCGAACCAGCCCTGGAAAGAGTCTCTCTGCCCAGCCAGGTGCTGGCTGTGATGGGGACAGCAATGGGGCAGGCACCGTGACAAGGGACAGCACTGTGATACCTTGCTTTGGGCTCCTAGAGCAGAGACATCCCTTTCTACCACCCCAAGGGTACTTCTGCCCAGGACTACTCTGGTGGAAGAGGCCAGGAGAGAAGAGAGGTAGGTGTGCAGCAGGACTGCCACGGGTGCAGGCTGTGTTCTTCTCTCCCTGGCAATCACAAAGCGGGTTAAGAAATAAGAGTGTAGATTTTTGCAACCATTAGGGAAGATCTACTATGTACTGGATCGCCAGAGCCTGTCAGCTTCTGGGATTTTTGTCTTCTCTTCCAACTGCTTATGAGATTAGTTCAATCCCTGGGAAGAGCCATGCAGCTTTCTCCTAGGCTTTCAAACGTACCCTGAGTTTGAAGGAGGGAAGGTAAGCAATAAAAGCAAAAACACAACAAATTGCTCATCCCTGCGTGTGCCCAGCTGCCCGGCACCACCTTTGTCAGACAGAAGGGAAATCTCAGTTCGTGGACAACCAAGTACTTCGCAAGGAAGTGTTTGAATCTCAGAGATCTTTGGGTAGACGAAGAGGTTTGGAGTCTGAACAGCCCCTCTAACTCCCAAGTCTGTAGCTATCCCCCTTGCTCAGTNTGAACAGCCCCAACTCCTTCAGCCTCTCCTCATAGGAGAGGTGCTCCAGCCCTCGGATCATCCTCGTGGCCCTCCTCTGGACACGCTCCAACAGGTCCATGTCCTTCTTATGTTGGGGACTCCAGAGCTGGAGGCAGTACTCCAGGTGGGGTCTCACGAGAGTGGAGAGGAAGTGTTTGAATCTCAGAGACCTTTGGGTAGACGAAGAGGTTTGGAGTCTGAACAGCCCCTCTAACTCCCAAGTCTGTAGCTATCCCCCTTGCTCAGTTGGGCGGGCACACAAGCTTGCTCTGCCCGCGCTGAACCAAGAGGGTAGGGAAGTGTGATGAGGAGAGACCCAAGCTGGTGGGACAGAAGCCAGGCAGGTCCAGCTGCAGCCAGAATGCCTTGGCGGGGTGTCAGCTGAGCTCGGTGCCAAAGCTAATAAGCCTGCCAGGAGCCAGGACTTCCTTGCTTGGATGAAAAACTAGGCTAATGGTGCTTGGCTGGCTCCAGAGCTCTGCTGGAAACTGCATCGCTCTGCTCCGCCGTGTGAAACTGCTGCTTCAGATGGGGCAACCAGCTTCTCTTCGGCAGCAGATAACTCGGGGAGCTGTGGCACTGAAACAGGGACATGTCCTGACACAAGGGTTGTCCTGGCGTCCTTCTCTTCTACTGAGGCTCGAAGAGAGAAAACGAAGGAATTAGCACCTCATGTCCATCGGGCTGCTGGGGCTGTTACCGTAATTTCGATACCCACTTGGTGACTCTAGGACGGGGTCCCTGCCAGCTGTGGTGCTTTCCGCTCTGCTTTGGGATGCCAACACGACGTACACTTTATAGCTCTGATTTTAGCTTCAGGAAAGGGGAAGCTGAAGCAATTCCAGACGGAGCTTTTGCCTGCCTAAATTGGTTGCCCATGGACTGCAGGCTGCGACTGGGGGATGTTCTCCATGCATAAGGGACCTACCACTGCTTTTCTGGGGCTGCTGAAACGCAACAAACTGTATTTTCAGAGCCACTGCAGAAAAGCACTATTTTTCCCCCCAAAGTAATGAAACCCAAACCCATTGAGGGCCTGGCAGTGCTCTTTCCCAGAACAGCACCTCTTTCCCTGGCATCACCAAGTGTCCACACGCCTCCTGTGGAGCAGAGTCTGGCCTGCTTGTGTGTGAACATAGAAATAGCTGATGGGCAAAAGTAGAGGCAAGAATATTCTTATGGGGAATATTTTGGGGTGAAAAGGTGTCTCGCTAGTGAATTCAAGCCCAACTATGAAATAGCTTCCAAAGGGAGAAGCCCACTGGACTTGTCGAAAGGCTTGACACGCCATTTGGGCGATCTTACAGCACGCAGATACGGACTAGATGGAGCCAATGTGGGCTCCTAAAGTGACCAAGGGAAAAATACAGCTTTGTGATGAGGCTGTGGGAAAACTGACTGAAACACAGTCCTAATCTTCCCATATTTCCATGATAATATCCTCTTTGGAGGTCTTCTCTCATTGCAAGATCTCTGGGGCAGGTTTTTTTCCCAATTTAGCCATGGTAAAGCATTGGTCTTGGGAGGTTGAGGGTGCTGCCACAGGACATTTAAGAAACAGTGGTAAAAATTGCCACCACGGATTACCCAGGCGTTTCCCATGGGATATTGCAGGGATATGTTCCGTAATGTTTCCTTTCCTGTTTATTCAAGGGGATTTTCACCTCTGCCGTCTGTAGGATGCGGGTCCCAGATTTCACTGTGACAAACAGACAGCTGTTGAGTGGGGGTTTCTTTTTTTTTTTTTAAGACAAGCAATCACTTTACAAAAATTGTAAATGAGAAAAATTCCATAAACGAATACTTCTGGGGAAAACGGATAATTTTAATGCTGGTGATTAGGATGAGTAGCAAAATAGGGCAAAATCTTTCCCCTTGTGTTCCTACAAAAGAGACTGCAGGTGAGGACCGAACAGGAATCTCTTTTCCTTGGCAGATCTCACAGGAAAAGCTACTCCCTCTTCGGGGGTTTCTTACCTTAGACAGAAACAGCGGCTTAGCAGGTCTGAGAATTACTTCCAGCGATGCCCAGTTCTTCCAGCAAATAAATCTATCCATTATTGCAGGTTTTGTAATCACTGAAGCGATAAAATAAATGACGGCAGTGAGTACAGGTAAAGCAAAAAAAAAAGACTGTAGAATATTGTTCTTCAGAAATATCCTAAAGGTTACGAAGCAGCACAGATTGATTTATGCTTTAATATGAGATATCAGATGTTTGATCAACGCAATGAGGTTTTATGAGTGCTAGCTGACCTGTGGTAACTATGTGCACTTAGTTCATTGCAACCACGAGGTGGGACATATTAGAATAAATGCCTGACTGAGGTTTATACTGACGTGCTCTCCCTCACAATAGCTGAAGCTAAGAGCTTAGATCTGGTCGGTGACCAGGGCTCTGGGGATTTTCTGAACTGTGAAAATTATTGTATGGAGTTCTACAACAAGGTGAGGACAATCGTAGGCAGGAGGGGACTTAACAGCCTGGTGTGGTTGAATTAGGGACAGTAGTAGAGTCACGAGGACATGGAAGATTTGCCCTCCAAATTCAAGGGCAGTTGAAATGAAGTCAAAATGAGGTGAAAACCAGCACTGGCTGGAAAGAACTTCAGGCTTTATAGCTTTCATCAGAGCCATAGAGGTGTGTGCCCCATGAAGGACCCCAAATTCAGTTTTGGGGTCATACCAGAGCTCTGCTCCGTCTCTAACCCTCTTCCTTCCCATCATATCCCGTCCTATCCCAGGTAGTGAGAAGAAGGTGTTGATATAGTTCATCTCAAAGACTTACTGAACAAAATGGGTATTGAATATACTCCAGCCCCTTGGAGATGCTTGGTAGAGCATCTACCATGGGGGCAAAGAGGATAGCTAGTGTGAACTGAGAAGGCATCATTAACAATACAAGGAATTTAGGACCATAGGTCCAAGGATCACCCCAATTGTCAATGGAGACCTACCAATGCAGGTGTCCGCTCTGGTGATGCAGAGCTCATCTTTCAGGACATGTTCCAATCTAATAGTCCAACACCTCACAGTCCTACATACATTTATCTTCACAGCAGCCCAAGAACGGTTGAGTTATAGGTTATAAGCCAGCAGGATTCTCAGAGGTACTTGGGAGCCTTCAGTCCACCTGTTTTGAACCTAAAATGGATGAAGACATGGCTCATAGAGTCCAGATACTGTTGTGAAGAGGGACTCAGAGTGCTCATTGCGCATCACACCATGCTCTTCTTGCTGGGCATTTCTGGTAGTGGCTGCATGGCCACCTGACGGGTTTGTTCAGGTCCTTGATATGACTGAAAACCGGTCTTTTTCTTTTCCTTTTTTTTTTGATACAGGGAAGGGCTGCACAAGTGCTGTCTCTGATGTAATGGAAAAGAAGGTCAGGACAACCTCTCTCTCTTGCCCTGCAATCACAGGGGAGGGCACCACCCATGGAAACACACCTAGGAAAAGTTGTCATTCATGTGCCCAAGCCCACCCAGAAAGTCCAGCATGGTAGAGGGGCTTGAACCTAGTTTCTGGGTGATCCATAACCTATGGCCCTTCCTTGGTCCTCTGTGGGCTGAGAACGTGCCATGGTCTGCTGGGACAGTGATGTTACGTGCATCTGCCAGTCCCTTGGTCATCTCTGGACCATTCCTTTACCTACAATTCCCTCTGAAGTCAAGGGGCAGCTTGATCCCACCAAAATGCATCATCACACGCCGCTTAGCAGCATGTCACCACGAACATCATCACTGGTAAAAAAACCACTGGCTCTAATGTGCCGGGCTCCCGTCAAAGGGGGCTCTGGGAGGAAGAAGCCGTGTGTTTCCTTTAACCTACAATAAAGCGAAGCAGTTCAAAGAGAAGGAAAAGGAGGTTAACGATCTCTTTGAAATGTAGGTTCAAATTCCCAGCACGGCCCCAGTCAATTACCAGCAAGTGCCGCCCGCCCGTGACACACATCCACCGCTAAGGAGGAAGAGGAGGGGAGTGCACGTGGCACAGAGGTCCAGGCGGGGGGGTTAAAGGACATCACCACGGTGGTGGTGAATTTTCCAGGGGCAAAACTTTGTTGGTTTTTTTTTTTTTTTTCAGGCTGATTCATCCCCCTGGGGTGCAGCCGGAGTGGAGGCCGGACCAGCGGAGGGGATGGAGCCGGGCAGGGTGGCAGCACATCCCCCTGCCCAAACCCCTTTGCAGCTGGCAGAGGTTTTTTGGTTTTTTTAAGGATGCACAGTGGGATGCTGCTGCTTTCTCCGGGGTGGCAGAATGAACCACTTTTATTTTAATGCCATTAATGAAAGGTGGTGCAGGAGTGGGGATGGGGCAGGAACGAGGGGGGGGACGGACGGGTTTGTTTTGGCACCGAGGGATGCGTGCACACAGGCATACAAATGGTGGGAGACAAAGACTGTGATTAAGGGCCGGTGCTCCGACTCCCTGCGTATTACAGCAGAGGATTTATCTGATGGCCTAGTTTCAGCTGCGATTTTCCACCTTTTCATCAGGTTCCCAGGTCCGCTCGTCCACTCCAAAAGGGAAGGAAGGGGATGTCTCGGGAGCAATGGGGCAGGAACAACCCCACAGTGCTGCCTCTAGAAATGTGCGTGGGGCAGAGGGTTTGGCTGCCCCAAAGCTTTCCCGGGAGGCAGATCCCCGGGGCAGCCAGAAGGATTATGCCCAACCATGCATCAGTATTGTCCGGCACGGCAAGAGTGCATCCACGCTTTCCAGCCTGACCGACTCGGGGTGTGGGGAACAAACGCGCTGGAAATAAAAACCTCCCGCAAAAACGGGAAACGTGCAGAGGAGCAGCTATTTTTAAAAGGTTTCGGCACCTACTGCTGCTATGCAGTCAGTCACATAATCAGTCAGCGAGGGATTTCTGTAGGCTGACGGCTGACAGCCAGGAGAAACAGCTCCGGCAGACTGGCGAGAAGGAAACGGGAGCTTTTGGGTACCAAAAGGTGCGCGTTTCCAAATAAAGAGAAGAAGGGTGTTCTATGCTGCCCTGGGTGAAAGGCGGTTGATGGGGAAGCAATCCTCGGGGTCTTTCCCAACACGCTGGGAAGGGGGGGTGAGATGCTGATAACCCTCCAAGGTTCAGAGTGCTGCAGGCAAATGCCAGCTCAGCCGCTTCTTCCCCCTCCCTGACCCGGCCTATCCTGATTGCCCAGCCTCTGCTGAGGTTTTCCTGCTTCTAAAAATATTCAGCCTCTAATTAAAAAAAGCCCATCTTGCTTGCCAGGGCAAACGTATCCGGCCGCAGAGCTGAGCCGGTCCTGGAGACAGCCAGAGCTTGCAGCAAACCAGCCTGGCCGGCTTTCCTTGGCACGGGTGGCCGGGGTCACGTCTGACCCCGGGGTTTAGTCCGTCAGGCCGTGTTACCAAGCTGACAGCAGCTTTAGGAAGCTGGCGTGAAGGGCCTCCTCAAATTTTCCATGCCTGAAGCCATCCTGTGCCTTTTCCTCCTCTGTGGGGACGTTACTGCTGTGTTTTAGGTGTCTGGGTCCCATGGTGGAGAGGGACGCACGCGTGGGCAACGTGGGGGTCGCGCTGCCGATGGGGGCTTGCATGCTTCTTCCCATGCAGAGGGCTTCGGAAAGGCTAATTAAATAATACAAATCATGAGCAGAATGAGAGGAAGGTAAGGCAAAGGGGCAAAGGAGTACGGGGAGGGACAAGGTCCAGCACAGCACTGGAGCATCATGTAAGTGGGGCATTCACACGGAAGTGGGAGAAGCCAGCTTCAGACCTGTTGCTCCCTGGGCAGTGTCCATCCCCTGGCAGACTGGGACAGCAGGACACGCTCCACTGCTCCAACTGAACCTGTTGTCCCAGGGCAGGAGGGTTCCCATCCAGAAGGAGCCCCAGAATCAATCACAGACTGGTCAGGGTTGGAAGGGACCTCTGGAGGTCACCTAGTCCAACCCCACTGCCAGAGCAGGGGCACCTACAGCAGTTGCACAGGACGGCGTCCAGGCGGGTTTGGAATGTCTCCAGAGAAGGAGACTCCACAGCCTCTCTGGGCAGCCTGTGCCAGTGCTCTGCCACCCTCACAGGAAAGAAGTTCCTCCTCATGTTAGGATGGAACTTCTGTGTTCAAGTTTGTGCCCGTTCCCTCTTGTCCTATCACTGGGCACCACTGAAAAAAGACTGTTCCCATCCCCCTGGCACCCTCCCTCTAAGTATTTATAAGTATTGATAAGATGCCTGCTCAGTCTTCTCAGAAGGAGCGTGGTGGTGTAGCCTAATGTTCACAGCACTCAATGGTGGACACCAGAGGAGCAGTCATCTCTAGGGGTTGGTGATGGCTTTTCCTCTACAGTCCATAACACTGCTGGGGGCAGGATCTGGCCTCTCCTGGAGATGTCTACCCCCAGGTTACGCTCTGACCAAACCTTGCAGTCCTGGAGGACCGAGAAGTTTGGAAAGGCAGATGGAGAACCAACAGCCTCTTCCAGGCAGCCTGCAGCTCTGCCTGCCTGGATGGAAGATGCAGTTGTTCCTTCAGGCTTGGGAGGACCGGGAACACTGCAGCTTCCCGGAGGCGGTTTCCTCACTGGGGCTCTGCTTGCATCACTTTTATACACAGCACCGAGAAGTGCTTAAAATTAAATTTGCTATTTAAGAGCAGGCAAAGCCCTCCTGAGGTGTTTCTATTTATTCTGTAGTTGCAATGGCTCTGCACGCTCTCAGCCCTCCACGCAGCAGCCCCCGCTCCTCGGAGAGTGGTGCTGAGGCTGGACCACGTGTATCTCACTGCCGAAAGCTCTGCGGTCTGGCAGCGTGCAGCTTTCCGTGCCGTGGCATCACTCATGCGCCCATTCGCTTCCTCCCTCCCCCATGGTTCCATGAAACAGCTTGTGGGCTCTCCCCACATCTCCCACTTTGCAATCCCAGTCTTTCAACCTGAGCAGACTGTGTCTCAGAGTGGCCAAATCCATGAAGAGATCCCCACCATCTCTAACAAGCTTTGGAGCAGATCCTGGAGCAGGAAATTTGCTCTAGATACTCTTGGGCTGCTTCACTGCCACATAGAATCATGGAATCATGGAATTCATAGACCTTGGGCAGCTTCGTCTAGTGGGAGGTGTCTCTGCCTATGGCAGGGGGGTTGGAACTCGATGATCTTCATGGTCCTTTCCAACCCAAACCATTCTATGATTCTATAATCATCTAGGTTGGAAGGGACCTTGAAGATCATCAAGTCCAACCATCAACCTAACACTGCCCAAACCACCACTAAACCATGTCCCTCAGCACCATGTCTACATGTCTTTTAAACTCCTCCAGGGATGGTGACTCCACTGCTTCCCTGGGCAGCCTGTTCCAATGTTTGATAACCCTTTTGGTGAAGAACTTTTTCCTGATATCCAATCTAAACCTGCCCTGGTGCAACCTGAGGCCGTTTCCTCATGTCCTATCACTTGTTACTTGGCAGAAGAGACCAACCCCCATGTCTCTACAACCAAGCTTCCCCGTCTTTTGCCTGCCGGGACTTTGGTTTCAGCACACTGATCTTAAAAATTTCAACCTTCAGTTCGACCTTCAGATCCCTGCGAGCCTGAATGGGGGAGCTGGAGGGAAATCAGCAGCAGTCCATAAATTCCTTCGAGTCCGCCAGTGAAGTTCTCAAGCCTTTCTTGCCAGTGAGGAGGCCAGCAGGCCAAACACAGAGGGACAAATCCCCCCTCCATTGGTTGGAGATGCAACACCCATGAGGCTGGTGGGGCTGAGCGGAGCCAAGGAGAGAAGCCACCTTGCACTTCAGACCCAGCGACAGCTGCCGCCTTCCCAGCATTAAGGCAATAAATCCAGGGGATCTCGGTTTATTCTCCTCCAAATCACTTTATTATATTGTGAGTAATCACAAAGCCTTACAATGCTGCAGAGGTTCTTAAAAAAAAACCAAAAAACAAACAACAAACTAACACAGCGATGATATTTGCCAGCTTTCGCTAAGACTTGTTTATCTAGCAGCTAGCGCGAGATTACGCACGGAAATCTTGCAGTCTTCATTCGGATTGTCACATTGGGTTTTAAACTTACCACAGTGGCACAAAGACACTAACTTTGACAGTACGTGATCCCTGTAACATTTCATCTACGTACGGACTTATAAAATTAAACAGCTTTTCTTTTAAAAATTACGTTTTCTGCCAGCAGAAAAGAATTCTCTTAAAAAGGCAAGATCCACTAAAAAACACCCCCTCCCTCCCAAACTGCCCCCGCCTTGCACTGCAGTTGGTTGCTGTTCCCCTCCAGATCCCTGCCTGTAGGCAGTCCCATTGCCTTTTTAAGAAAATCGACACGTTTCTTATGACTGTGAAGGCTGGTCGAGCACTGCAGAGGCTCGGGAGAGGGGCAAAAACCCCAAACCACTGAAAGAAAGGGTTAAAAACCCACCCTAACAAATCACTGAAAAGGAGATGGATGGAAAGGGGGGGAAAAAGATTTCAGTATCCAAAGTGAGGTGTCGACTCTGGCTTTTATGTGCCCAGTGGGTTTCAACCATTCCTGGAGACAGCTGCTTTGGGCAATAGGGTTTCCATTTGCCAAGACCTTTTGGGGTGTGAGGACGAAGCCTGAGCTCCTCCCAATGCTCCCAAGGAGGGTTGTGGGATGGGTTTCTATCTGCATCACCTTTGCATGGACCTCCCTAAACCAGTTTCAAACACTGAAGGTTGCCCTGATGCAAGGCTGGCTTTAGAGACCAAGCTATAGATCAGCCCCAGCAGGACCACCATCCACAACATCCCTTCCCATCCCCAGGACAGAACGTGCCAGATGTGAACCAGACCTCAGCAGATGCCTCCACTGCAGGAGCTTCTACAAGCAAGTTGAAGGCTTCACACACAGCATTGAGTCACGCTGTGCTGCCTTCCCCTGCTTTCTCCTAGCCTGGAGAAGAAGAGGGACAAGAGGGGCTCCCCATTTCTTTGCCAGCATTTCAGTAATGGAGGAAAAACTGAGTAAATGCCTGAGGACCAGGTTTTTTATCAGATTTCGGTTGGCAGCCAAGGAGCTGTGTGAGAGAAAGAAATGCTACAACTCTGGAAAATAAAACCCAAGATCTTTCTCCTGATATGCAAAGCGCTCCGGGGTCACAGACGTCAGTGTTAATTCTTCCCCTGGCACGTTCTGAAGAGCGTTTTGGCACTGGAAATTGCCTCACACGCGCCCAGCTGAGTCGCAGATGTTGTGTTGAGATGGGGAACGTCAGCATGGAAACAGCTTACTCCCACATCCTCTGAGTCTGCATCTCGGTTTGATAAGGTCATCAAGATGAGAACACCTGTCAAAGTTTTCTTCCAAGCTTCCCCAGAAAGGGAACAGGGATTTTTATTTATTTTTTTTTAAGCCAGGCTACGTGAACTCTTCACTTTGCAACTCAGTCAGTTTCACAGAATCATAGAATGGTTTAGGTTGGAAGGAACCTTAAAGATCATCCAGTTCCAACCCCCTCCCATGGGCAGGGACACCTCCCACCAGACCAGGTTGCTCCAAGCCCCATCCAACCTGGCCTTGAACACCTCCAGGGATGGGGCAGCCACAGCTTCTCTGGGCAACCTGTGCCAGTGCCTCACCACCCTCAGAGTGAAAATTTGCTTCGTCAGAAGCTGGTTCCTGGGTGAGATGTGGCTGTTGGCAGACCCTCTGCTTCCCTTGGTCTGCTGCACAGCAGCTCTGAGCAATGGCTCGCTAAGGTTAGAAAGACAGGAGGTTGCCAGGGTTGGACCTAAAGTAATTAGACATGAAAAGGATGGAGATGGGAAAACAGGGAGAAAATTGTGGGAAAAGTTCTCGACTTACTCAATGTTCATTGCACGCCTATGCAAAGAACATGTAAAAACCAGCACATTAGGAGCATCCTGTATTCAGGTTTGTCTGGAAATGTTTCTTCAAGACTGAAAGTGCATGACAGGGAACAGGGTGCTGCTAATGAAGGCAACATCCAGAAGGCACTTCTTGGGGAGTAATAATTAAAAAAAAGGATGACGAATGGGTTTGTAAGCAAGCAGCTACGGAGTCGGTACGTTTTGGTGTGCGCTCTGAAGAGACGTAGCTTTGCTCCTACAAACGTGTCTGGGGCACGAAGATTCGTTCCAGACCGACCGTTCTGCCCTGGGACCTGCAGAGCAGCTTGGTCCCCGTTGTCCAGCATCACCGCTCTTGACCTAACGGGCTGCCTTGAGGACCTCAATGCACCGGGTAAAATCTGGAGCCTGCAGATGACGTGGGCCGGGATTCGAGAGGTTATAAAATCCACAAACGAGTATTGGCATATACAAATATATAAATTATTGACAGTTTTACAAAAGGCACACTGCAAGCCATCTCAGTCCGACACCTGTACAAACCCCACCCCACCCCCCTGCCCTCCCTCTCCCACCCCTTCTCCCCAGCTTTCATCACGAAACGTAAGGCGCTGCTGCTACGGACCCGTGGCTGTCGTGGCAACTGAGGACCTCTTTTTTGGGCAGCCCAATTTGTCGGTGGTACTGTCCTTCTTTGATGGTCTTAAGACACTGTATGTTCTTCCCCAAGGTGATGCTTTTGATGGAAGGCAGGTATTTCAGCACAGTCTTTGGCAAGGACGACACGCCTGTCCCAGAGAGGTTGAGCTCTTGTAGGGAGTTCAGACCAAAGATAACTTCAGCAGTCAGTGACTTTAAGTTAGGATTGCTGGATAAATCCAGAACTTGGAGGGTTGATAGTTCCTTGAAGCTATAAGGAGATAATTCTCCAAAGCCACGCAGGCCACTGAGGGATAAGTGAATCAAATCTTTCAGCCCCGTGAAGTCTCCTTTCTCAGTCTTGACTAGAGGGTTCCCATCAAGATTTAAGTATCGCAGAGGAATCCCTTGAAGGTTTGGCACAGACGTTAGCCTGTTTCCAGAAAGATTTAAGTTCTGGATGTTGGGGATGCTCTTTTCACGGTGCCTCGTAATTGTGCTGAGCATATTGTTGGATAGATCCACATTCAGGGGTTTTCCTTGACCTTTTGAAGCAAAAATGTCCATAGCTATATCCAAAAGCTTGTTATTGCTCAAATCTATGTCGCCCAACGGAGAAGTGGAGAAACAGTCCTCTGGAAGGACCTCCAGAGAGTTATGACTCAGATCCAAGGACTCCAGGTACCGAAGCCTGGAGAAGGTTGTGGAGGAAATCTTGGCAATTTTGTTGTAGCTCAGGTCAAGGCTCACCAAGGTGGTGTATCCTGGGCCAGTAAGCATCGATTCATTGATTGTTTCCAGTTTGTTTGATGATAGATCCAAGTAGGATGTATCCAGAGGGATTGGGACAGGAACAATGTGTGAACCTATTCCACTGCAGTCCACCTTGGTCAAGCTAAAGCTGTCAAAGAGACCAAAGCTTTCCACTTCGCAGTGGCAGCCAGGGAAGCAGGTTTTGGTGGTGCCAAAACAAGGAAGGAGAAGCAGCAAATTGAACCAGGCTAGGAATTGCATTGTTGACCTGTAAAACAAGACGATAAGAAAATAGATTTAATTGCTGTGGAAAATACTTTACTGAAGATGTGTAACAGTTTGAGTTGTGCAGTCTTCTCCTCTGTCTTTCCAAAGGGACAGATTAAGTATACCCTTAGATAGCATGGATATCCCAAACACTTTGTCTGTCAGGTTGTGAAAACCGCTGGGGACTTAATGGAGAAAAAAATATTGGGTTAACAGTCTTTGCAGATATAACCAAGATAAGACACAACTGGAAATTAACTGTAAGAACAGTAGGCTGCCTTAAAGCAAGATCTATCCAACATGCATCCTTTTTGGCTGGACCATGGAAGAAGCAGCTAAATGACAGCTCAAACCCTGAGTCATTTTACAGCCTGGCAAACTTCAGCACACAGTCATGTCAGCACACTTCATGTCAGAGCATCCATGGGAGATTTGGAAGTGCCCCGTTCAAGACCCTTCATTGACGGGTTGAAGAAGTCACAGAATCACATGTAGGCTGTGGGCCCAGTGGGAGCCTTAGATGTCCAAAACCCTTATCAGGAAAGGAAAAACCAAACCCCTGTTCAAATTTCCTATAGATGACAGAGAAAACGGCATCATCAGAACATCATCCAGGATGAACAGCTAGAAAGGCTAGCTGCCTACTGGCCAAATGGAGAGCACGTCTCCACTGCTTAGACTTCAGATGCAAATTTAGAAGTGTTCAGGTGGGTAAGATCATTGCTTTATATCAAGTGGCTAAAACCAGCCCTCCTCGGGCTGGTGGCAGGCAGGACAGACAACAGCCACTTGGATCCTCACCTGCCGGAGCAGGGGAACCAAGGACTGCTCAGTCTAACCCAGACTCTGCTGTGGTGGGCCCAGCCTCCTGCGCAGTCATTGAGTGGAGAGAGCCAATTTGTTTCATATAGACACTCTGGGAGTCTTTGCTAATTACATTAAGTATTCTTTCTGATTAACAATGCCAGCAAGGAGCTCTCTCCATCCCTCTGGTTTTGACCCTCCTCCATCTAAGACATTTCTGTCCCTCCATGGCCACAGTCGAGGAAGGAAGAGAGCTGATCTGCACCTCTCCAGCTTTGCTGGACCTCTTCAGATCACATCCTAACAGCTCCACCGCACAACTGTGGGCACCAGCAGCTGCGTGATTTCAAGAGCCAGCCAAAAAAGCTTCGGCTCTGCATCTCTGGAGATGGTAAAGTGGAGCATGCTGGTATCCCACAGGTCAGCAGAGGCAGCGAGGGCTGTTCCCATTGCAGTCATGGGTGACAGCTCCTCATGCCTTAAAAATGGTCTCCAGGAGGTCGGCAACAAAAACTCCCATCAAACCAGGGCAGCAGATCCATCGGCACCACTCTTTGGCTACACTGTTGGCGATAAACAGAGACTCACGTGCCAAGCGCTCATTTAGCCAAAGAAAAAAAATAAAAATCCTCTTTAAACGCATGTTCCCATCTCCACCTCAGCCCCTCTGGTCTCTATTCTCACCTTTCCCACAGCTGTTTAAAAGCACTTTATTAACTTCCTTGCAGTATCATCTTTCCCACACACCCTTTGATCTGGCTGAGGCACCTTCTCCGCAGCCCTTGCACCTTCCCAGGACCATTTCCTAGAAGTTCACACTTCATCTTCCCTCACCCGCCCCTTGGCAGCCGTTTCTCTCCCTTTTCAGCGTGGTCTTCTTGGCCCTCCTCTCCTTCCCAGGAGATGGACCAGGGGCTACTTGCCAATGTGCAAAAGAAGTGCAAAGAGGGGAAAAAAAGTGTTGCAAAAATATTGTCCTGATCACTGATATGACTTGTCTGGCGGTAACTCCCAGACCTCCTGCAAACAGAGAGCAGAGATTGGGACTCTGGCCAAAGAGCCTGCAACCAAAGCATCGCTAAAGGCCAACGCGCAATCCTCCGGGGTCCATTATTCTACAGAAACAACAGAAAATCAGTAAGATGAGCCCTAGTCCCAGCCCATCTCGACTGTTTCTTGAGAAAACACATATGTGTGCAGAGGGGACGCAGGGGGTAGCGCTCCTTTCTGCAGACACGTTTCCAGATATCCCTTTCCTAATGACATCAAGGCTGATCCCCTCTGGTTCTGTGCAGACAGACCGTAGCTTGCTCCCTTCTGCCATCTCTCCTACACTAAATACTANTTCCCATGAAGCTGCGTTTGGAACGCACTGAAATGTTTTATTACCAGGGGAAATGAGAGCGGTGGGGAGCTCTTTGGAAACTCAAAAAGCAAAAACCCAAATGTTAAATGTCTTACGTACAGGGAAGTACCTGCGTTAGTGTCAGCTCAGTCTACTGGTATTTATTCTCCCATATCTCACCCAGTGGCTATTCCCACTTGATGTCTCAACAGGGAAAGGGCCTCTTAATTTCTCCTTTGAAAGCCCAGCTCAGTTCCTCATGGCATCCCATTGGCTCCAGTGGGAGGTGGATCAGACCCCAGCAGGTCCAAAGACACATCGGTGTGAAACTTGGCTTTCTGAGCACTGCTGGGCCACCTTATGAAAAGCAAGAGGGCAATCTCCAAAGTCCTAGTTTAACTGGGAACAGACTTTTTAGCAGGGCCTGTAGTAACAGGACAAGGGCTAACGGTTTTAAACTAAAGGAGTGTTGATTCAAACTAGATATAAGGAAGAATTTTTTTATGTTGAGGGTGGTGAGACACTGGCCCAGGTTGCCCAGAGAAGTGGGAGATGCCCCATCCCTGGAAACGTTCAAGGTCAGGTTGGATGCGGCTCTGAGCAACCTGATCGAGTTGAAGTCCCTTCCAACTCTGAAATTCTGTGAAGATGTCCCTGCTCATGGCAGGGGGTTGGACTAGATGGCCTTTAAAGGTCCCTTCCAACCCAAACTATTCTGTGATTTTATGATTCTATGAACTGAGAGGAGAATCAAAGGCAGTGCTGGGCTTCAATATGCAGCTGCTCAAACCCCTTTTGACATGGGAATTCCCTTCCCAATCAGCCTCAAAAATGATCACGAGACGTGGGCAGATACAGTCACTCCCACTGCCAACATCCATGGCTCCAGCCGGCAGCAAGCATGAAACTGCACACAGCGGAAATGCAGTACGCAAAGCTCAGCTTAGGTACTTGCACAGCATCTATTGCCTCTGCCCCAAATTGTCCCTTACTGGATCTGCAACTCCATTACCACCAGTTAAAAACTCCGTTATGGAGCAGCATGAAACATTCATAGGCTAACAAACCACTTGGCCAACAACTCCGATAAAAGATAGGAGAAATAAAGGTCCTGGTCATCTTCCAGTCCAAGAAAGAGACTCCTGCATTGCCAGATAATCAACGAAGAGCTTAGTCAGGTACAGGCATGCTTCATCATCGCGTGGAGCAATTGATATCGCTCTTTGAAATGGGGAAGGAGACATGCTGCAGGCATTTACAGTTCATCAGTGTACCGCGTGCATTTGAAACCGCATCAAATTGCCTTTGGATTGCTGCCTACGAGCTGCTCTGTTGATAAAGGCAAGAAGCCAAGGTATCCCCTCGTAAAAGGAAGATGAGTTATTCTCCTGCAGCACTGGGGACATTCACCTGGAGGAAACACCACGTGCCAGAAACCTCCAGCTCCATCACCTGGGATGGCAAGGAGAAAGCCACTGTGAGAAAACAGTCCGCTCTCAGGCTGGTTCAGCCATGACCTCTTCATTTCTATGGCTGTTGTGGTGTGGAGAGATCCCAGGGAAAAATTTTGGCCATCTGACAGCTCTGGGGGGCTCATTATACCCACTGATTTCAACAGGAGCTGCTGAGGGTGCAGCATCGTCCCCCATGTTTCAGGTGCCTGGAGTAGCCACAAGGCTCTGCTCTTTATATCTTGCTTATCCTTTCTGCATGGCAAGTATCCTGAGATAACCCCACGGAGACACAGTGGTGGGTAATGGAGCCAAGGTTGGACAAAGCTCCCAGCAGGGTGCCAGCCTTCTCTTCCAAATCCCACATCTCTCCCTGAGCCTACGGACACCCTGATGGCGCCTCCCTGTTCTGCTCATCCCCGCCACCGTCGCGTGGCAACCTCACACTGAGATTTCCCTGCCAAAATATCCTGTTAAAATCTGATTTTAAAACCAGGTTGCAGAGGAAATCTAGGTCTCAGCGGATGGCTGGGGAGGCGGGAGAGAGGAAAGCCCTGTTACGGTGTTGTTGCAAATTCAGTCTTCTCATTGCACTTGATTTCCTCTCTCTCCGCTTACTTAAAGACTTTTCTCACTAGTCTTCCCGGATCCACAGCTGGGACTTTGCCACCTCGTTCCCACCCAAGGGAGATGTGCTAACACGTTCTGCCCTGGATGGAAGCCCATTGCCCGGGGACTGGTCCCCCCCTCAGGAATGCAGAGATGAAGAGGATGCTATCTAGGCTACCTCCAGTTGCCCTGGCAACCACCACGCCAGAAATCCCTATAGTCAAAAATCAAGGACTAATTAAAAAATAATAAAGGGGGCAGGTGTTTGAAAGTTCATTGTTTGATGGAGTCGGGAAACGGCCTCCCCGTTCTTCTCACTGCACCCCTCGGCCTCTGTGAACATGCCACTTGGCAAAGCATTAGCTGAAATGCAGCTGGAGTTGGGGCTGAAGACCCAAAGTCACCCAATGAAGTTCAAGGTATGTAAGTAAGAAGTGTAGAAACCCCAGGTTCTCTCTACAATGGGATGAAGAGAAAGTAAATTGCTCCAGAAGGGGATAAAACCCACCTGAGACCAGACCCATCCTTGGAGATGCCCCATCTCTCCCTTGTCCATGTGGAACAGGCTGCCCGGCCTCCCTGGGGTACTGCTTCCCACCCCATCCCTGGCTGCATCTTCCAAACCCAAGTCCCACCCAGCAACCAGGTGCAGCCAGGATGAATCAGTTCAGCTCCCTGATCCAACAACAACAAAAGAACCCCTAATCTTCCTTTTCCCCCTTTGGTGGCTCAGTTTTCCAGCAAATTGGGCTGCCCAGCCGCAGAGTTACCGTCTCTGACACAGGAATGGGGCAAACAGGACCCATCTTTTCAACAGATCCTGGTAATTTCCAGGTTTGGTTTTTTTTTTTTTTGCCAAAGTGCTGCTGGATTAATTCTGGATTAACAGCAAATAGAGCAACCTTTAAAGGAAAGAGGCAAAAAGGAAGAGCAGGAGTCTGCCGATCCCAAATAGAGCTCTAGCAAAGCATGAAGGAATTGCAACTCCTTCGACATCCTTTACAACAGCCTTACTAGCAACAATATTTCATCAGGAGGAAAATTTGGGGATTGTCTTCTGTCTCTTGGATCAGCCGAGTGAAAAAAAGAGCCAAGTCTTCATCGCAAGGCCCACCAGACCCACTTGGCTGCGTTCACTAATTGGGTGCAAGGGAAAGGGAAAGCTATTGGAAAGCGAAACAAGCTGCGTAGGTTATGATAGAGGCCATAAATCCTCCAGATTGGAAAAAAAAAAGAAAAGAAAAGATAGTTGGCTCTTTCTCCCTATAAATCCTTGGGAGGCTCCAAGAGGCAGCTGGGCTGGTGGCTGCAGCAGATCGCTCTGGAGCACCACGATGCTCCCGAGTTGCTTCTCCAACAACGAAAGTGCTTCAGACACCTTTTCTTTTTTTCTTTTTCCCCCATTAATTATTCAGTAAAATAGGAATAATTATTGTCTAAAGTGCAGCGCTAGCAACAGCTACACTTTTCCAGTGTGGACTCTCCCCGGGCTGAATCCAACCGGGGCCACAGACGCAATCGCAGCCCGGTCCCCAGATCCCGTGCGCCGCCGATGTGAGCAGACAGCAACGCTGGCTCAAACCAGCCCACAACCAGAGACTATTAATCCCTTAACTCGCAGGCACACACCCCTCACATGATAGAGAAACTGCTGCTGACAAGGTTAATCTATTTTTTTTCTTTTTTTTTTTTTTTTTGTTTCTCCTGGGAATCTATTGAAAGTAAAGGTCATCCAGGCTTTTGCTTTGACTGCTTCAGACCGGCTCTTCCCTGCAGAAGGGTTCCTCACGTGCATGCAGCAAATAATGGTGTTTACCCCCTCTTACAAAGCTTATTAAACCAATTAGTGCTTCCCCACAATGGGAGTTTTGGTGTAAATGGGGAACAGAGCTTTCTGACCCATTTGTTATTGTTTTTGTTGTTTGCTGGTTTGGGGTACGCTTTGCAAATACCGGTCCTGGTTTTATACTCAGTGTTTGTGAGTTCTTGGATTTAGGGAGAGGGGAGCTAATGAGAATTCAAGAAATCTCTGCTATTTAGGTTTGATCCTGCATTCGCTTGGATGGGTTTGGGGGAGTTCAGTGGAGTTACTCTAGGTGACAGTGACAGCAGGATGAGAATTAGTCCCTTGGCTCTTCTAAATCCAGCTCGATTTCATGGAGCCCCCCTCCATCAGGAGCCATTGCACAAGTCACTTTTGGCTGATACGTTATCACCCTTCACTTCACGCCGGTGGTTTTATCAGCGGGAAGTGCAAAGCTGCTTAGACAGCAGAGCCATCCCCAATTACCCACCAGGATACAAAGAAGGGGATGCGCAACACAGTCTTCTCCTTCTCCTCACCCTATCTCCCCCACTAGTCCACGCAAGCACTGGGATGGGGAGAAACTCAACCACTGGGAGGGTGGCTCTGGTCCTTATGGCTCATTGTAAAGAGACACCGAGGGCCTGAAAGGGAGCTAAAATCGTCCTGCAGGTGCCTGAACACTTTTTGCTCCATCTTCCCTCTCACTGGGGAAAACCAGAAACCTCTACTCCACTCTCGTGAGACCCCACCTGCAGTATCGCATCCAGCTCTGGAGTCCCCAACATAAGAAGGACATGGACCTGCTGGAGCGTGTCCAGAGGAGGGCCACGAGGATGATCCGAGGGCTGGAGCACCTCTCCTATGAGAAGAGGCTGAAAGAGTTGGGGCTGTTCAGC
>VUYV01000301.1:886375-921694 GCA_008711295.1 Anarhynchus alexandrinus | reverse complement strand
ATGGGGGCACTCACCGGGGATGGGGGGCGGCAGGCGGGTACTCACCGGGACCGGGGTCGGTTCCCACCACGGGGCCGGTTCCCACGGCGGGGCGGCCGCGCAGCGGCGGTTCCCACGGCGGGGAGCGGGCGCCGCCGGGAGCCGGCAGCAGCGAGGCTTGGGGCCGGGTGTCCCCTTCTTCCCTCCTCCTCCTTCTTCTTCTTCCTCCTCCTCCTCGTCCAAGGCGTGCAGCTGGCCGGGCAAACGGGCTGCCCCCTTCCCCGCAGGAGGAGGGAGGAGGGAGCTCAACAGATGGCTGCACTGTGTGGAACATCTGGGAGGAGGAGGAGGAGGAGGGAAGGAGGAGGAAGGAGGCAGGACTTGCGCTCGGCTGTGCCACTCCTGAGCTGGCAGACCCTCCTTATGGGGGAAAAAAGGGGAGGGGGGTGTGTGTCAAGCCGGCTTTGCACACACACACACACACACACACACACTCCCCCTTCCTTTCTGCTCTGCATCCCCCCTGGGTAAAAATCCCTTCTTGTCCCTTTGCTTTCTTGGGGATCACTCCGGAGTTAACCTCAGAGCAGAGCCCTCTTTCCAGCCCTGACCTCTGCATTTGCAAGGAGTGGGTCCTATTCCTGAACACCACCTGCACCCTCTTTTCCAGGCATGTAGGGACACGGTCACCTCCGGCACCCCGGGGTTCTGGGTTGGACAAGGCATCACTGAGGTCTCAGCAATGCCACCCCCGTGCTGTAAACTCAGGTTCCCAATTTGGGGCGAGGCGGGGGAATTGAACTGTGGATGCTGTCTTGGGGTGCGCTGCTCCTGCTTCAGCACCCAGACCCACCACCAGCTGCTGCAGGAGACGGGCTAATAAATTGTATGGCATGACCCTTGAAATAGGGTAAAAACACCAAAAAAAAGCAGGTAGTAATCCACAGTTTGGGGAACAGAGAGTCTGGACCCCATCACTGTGGGATGGACGGTCTCTGGGGCTTCTCCATGGAGGATGTGAAAGAGCAGCCCCGCACCAGAATTTCTTGACCATTAGGTGTAATGCCCGGTGGGGGGTGGCTCTGCTGGACTGGTGATGCTGGTGCTGGAAAAAGAAACGGGAACCTGCCTAGTGTCACGGTGCTGTGACACTTTGGACAAGGGAAAAGGGACCTCCAGGGTCTGTGCGTCACAGGGGTCTCATCCTACGGCTGGCTGCAGCTTCCCACACCCCACCTCTGGTGTGCTAGCCGTGATCAGTGGCCTGTGACAGGCCCCTGCCAGGTCCCACGCTGCATATTTGCCTCTTTCTGAAAAAGTTTAGGTTAAGGAGGCACAACCAGGCTCCCCGTGTTTACTTTGAGTAGCGCCGGTGCTTTGAAGTGCGCCTCATCCCCAAGACCAACGATCAAAGTTTGCGGGGACCGTAGCCCTCACGCAAAGTGTGTTGCTGAGATTTGCATTTCGCACCTCTTTGTGATGAAAAGGTGGCGAAAAGGCCGTTTGTTTTTTTTTTTCTGCTCAAACTCAGCTGCTTCTCCCGAGCAGGTAAAGCCCATCGCTCCATGACCTGCCTGAAGATTGGCAGTGTGAACCCCCCGCAGCAAACACAGCTCTGGTGAAAGAGGCTGGGGCTTGAGGCAGGAGGTACCGGGGGCATTAAGAGGAGATCATGGTGGTTCTTCTCCACGTTTCCAAGCATGGTTGTGTGCTCACTCCGCGTCCACACCTCAGGATCCGCTTTTTGGGAATCACCATCAGACCCCGAGAGCTCTGTGAAAGGAGGAGGCGAGCAGCCCCCGGGAGCCAGACAGAGGAAATCTGTGCTCAGGACTCAGCTGAGCCAAGTGCTTTTAGGGGGAAAACCCCGGGAAAACCCCTTAATCTGGGTTGTGATTTTCCATGTAAGGACGGCGGTGATATCTCCAGGCGTGAGCAGTCTGCTGTAAGGATCCATTCCCCCAGGTCTTTGCACCGTTCATTTTTATAGCCCTGGGTAGGGGAAGTTGCTAAGCCGAAAGCTTTTGTTTAATTTTCCGTTTCATTCATTTTTCCGTGCAAGGCTTTTGCCGTGTCAAAGTTGGCCTCAGTAAAGCAACGCGCCAGTTTGAAGCCAGAGCAATTGGGAATTACGCCCTCTCTAGCTGAGATAAAGTCCAGCGGTCAGCGCTGCCAGGTCTGGTGGTTTGAAAGGGCGAACCGAAAAACACAAACCTGGCTTAAAACCTCTGATTTTTGCTAAAGAAGGATCTTTAAATTTTGTTTTCTTTATTTGAAGCCTGAAATGAGCATGCTTTGCAATAGCTGCTGGTAGACGGACACGGGAAAACTGTGTCCTCAGAAATTTTGTTGCTCAGATGAAAAAAGAAAATAATCAGCTGAGAGGTGTTCTGGCTGGAACTTCTAACGCTAAGAGAGATTTTAATAAGATTTCCCCAGTTTGATGGAGTTGGCCAAATCATGCTGGGGAGAGGGCTGGAAATTTAATTCTGGGTGATCTGGGGGTAGGGATTAGCCCTGGTGTGATGCTAACACAGAATTAGTCCTGGTGTGTTACCATCTCTGCCTCTTAGATCCTGCAGCCTTCTTCAACTGAGATATGTGCTTCTCCTGAAAGGGGGATGTCCTCCTCCTGGCCCTCGGTCCCTNTCTAACGCTAAGAGAGATTTTAATAAGATTTCCCCAGTTTGATGGAGTTGGCCAAATCATGCTGGGGAGAGGGCTGGAAATTTAATTCTGGGTGATCTGGGGGTAGGGATTAGCCCTGGTGTGATGCTAACACAGAATTAGTCCTGGTGTGTGTCCATCTCTGCCTCTTAGATCCTGCAGCCGCCTTCAACTGAGATCTGCGCTTCTCCTGAAAGGGGGGTGTCCTCCTCCTGGCGCTCGGATGGCAGAGCTGGATGGCAAAGTCATACCTCCTCCTCCTGTCCTGGTCCACCTCTCTGTACCATGAAACCCTCCATTGCAAAGTGCCTTGGTTGGACAGTCCATACATGGATGCTTCCTCCAGCAGATCAAACCCTATTAATTATCGTGAGAACACCAAGGAAATTTTTAGAGGACATTTAGTCTTAAGGTCATGTTTCCCACCATTACTGTTTCTATTTCTTTGCCACGTGGGAGCGTGTTTTCTTAAAGTAGATACAGGGTTTTCCCACAGCTGTGTGGTCCCATGGGCTGAACCTTCACATGCAAAGCCAGCCACGCTGTGTTTGGACAAATTTCCCCACCTGTCTCGGAGAGTTCGCTGCCTAAATGCAGCCGGGTGGGATGAAAGATGGAAATAGAAAGGGATTTGCATGAGGTCATGCAGTACCAGACGATGCTAGGGCCTCGTTCGGGGTTTTAGGCACTGCTGTAGCCATGGGTTACCCTCTTTTTTCACTTTGGAAAGGTAGATGAGGGCAGTTCCACTAAAATTATTCCATTTCAGCCTGATTTAAGGTCTAGATAATATGTAATTTTGGCAGCACCACGTTGAAACATCTGAAAGCTGAGTGCCAGATCTCTATGCTGTCCCTCACCCTGGTTTCCTTCCTCTTTTGCTGTCTCCAGGCGTGAGAGTTTGGTCTGCTTTTATGGCACATTTCTCCAGCTCAGCTTCGCCCCAGCACAGAAGACTCTTGTGTTCAGTTTTTTCCTCTGCCCCCATGGCCCTGAACAGCATCACTCCAAAGAACCCTCACATACTGCTGCTGCAGAAACCCTAACAGGTCTGGAGACCGTAAGACATCTTCTCCCAGTTTGGTTCCTCCAGGACTATGCTGAGGCTTCCTCTGACGTTCTGCTCCCAGAAGACACCAGCTCAGTTCCTTGTTTCTCAACATCTGATAACATCATGCCTGGCTTGGCTTGTTAAAATCCAGACAACTCTTAAGCCAAAGGAAAGTGATCTGAGTCACTCTGAGTTTCTCCTGAATAAATTCTAACAGACGCATATCGGGTGAAGGGAGCTGAAGAGTGAATGAGGATGACATAAGCTGGATTAGTAAGAAGAGCTAGTGTTGGAGTTTTGCCCCATGATGTTTGAGTCCCTCCCGGAGATCTCATTTCCCTTCCTCTTCTTATGCAATCACAGCAAAGGAGGTTTCTCATGCCCCAAACTGTTGGAAAAAGCCACAGAGCCAGATGGGGGCCTTGCAATCCCCAACTCGGATCTTCTCCCCCACGTGTCCTCCTTCCTGGGTATTCCTGCAGAGGAAGGAGCCTTCCCTTTCTGCTGCGCAAGGGATTGCTCATGAACGTTCTCCTTTGCAGCTGAGATAGAGCAGATGACTTAGGAAGTTGTCCAAGCTCTGTTACACTTGATGGGATTTCTCAGAAGGAAACACCCACAGCAGCAGCCAGCACGATTACTTCTGGAAGGGTTTAGTTTTTGCAAGAAGTTAGAAAAAAAAAGAAAGCCACAATAATAGCAAACAAACCACCACCAGTTCCTACTGGGAAAACGTGAAAGAGGTAGGTCTATCTGCCTGCTCTGGGAAGGTTTCCCATTCTTGTGGGAGTCCTGTAGTAAGTCAGAAGTAGAAATAGAGACTTTTTTAACTCCTATAACAAGCAAGACTTAACACCGCCCCCCCCCCCCATCTGCAGCTGTGCCCATGGCATTCGGGGGAGCTCAGCAGTCTTGGAAATACATTGCACTCTACTGTAAACAGCCTCGGTCAAAAATACAGGTGATTCTGTGGGTCCGTCCTCACCATTTGTCACTGGGCCATATCTTAAGGATGGAAGTCCACTCATCAGTAATTGACTGCGGTCCCTCACTTGGTCTGTGTTGACCAATGGACATGTATGGAGAACTGGGTCAACTTTTTGCTCACGGTGTTGATTATATTTTTCTTGATTGAGATACAGAAGGTAAAATACATGACAGATATTTGGGAAAGGAGGCAGAACCCAGCTCCTTCTGGTGGAAGCCCCATGGCTGTTGGCAAGGGTCAAGGTTCCTTGTGCTCATTCTTCCTGTCTGCCCACATGAATTTTGCTCTCCCTAGTGCCTGATGACCCAACTTGAGCAAGAGGCACAGAGGAGAGCACCTTCCTCACTGTTTATCCCCTGTCTCTGCTGTCCCCTCACCCGAGTTGCTCCATAGCTTGGTGGATTTGACACTGTTTTGGCTGGTGGGATCTATGGTTTTTGTCTCCCTTGGGCCTGGGACACCTTCTTTTCTGCATTTTGACCAAAATTCAGCAGCAGGAAGGGAGGGCAGATCCCTCTCCTTGCTATTGCATAGCCTGGCTCACAGAAAATCGTGCAGGAGCACTGTGTCTTCTACAGGATCACCTGGGTCCCATCCACCGAGGGAGAAAAGAAGGGTCTCATTCAGGTCCACTGAATCACTCCTGGATTCCTTCTCTCCATGGACAGTGGAGGAGGCTTGGGGACTTATGATAGTTTTGTCACCACACTGGGGCCAAGCATCTACTTTTCAGGTAGTGTGCAGCCCAAATAACCTGTCCAAGGGAAGTGTGGGCTTTTGTCCATCCGGCTGTATCAGCTGCTCCTGGCAAGTGGGTGGTTGTTTCCCAGGAAGCTGCTTACTGGACTGTTTGTTTCCTTTCTATATAAGTTGAGTCTCTCATTAGAGATATTGACTTCCCTTTGACATCGGTCAATATTTAGCTCGAGTTAATAAATATTTAGATTTACTTGGATGAAATCAATGTGTCCTAAGCTCTTTCTGCTATCACTCATGGTTAAGCTCTGGGGCCAATGGGTGGGAAAACCCTGTCATGCTTTCAAGACCTGTTTCTGCAATGGTATTTGTAGATTGAGTTCATCCTGTTCATGAAAGGTCATATGCTGAGCTGTGTTGAACACTATCTGGTGTCATCATGGTTCATAAGATCACACAGGGAAGGAGGTAAAGCACAGGGATTTTTTTTTTTTCTTCTCATTTTTGTTTGAACAGCTTCACGTTGGCATCAGCAGATCAATCTGTAGATTGAAGGGGTGTTGGCATCTTTCTAACGCCATGTTGGGGTTTCCACTCAGTTCCATGTCTTTGGATCCTCAAATCCTCAGAGCTTTCTTCGTCTCTGTTTCCCATATAAACAGGATGGAATCAGAATCCCTTTGAGAAGATGGAAATCTTTGAAAATCAAAGCCAGACTGTGCTGTCCGTAGGTACCCGGACAATCCATACTGAAAGAGTCCACATGGTGCATTCAGGGGGCAAACACCCTACTTGGATGCTGCAAGCAACCTTGGTCATCTCATCCCGAAAAAGATATTGAAGCATGGGATGAGGCCCTTTATCCAGGCAATCAGAGACCTGAAAATCATCTTGGAGGACAGTCTGGAAAATACAGCTCATTTACACTGACAAGGTGAGAACTAACGAGGTAAGAACTGTATTCTGTGCATGCAGACTACAGCGACAGCTCTCAAGATGCAAACTCAGAGAACAATTTAGGTTGGGAAGGAATTCTGGAGGTCTTTGGTCCAAAACTCCAAAGTTATGTCCAACTTTTATCCCGGAAAGCTCTTACATGCTCATTCAACATTTTGCATTTACTAAAGCTCCATTGATTTCGCTTCTGCGGAGGATTATGAGTTTCACAAAACACCTGTGGCCTTTGTTAAATGTGTGGGTACAAGTACATTGCTGAAACAAGCCCTGCAGCGACATGTGTTGTGGAAAAAAAGGAAACAATAGATGATATTTAGCTATTTTTTTTTAATGCCGTTGTTGGAGAAAGCTGTTGACACACTTTTCTTGCTCCCTAAGCAATGAAACCTGGTTTCCTAGTCCCCTGCACATTTGCATCCTGCATGTGGTGTCCCTGCCTATGGCAGGGAGGTTGGAACTCGATGATCTTCAAGGTCCTTTCCAACCTAAACCATTCTATGATTCTATGATTCTACGAGTACGCCCAGTTCCTCCCAGTGTCCCTTGCCATTTTGGTCAGGAAAGGGCAACCTACAGTGTTGCTGGCAGGGCCCTGAGGTACCAGCTGGTGGACCAGTCAGCATTTGCCGACCGATCAGTTGACTGCTGCCTTGAAGGACAAGACAGGAATTGCCTTTCCATTAGTGGGCCCATTAACATAGGTTATTTTACCTTTAATTTTCCTCTCCCTGGTTGCTGGTATTAGTGCAACTTCTAGGAACTTCATACCCCACCTCCGAGTGGCAAAGGCCCTTTTCTGAAAGTGGGGTGATACTGGCCAACAGGCTTAAAAATGTTAATGGCTAGGCAAAAGACCACACTGGCATCATTTTGTTCAGTAACCAGGCTAGGAGAGCAAAATAACTCCAGCCCTAATAAAAGGCAGCATTTTTTCCATTCTTCTGCTTTTCTCAGCCTAAGGTAAAATGATTATGAAAGTTTTTTTCCTTCTTTTAATTTGAAAGACAAAATTCACCTATGCGCTGAAGCCTTGGAAGCAAGGTTTTAGCCCAAAGCACAAAATCATTACTCGATGAAGTTAGCCTTTGAGCAGCCAAATTTCAAAAGAAAACATTGACTTGGGGTGCTTTTGCTTGTCACTTGAGAAGATGAAGCACCATGTAGTGGGAAATAAAGACAACGGGAGGCCAAATGCTGGGGAAATCTTTCATCTGGTGGAATTGCCTGCCGAGGGAAGCAAGGGATGCCCTCGTTGCTGATACTTTTAAAGTTAGATTAGGACAAGAATGAAAACACCTACTGTCTAACATCTAGACCCCGTTTCTTGTAATCTTAATGAAAATACTCTGACTGCAGAGGGTACAGCACAGTCTTCTCCCTTATCTGTCTGCTAATCACTCTCTCCCTCCTCTGAAGCTACCTATAATGTCCATTGCTATGGTAACCGAGCATGGTATGTATCACAGACAAGATGACATATGCATCTTTTCCTGCTTTAATAGCTCCTCTGTTTAGGCTGCAGTCTTCCCTCATTGCCGAGTTCCCCAAAGGACGGACGGACGCTGACTTCATGGGTTTGCATCTCCTTGCGGGCAGCTGCCACGCTCACCCGCTGAACCGCTGGCGCCGCGGAGCCTGGTGGGTTGTCATTCAAACCCGCTTCTCGTGGACCAGAAATTTGCGATGCGTTCCTCTGAGGTTTAATTACATGTATTTTTAACGGAGTGGCAAGAAAATATTTTGAAAGAAGCAATGTTCATTGAGCTTAGAGTGTAATTACCCAATAGCTAAACATGCCTGGAGAAATGGGAGTTATTGCATTCTTGGCTTTGTCAGACAGGTCAGTCATTAAAGTTTAACAGATGAAGCCAATATTTTATCTCAGCAAGTTTGCACCAGTGAACATTGATCCATTGGCTGTTTGTTCGTGCTCCAAAATACATACCCATCGATACCCAGAAGCCTTGTGAACCCAAGGACGGGGCCATAACGAAACAAACAGGCAGTTTTCAGCAACGCTGAGAAGATTTACATCCTCTTACAAAGAGTTAGCTGAAGAGAAAGCTCAAGATTTAACGGTAAAGGCAGAAGCTGGTCTTCTCCATCACAGAAGGATGCATGGGGTGGTGTTAGCTGCTAACATAGCCTATCTGCACCCTTGGAGTCCCTCAGCAACAAGTAGACTTTATTTCAGCTGCAAGAGGTAAGAGCACCAGAAGCCTTCGCTGGGACGATAGCTGGATTAATAAGAGATGGTGCCTTCTGCAAAGAGCTCACATCTCAGCGGGGACAGACACACACAGCTCGAGATGGGAAGAGGACACAGAGAGGGAAAGGGACTTGCTGAAGTCCCTGACGTCAACCTGACTTCACACCGACCTTGGCCAGGGTGACCTGAAGAAGTCTGGCGATAAGATGCTAGTTCCATAATGCTATGCAGCAGGCAAAGGTCCTCTCGTTTCCCCTCCTGACCACGGAGCTTGGTGTGTTGCCTTCCTTTTATTCATCCTCTCCCCATCAAGAAGCAAACATGAAGGTTGAAGGGGCGAGCCTTGCTTGGCCTTTCCTTGCCAAAGAGAAGCTGAATGAAGATATGAATGAAGAATGAAGTTGCTCTACCTAAATGCATGGGGATGTAAACACTGGGGATGGAAAAGAGCTCGTTAAGCTGAAAGCTGCCTCTGGGACATGAACAACTGGATATGATGGGGCACAAGTGTATTATAGCTGGAAATGCGGTGTTTTCTGTCTCAAGTTGTGAGATAGAGCTCCCAAGGCATAGATATAATGGCCCAGAAGGCTTTGCTAATTCATTGAGGAACATTATATTTCATACCTGTGGGCGTAACCCTATCCATTTGGTGGGTTTCATCTCCCTCCTTTACCCCCTTTTACTCTTACTCTGCCCTCCTGCCTGCAGCAAAGCTCCCCAGGAGCTCCCTTCCCACCCAAACCCCAAACCTTCCACCCCGTGACTTCCTCTGAAGCACACTGATGACTCAGAGCGTGCCAGGGAGCCACGCAGCCAAGAGCGGGCTCCACGGGAGAGAAGAGCTGCGTTTTTCTTACGGAGTAATGAAGGTGCCCGAGTTATCCTGAGATAAAAAGGCGAGGAAGATGAGGCAGCTCCGTTTTACTGGGAGGCACCTTTGCGGGAATCAGCGCTGTGCTTCCACGTACGCTCATCTGAAGTGCCTCTTTGGCTGAGCATGTGGGGCTTGAGCATATTATTCCTGCTAAGGTAAAAACACGTTTGTGCGTGCCAGCTGTAATGAGGCTGTATTTCCAACAGAACTGTCTCTCTCGGCAGATTATCTTTTCCCCTGAACGATACAAAGATTTTCTGCTATCTCTGCCAATAACCTCCCCCCACTGAGTGTTTTGGTGAGGTTGCTGGATTCTGTGGTCCAAATTGTTTACGGTTTTAGACATTTTTGTGGGTGAACGAGTGAACAGCTGAGACCTGGGTTTCCCAGGGAAACCTGCTTTTTCCAAGCCCAAGGAAAGGTAATCACCCTCGAGCCCCTCTGTTGGCCAACAGTGATGTGCTGTTGGCCAACAGCACATGAAGAGAAGGCAGAGAGGAGAAGTGATGCAAAACCCTAATTCCATAGAAAAACACGCTAAACACACAGATTCCTTAGGAGCAAGGAGAAGCTCTGACTTACGTGGTGAGACCGTCTCAGTAGCAGAGGTGTCCCTAGCAGTTTCTCGGTTTCTCTGTTCTTTTAGTCTTTTGAATAGTGTGATGAGGTTGAAGGGCCTCAGATGGACTACAGCTTCCTGGAGGCCCATTTTCTGATCATTCTCTGTTTGTAAATTGATTTTTGCTCATTTTAAATGGAGATAACCCGTGCCATCACAGGAGTCTGGTGGCAAAGGGTTCTGTCCTATTCTTCCTCGTGGTGTGGGTAAGCGGCGGCTGGGACAGTCTGCGGTTTCTTCCCACTCATGTGTCATTTCCTGGTGTCAGTAATGAGAAAAAATAGCTATACTGGCACTTTGCAAGCTTTATTAAGTGATAGCTGGAGCCCTGGTGCTGCAGCTCCTAGGAGGGTGTGAATATGCATTATCTCCTCAGGGTTCACACAGATAGGGTCCAGTCAGAATGATGCATGAAAAATTATTTTTTTTTAACTAAATCAGGTGGATTTTCTTGAATGCCTGGAAAAGTATTAATGTTGCTCTTGTAAACCACACAGGTAAGCAAGTGCCAAAGTATGGGTGGAGCAGACAGAGGTTCCTCTGGGTCTTTATATACGCTGGGATTTAGTCCCCTCCCACTCAATAACCCACGTCACTCCTAGGAGCTGGAACGCATAATTGCTAGTGGTTGGTGACCTCTTGACTAAGTCATGCTGATCAAGCTTGAATGTATTTCTTTGGTCTTCTGCCATCTCTTTGCTTTCTGTCGTACGTCCACCACCCTTCAGCTGTTCCAGTTTGCTCAGAATCACGGAATCACAGACTGGTCAGGGTTGGAAGGGACCTCTGGAGATCATCTACTCCACCCCCCCTGCCAGAGCAGGGGCACCTACAGCAGTTGCACAGGACGGCAACCTTGCTCTTTGATTCTTCTTTTCTCTTGACCTAAGTCCTCTCCCCTTGCTTCTTTATTAACCTTAAAATTGCTCCACTTTGCATCTGCTTTGGCCCAAAGACATCCATGGTTCCTTCTGTTTCATACCTATTCCACTGAAGGCAGGTGATCCTGTTGCCCAGGGCAATGCTGTAGGTATCTCAGACTGATACAGCTCCATGAAGACACCCTTAGTCTCTGAGGCTGTGACTTTCTCTGCAACAGCTTTACTGAGGGATTATGTCTTTAAAAACTCCTTCTGGAGGAAGTCTTCAGGTATGCCTGAGAAATACAAATTAATCTTTTTGTTCTCTTCCTGCATTTTTCTCCCTCCAATTGCTGTCCCAACTCCTGCACCAGCCACTTCAGTGTTTATTGGAAGTTTGTGTTAACAAAAGTATTTTTACAATGCGTGAAGACCATCATCACCAATTCTGACATGTCTGCCAATTGCTTGGTATCATTTGTGTAAGATAAGGATCTTGGTGGTATAACAGCCGTTGCCGTGAGATTCATCTCGGTTTGGGTTGTTACTACAGCGTATGGGAAGATGACGAAACATTAACGGTTACTCTGCGCAGCCTTCTGACTTGAAGCCGTTACTTAACTTTCTCCCTGCTCTTATTGCTCCACAGAGCAACTATAGTTACCATGCTTTTAGCTGGAACGTGTCTGATTTTGTTACTTTCTACAGTGCTTCTCTCTCTCTCAAAAAATAAAATCCTCAAAAGCACCTTTAATCACCACCATCACTCTTTTCTACTCATAGCCAGAGCACGGACATTTGATCTACCCCACTCACACACTCTAGAATTTTCCACCCATTGCTTCCTATGTCAGTTACTTTAATCAGTCAACAATTGTGATTTTCCCGCTGCCCTGTAATGTATGTCTTTATAGTTTCACTGGTGGTGGTAACATGGGCATTATTTTTGATCAATCGTTTGACACCTCCTCTTTTCCTTAGGTGTGGGGTGGTGTCTAACAGTTCTGGGACTTGCGCTGCTGAAAGAATGGAAGGGACTGTTGCTGCTATGTCATCCTTTCTATTTCATCATCTGACATTGGCTCAGAGTTGAGGGCTTTTTTGTCTTGCAAGCTGTGCTCTCGATCATGGTCTGGCATGATTGTACCCAGGTAGATGGGAGTGTTCAGCCAAATACTCTTTCCAGGCCTCCACCTTCTCATTCACGTTTGCTCTCAGGCCACCAGGACTCCTCTTGGTGCTCCTAACACTGGCACACTCTTGTTCCCATCGAACGCAATCCTTTTCCATCTCAATTTCACACCTTGTTTTCCTGGTGCTTCTCTATACCCTGAAAAAGTTGACTTGCCTTTGGAAATTTTCCTCTGCTTTGTTTTGCGCTTTTGTTTTCACTCTCCCATAATCCTTGGCTCTGTTTGCATTTTCCCTCTAATGCTCTTGTTTTGATGTTTGTCCAGCTCCTCCTTGTTTGCTTAGGCCTCCCAATAAGTTCCCTACTGTGTTCTCTATTGCTTCCTTAAATATTTCCCATCTGGTCTCTACTGAGATTTCTTTATCATTCCAGATTAATGGCCTGAAACGCTCTCCGAGCATTACCTTCTCTGTCTCTCTCAAAGACTTGGCTTTTAAACTTTGCAGGATCAAATTTAGCTCCAGTGTCACCCATCTTTCCCTTGGGCTTTAACGCGTTCGTCATCTTTCCGATAAGTAATTCATGATCGCTGCTGCCCTTCAGCATTGCTATAGACTTTTACATCCAGCAGTGACTCTGTTGTGCCTTTTGCAGATAATCATGTGGTCCATCTGTTTTTGTGTGTGGCCAGCTGGTGACCCCTTGTAAATCCGTGAGGGAGCCAAATACCACCAGTGATCAGACTATGCACCTCACAGCAACTTCTCAACTTCTCACCAGTTCAGCTCCTCCCCGTCCCACGTGGCCCAGCGTATTCTTTTGCTTGTTATTTCTGCTTTCATCCTCTACGTTCCCAGCTTTCACCTTCACAACTGCCTCATAAGCTGGGGCCTCATTTCAGACACTGGATTGATAAAATTTTTATTTTCCCTTCTCTGCAACTTGTTTTGGTGCATAACAGCAAATCACAGCTGGGCAGAGATTACTGCAGGCAGTAGTAAATATTGCTGTGATGATCCTCTCAGGCATTATTTTCCTGTTGTTCACAGAAGTCCTTATTCCTTTTGCATATGGAGACAATATTGCTCATCTGGGAAAAAAAAAAGAAAAAAATACAATATCCAAATTACCTGCGTCTCCAGGGCGTCTCCGGTTTGGCAGCTGTGGATGCATAGCTCAGCTGTGCTGCTCACTGGTCTGTGGTGAGAAGGAGGTCCAGGAGCCCATCTCAGAAGCTGTGTGAAGAACGTTCAGCCATTCTTCAACCTCCATGGCCATTTCCATGTGTTTGGGTTACCAGTCAGACTGAATTGTTACGCCTGTCTGGTTTATGTGAAAGCCTCGCCATCCTTTGCTGGACTCGTTGGCATGGGTATCAGTGCCACCTTCATATCTTGCCTTCCACAGCTGAAGTTTTGACTGCTTTGACTTAAGATCTGAGTTTTCTTCTGCCTACATACAGTGCCCAGACAAGGTGAAGTGAGCTTCTTTAGTAGAAGACGCAACTTCTTTTTTCTTTTTTTTTTGCCTTAGACAAATTCATTTTGTTCAGTAATATTTGATGTGACGTTTCCGGGTCATTCCCATCCATCACCTAAATATGGAGCTGCAAAGAGTCTGTATCCCGGCATAGAAGCAACCTGTCTTCCCTTAATTTCTAGGATATGTGGTAAGATGTTTATTAAAATATTCTGAAGTAGAAAACACAGTGAACAGAGAGGCCATAAAAGGATGGGATTCAGTTTGAAATTAAGGTACCTACATTTAGAATCATAGAATCATAGAATTGTCTAGGTTGGAAGAGACCCTTGGGATCACTGAGTCCAACCATCTACCCTACTCTACAAAGTTCTCCCCTACACCATATCCCCCAACACCACATCTAAACGGCTCTTAAACACATCCAGGGATGGTGACTCAACCACCTCCCTGGGCAGCCTATTCCAATGCCTGACCACTCTTTCTGTGAAAAATTCTTTCCTAATATTCAGTCTAATTTAGGTGTCTGCATTAGGTGTCTGCTTTGTGAGATAAGCATCTAAGCTCCCACAGTGGCGAATGGAAATGCAGTCGCTGCCTAAATACAACCATCCAGTGCTATGTGAGATGCTGACTGGGCGACTTTCCTGCTGGCCTACAGCTGTCAGTCCCTCAGGGCCCAGGAGCGAACAGGTCTTGTGTCATATCATCCGGCCCCACGTGGATGTGTCAGACACCCGATGCCACCTCAAAAGGCAGTTGGTGTTTTCATTTGCACTAGCTGAGCCTCTAGCTAACACCGTCAATGTAGTTTAGATTAAGCTAAGCCAACACAGGTGTTGGGTTTTAGATGAAACTGATTCCCTCCGCAGCCCCATCAACTGCGCACACCAAATCTCCACCGGTTGTGGCGCAGTCTCAGACGCCCATGGAGACACTTACACTTATGTGCCTCCCCAAGGTGCCACAGGGAAGTCAGCTACCTCAAGGAATGATGCCATCAGCTTAAATTAACCCTTTTTTGTTACCACCTCCAAACATTCAGAGTTTGGATTAACAGTGGACGCTCAATGCAAATTTTTTATAGTTCATTGTAGAATCCTCCCAGAAACAGCCAAGCCCAAATCACCGTTGCATTGCTCTCAGTTTTGTCACTTAAACCACTGCAAAATAGTACGAGATATGGCCAGAATTGTGGTCTTTGATACTCACTTTGTGCAGTGCAAATCAATAAGTCCAGGGCAACTCCCAAAGAGTTTCACTGGGAATTCACTATGAGCCACAACTGGTATTCCACAGATACGACGCTTCTTGGGTTCCCAGACTGTAGGGTTCAAAATGCACAGCAAACTAGAAACAGTAGTGATCCCTAACAGCATTTCTGAACAACTGGAGCACACCTGAAAACACTGTATGGAGGGAAGAGCTGAAATGTGATGAGCAGAGCAGCTTGGTCCATGTTTCATCACGTTCAGTGTAGGAAAAGCAAAATGCAACTCGTGTCTCTCAAGAGAAACACATCTAAGGTGAGTGGTGCAGATGTAGATCAGCTGTGATCTTGCTGTGATCATGGAGTTCATTCCCTTCTGTGAACTGTTAATGCCAACGTGTATATTGATGGCATATCACCTTCCCTCCTTAACAGCTAAAATATACAGCACAGCTGGGCCCAACCAGGGCTGGAGTAGGACAATGAGTAGGACAAAACCATCTTTAACTGTTTTTATTTCTTAACCAGCCATAGGCAAAGTCCCAACAATGATTCAGAGATCCCAGAGCTGGAAGGAACCAGCACGATCATCTAAGTTTATCTGCTGCATCATTAAAGTAACAAAATTTCATTCATTATGAAGTCCACCAATACAGGACTGACTATGCCAGAGCACATCTCAGGAGACCTCCACTCTTGACTCAGCCTCTTACAGGAACAGTCAATACCTAAATAGAGATGTGCACTTGGTTATGAGAGAAACTGGTAGACAGTTCTCAAAAATACATAGGTCAGAGTCTGCATTTAGGAAAATCGATGAAATGCATCAAATTGCCAAAGCTACTCTACAGGACAGAAAGATCAGTAAAGCCATGGTCAGACCAGAGAGATGCCAATACATGATTTCCTTTCCTGGTGATTTTCTTGATTGTTCTTTTCTGCTTATGCCTTCAGGGGTGGCTTGAGCTTCTGCGTGATGTCTTGCACAGCCAAGATATAGATGCATTCATTGGCTTAGTCTGCGATGGTACAGACAAGACCATGGTTTGCTTAGAATTGCTCTTCCTGAGGTCAAGTCTTCTCTGGTGAAACTGAGCTTTTATTCCAGATAGATTCACATCTTGTGGCCGTGTTTTAAGCAAAGACTTCATTTCTCCTGAGCTGCAGTTCGCAGACCCTAAAACTGAACCATCCCAACAGATGCAGGAGAGAGCTGAATGTAGGGATGGCCCCTAGACCATTGGGCCTCCCATATTCAAAGCCCACAGACTTTAATACCCAGAGGATGCCTGATTAATTCATGGTGAGTGTTAATATCCTGGTTTGAGGTAAAACAGAATCCATTTATTAAAACATTTATTAAACCCATTTTTTTAGAACAGAACGACAGTTATTGAGAGCCAAAACATAGCTCAGCATTACTTAATGCTATGCTGTGATGCCTGCGATGGTGAGTAGAGGAAGGTTCATGGTTTCCACTGGAAGTGACTTCAGTGACACTTTCTGCTTCCTTTTTCCATCAAAACACATTAAAAGTGATAAAGTTTAGCACTCACAGAGAGGTTTTCCAGGCTGCCTGTGGGCATCTGGATGCATGTTTCCTATTAAAACAGATGTCCAAATACAAAGGCCGTTTGGAAAATCCCAGCTCTTTGCAGACATGCAAAGCAAGCGGCCTGAAGTGATACAGGAAATTTCTTTCTCTGGGATTTGAGCGCTTAACTCTCCTATCTCGGTCTCAGAGCCCCTAGAACTGGCCCACATTTTTATGCATGAAACCACTGGGCCAACTTTTGTCACAGTGGCAAGTTCAACCTATTCTGACTTGGGATCCTACTAGTCATTATGGATGTTGTCTATCTGGAGTTCTCTAAGGCCTTTGACATAGTCCTCCACAACATCCTTCTCTCTAAATGGGAGACCTATGGATTTGATAGGTGGACTGTTTGGTGGATGAGGAATTGGTTGGGTGGTCACATCCAGAGGGTGCTGGTCAACGGCTCAATGTCCTGATGGAGATCGGTCACAACTGGTGTCCCTCAGGTGTCCCTCAGGGGTCCCTCTGGGACCAGTACTGTTCAGTATCTTCATCAATGACATAGACAGTGGGATTGAGTGCACCCTCAGCAAGTTTGCCGATGATACCAAGCTGTTTGGCGAGGTAGACACGCTGGAAGGGAGGGATGCCATCCAGAGGGACCTGGACATGCTCGAGAATTGGGCCCATGTGAACTTCATGAGGTTCAACAAGGCCAAGTGCAGGGTCCTGCACCTGGGTTGGGGCAACCCCCAGTATCCATACAGGCTGGGGATGAAGGGATGGAAAGCAGCCCTGAGGAGAAGGGCGTGAGGGTGTTGGTGGATGAAAATCTCAACATGAGCCGGCAATGTGCGCTCACAGCCCAGCAAGCCCCCGGCATCCCGGGCTGCATCCTCAGCAGCGTGGCCAGCAGGGCGAGGGGGGGGATTGTGCCCCTCTGCTGCGCTCTGCTCTGCGGAGACCCCCCTGCAGTGCTGCCTCCAGCTCGGGGGCCCCCAACATAAGAAGGACATGGACCTGTTGGAGTGGGGCCAGAGGAGGCCACGAAGGTGATCCGAGGGCTGGAGCCCCTCTGCTGGGAGGACAGGCTGAGAGAGTTGGGGGTGTTCAGCTTGGAGAGAGAAGGGTCCGGGGAGAGCTTAGAGCCCCTTCCAGTCCCTAAAGGGGCTTATAAGAAAGATGGGGACAAACTTTTTAGCAGGGCCTGTTGTGATAGAACAATCATTAAACATCTCCCTATGCTACGCTCTTCCCCGTTTGTCACCCATCTCTCTACACGTTGCCACCACCAATGCAACACGGGGAGGGTCTCCAGGTGGTATGAGAGGAGGAGGCTGTGGCGTGAAAAGTCTGAGACCAGAACTTGCTTTTCCATGGGCTCTATTGCAGCCAGAATTGTTAATCGGCACAAACAGCAACCCCTGCTCTAATTCCCTCCAGCCTTAGGGGCAGAGGTGGAACGAGGAAGATGGATTACAGATTTAGAAACAGGCTATCAGCTTTCCTATAGCCACAGATTTTAAAACTGGAGAGGCATTAAATATCACCTTTCTTGACTTCCCCTGGGGCCCAGAAGTTCCCGTGCTTTGAGGAGAGCTTGTTACCAGCGCCTCGGATGCTGCTGCGTTTCCCAACAAGTAGACATGGCAAACGTGTTTTAGGAATAGGCATAAAATCTCAGCAGCGACTGAACAACAACTTCCTTTGTCTCTCAACCTCCCCCCGAGCGCTGATACAATTGAAAACGAAATTGCACCTCTGGGCTGAGCTGCAGCCACGCTCCTCGGAGGCCCCTTCAATCCAATTGGCAAAGGATGGGGTCTGGCAAGGCTTAGTCAGCTCGTGTTTGCAAAACGCTTTGGAAATGAAAACTGCTGCGCAGCACTGAGTCATGCAGCTGTGGCTGTGGAAAAGTGAAGTCTGCGGAGCCCGGGAATACATCTGGATCCCTTGTGGAGAGCCACCGGGATCTGTGGGTTAAGTGTAGAGTTCATATTAGCAACAATAACTCAGGACTGAGCACTGGGGACCTCAGCGGTACGGACTGCTCGAGGAAAAGCGAAGTTTTGGGCGTTTTTGCAGGCAGAGTGCCCTGTTTGGGACCGAGAGGCATTGTACTTTGGGCGTGTATTCTGCTCCCCAGTCCAACGGCAGAAGTCTGGCTGTGCACTGTGGAGGGAAGCGTTGCTGCTCTGGATTAACGCTAACCTGGCGCAGAGGAGGGAATGAACCTGGTCAGCAAAACCAGGAGTTTAGCCCCAGAGAAAGGAGCAAATAATGCTTCTGTATCCAGGACAGCTCTCATTGTCAGTCTTGGGGACCCGTATCACCTGGCTCCCACAGTAACTAGTGCTCTCCCAATAACCCAACCAACCCTGTTGGTGATGACTCCCATCTTGAAGGTTGGTGAGGAATTGGGGCAAAAGGGCCGTTTTCAGACCCCCTTCTCTGATGCCTCTGTTCAAGGAGTGAAAAGCCATTCAGCCGTTTCAGGACTCACAACAACCCATGGTAACTGGATGCTGTAGGTATGTCTCTTGGATATCTTTATTTCTTCCAAAAGACCTCACCCAAATGTGCTATAAGCCACTGGATTTGAATCTGCCTTTTGGGGGACCTGAAGATCTGTCCCTCCGCTGCAACTCTTCTAGTTATGCAGTTATCCACTTATGTTTTTTTTCTTCCAGTTATCTTTTTTTTTGAGAGACACACAGAAAGTCCAACTGGGTGGAAAAAAAGTAGTCACTTCTGTTAAAAACCCCTTTCTCTATTTTACTTTGGTATTGTGAGCTGATCCAAGCAAACCTCCATCTGCAATATCAATTTGGGTCGTTCCTTCCCCTCTGTCTGCAGGGAGAAGTCTCTGTTAGCCAAATGATTATTCCTGGAATAATAAAAACTTGCAGCTGGAACCAAGAGCCTGGCTGACGCGGACAATAAAACCATGGGAAGGCATAGAGAAAGAAGAGATCGCTTTGCCTTGCCAGGCTCGGAAATGTCTGTGTGGCTCCTTGCTCTCAGCCCCCCTGCAGATCAAACCCTTCAAAATTAACCCAGCTGCTGAGATGGAATAAAAATGGAGAGTGTTGAAGGAAAACTCTACCTGAAACAGCAGTGATACCTTCAGCGAGAGGAGAAGGTAGGCAGCCTGCAGCCTGCAGCTCACATGTTCGAGCTGATGTAAGGAGGGAGGAATCGAAACAGAAACCAGAAAGAAAACACCACCCTGTATTACTCTGCACTTAATGGTGATCTCCTCAGTTTTGGAGTGAATAATGCAGTGATTAATATTACAGCAAGCGCTGTCATAACAGAACTGCATAAACCCAACAAACTGGGATGTCTCCAAGATGCATTTAAGTCTAGAATTCCCTGAAGCATGGGCTTAAGTCCATTCCCTGCTCAGCAAATCGATATATACGCTGTGTGCGATCCCTCGGTCCTCAAATCCTTTTTACTCCTAAGGGTCCTGAGGGTTTTGCAAACATTAACGTCACAAAACATGACACATAACACACACATAAAGTACAATACTGGGGTCACCAGCTAAAATACGCTGACGACCCGTGATCCCGTGATGTGCTGTCATCTCAGCTCCTCTCTAAAGCTGATGGAGGTGAGAGCTCATGAACTGTATGGCAGAAGATCTCATTCAGCTCTGGAGCAGCCGGATGCGGCCAGAAGACCCTGGTTGGGGTTTAGGGAATGATGGGTGAGCCTAAGAGAATTAGGTATCTGATGTGTCTGACTGCACTTGGGCTCTGACCTTCACAAAGAGAGCAGAAAGAAGGTCCTCTCTTAAATTTAATGATGCCCAGAGTCTCAGCATATATTCTGGTTAAGATTTTGATCTGAAGGAGCTGTGAATCCTAATAGAATCATAGAATCATAGGACCTTGAAGATCATCGAGTTCCAACCCCCCTGCAATAGGCAGGGACACCTCCCACTAGACCAGGTTGCCCAAGGCCACGTCCAGCCTGGCCTTGAACACCTCATCATGGAAAGGTGTCCGCCTCACCAGGAAAATGCTTTTTTGTTTTCAGCCGCTCCTCAACATTTTCCAAACTGGCAGGGACAAGCTGTCCCTTCCCTCTTCTCTCTCTCCACGGAGCCTGATGCCCTCAGACACTGCTTGACGGTTAAGCGTTTCGAGCTGCAGGGATGCTCGCTGCCGTGCTGTGTGTCCGCGGCAGCCAGCCCGCTGCAGGGCTTGGCGGAGAAGCCAGATTCCTTGGCCTGGCCCTCGACCACAAGTTCATCCTCGCATACCAGGAGCGGTAACGCTGCTCCCGGCTTTTCGCAGAGCCAGAGCTGCCCCTGGACACCGAATCAGGAATGAAGGAGAAACAGTCGCACGTATTTTGTTTGCAAGACAAATGCAAACAAAGATGTTTTGCTTTTGAAACCATGAAATTCTGCGGTTCACAAAGAATTCCTTGCGCGTCCTCTAACACTCCCTGTCCTCTTCTCTTCTTACCCCCTCCCTGGCTCATCACATGCTGCTCCCTGTCCTACCGACCTTCCCTCGTTGTGCCCCAGAGAAAGAAGCAGGAGAAAAACATGTCCCCACCAAAACCCCAGCACCCTGTAGGCAAGCCACATGTATACTTTGGCTTTTTGGGGACATGCATGGAGAAAAACCCTGACGGGCAGGGGTTATACATTATTCAGTCTAGACCCCTCCTGTTTTGGGTCCAGAACTATCTCTAGCACTGTGTTCTAAAGAGGGCTAAAAGAGCTTTAGCTCTTCCACTCCACTCCCTCCCTGCTGCATCCCAGTACTGACACCATTCCCACCACCTTCTCCATCCTTTGCTAGGGATTTAGGAAGAGATGGGAAGATTTGAGGTGGAAAGAGCTGCGATGCCAACAGTACAGCAGAAGAGAGGAGAGGAAGATTGGCTGGGATGGGAGGGTAGCTGCTAGAAGGTCTCTCTGGTGGTTCCCATCCTTCTGTGCAGCCTTAAGTGGTAGATAAGCGAGAAGTGGATCCCACTCCAAAACCAAGCTCCAGAGCCAAGCCACGGTTACAGACAGAGCCCAGACAGAGCCCAACTCCCTGAGATTGGGCACCTCAGAGCCTCATCAGCTCCGTTTCCAAGTTTGGTGCCGCTCTCTGCACACACACATCACGATATATTGTCCCTCACTGATTCCTTCAAGTGCTGTTGCTCAGAGGAAGGAAAATAAACCGGTGTTCACCTTTCCTCCCTAGACTCTGCCTTGACCCCTCTCGTGCACCAGTCCTCTTTCCAATGCTCTGAACAATGTGTGTCTCTTACCCCGGCACCTCTGTGTAAACTGATACCAATCCCAGCAAGCTGTTTCTCTTGCTTAAGGAGTTTAGTTTGCCAAACTGCAGTTTGAGAAATTTAGACTGGAAAGAAATCGGAAGAGCAGTGGAAATTCCCCAGGGAACATGATCTCAGAGAGGTGTGAGAGGTCCTCAAGCACAGGGCTGGAGGACCTCCCACCAGACACAGCTTCATCCAACCAACAGCAATGAGTTTGGTTTAGGACCTCGGATAAAATCCCCCAGGGATCTGTATGATGCTGAGGACTGACACATACTCTCTGTAAAACTCTCCCGTACTCTGTAGGTTGATTTTACCCAATAAAAACCTATCAAGAAATGAAGAAAGTTAAATCTCAAAATCCAAGCCCTGAACCTGACCACAGAAAGTGTTTTAACCCCGTCAATCCTTCCACAGGTTCTAGGAAGATCACTGGGGGCCTCTCCATTGCCACTGAATTTATGGGGAAGGTATCCAGTTACTGCAAAGATGGCACAGATGATAGGTAGACACAGAAGTAGGTGGACGGATGAAGGGAGGGAGGAAGAGAGACAGAGCACAAGTGTTTTGATTTCATTTGTATTTGACTGCATAAACCAGACTCTTGAGTAATACGAGATCAAAACACTTCACTGATGTATACAACTCCACATATGTAGAAGCTTTATGAGAAAGACTGGAAACTTCTCACACCAGGGTCTTGGTTTTCTTTATCAAAAATATAGGAAAATCTTAAATTCTTAAGTCTGACAAGAGCCATGGCTGGTCCTTCCCAGCCTGAAAGGAAAACCATCTTGTTTGGGCAGTGGAACAGACTCAAATGCCCGAGCTGAAAACATGCACCATCAAATGCTGGTGCAGGTGTAGGATTTTTAGCCTGACAGAATGAAATAACCTATGGATGAAATAAGGAGATAAATAGGTTCAAAATGTCTCCTTGATACAACATTGCAAAGACAGTCTAAGTTTTCCCTTGCCTCCTGTGTTTCGGGTGCCTTGTTCTTTTCACCAGCAAATACTAATTGATGCAGGAATGATTAGCCGAAATCCCAAACTACAGAGTTACCCTCTCCTTTTGATGAGCATGGTTCCCCCAAATCCCATCTCAGGGTGCACCTTGTGCAGACCAGCCCTGGAGAGCATGCCCTGACACGTAGGCTGAATTGGGCCCAGATGGCAGGAAAACATCTACCTGGTTTATTAGGGTAGGCACGAGCTACGAACTGTGCTGCTCAGCTGTGCTGATACACAGATTTTAAAGCATCAAAGGAACATGGAAACCACCTTTCACCCCACAGGGGCTCTGGTTGTGTGCATGGCTACCCTATAGCTGAGAAGGGTTAAGCTGTGTAGCATCAGCAGGACTCCCTGGGCAAGGAAAATAAGCTGCTGCTGCTGTTTCTGCTGCTGGAGCCTTTGGATTCCCTTTTAACACATTGCTTGAGGCACAAGAAGGAGTCTCAAGAGGTGAAAATGGCCATAAGCAGCTGCAGAAGGTACCTAGAGTGAGCTGGAGAAGTAACTCTGTGCACAAAAAAAGCAAAGCGAGCTGCGGGCTGGGGTCTCTGGTTACTGAGCTGCAAAGCCTGTCTGTTCTTCAGTCCCTCATGACACAACTTTTGAAGCCACAGGTGGGAAGCATGCTCACTCCTGAGCAGTTTGGATGAGAGTGGGTAAGTGTGCGAGGTCCTGTTTAGCACTGAGAGAGCTGGGCTGGTCTGCTGGGTGGGTAGGTGCCTCCTTCAACCACACCAGTCTCTTGCTGTGAGCACCTCTGGAAGCTTTGGGGCTCTCCAAACTGTAGCGGGCAACTCACTAGGGGTGCACAGGCTGCTCTGAAGTGGTAGATGGACACTGCTCTTTCCGCTGGTGTGGGAAACGTGGCTCTGAGTCAACAGAGCAAAGACACAATGCACGCAATGGGAAAATATTCAGCTTGGTGGTTTTGGCTCAAGCAGAGAGCATTTCTCTCATGCCATTGGCCTTTCAGAGCTGACTTTAGCAAGCATCTCCTGCACGTATCTTGACAGAACTTCTTGACAGTTCCCTTCAGCTCTGTGAACTCTGTTCTGGTGGGACCCCACCTGCAGTGCTGCCTCCAGCTCTGGAGTCCTCAGCACAGGAGAGACATGGACCTGCTGGAACAGAGCCAGAGGAGGCCACGAAGATGCTGCGAGGGCTGGAGCCCCTCTGCTGGGAGGACAGGCTGAGATAGTTGGGGCTGTGCAGCCTGGAGAAGAGAAGGCTCCAGGGAGATCTTATAGGCCCTTCCAGTATGTAAAGGGGCTACAGGAAAGATGGGGACAGACTTTTTAGCAGGGCCTGTTGCAACAGGACAAAGGGCAATAACTTAAAGAGGAGAGATTCAGACTAGATAGAAGGAAGAAATTTTTTATGCTGAGGGTGGTGAGACACTGGCCCAGCTTGCCCAGAGAGGTGGGAGATGCCCCATCCCTGGAAACATTTGAGGTCAGGTTGGACGGGGCTCTGAGCAACCTGATCTAGTGGAAGATGTCCCCACTCATGGCGGGGGAGGTTGGACTAGATGGCCTTTTATGGTCTCTTCCCACCTTTCTGTGATTCTATGAAATCGGTAGAGGAATGAAGGGGGCATTCAGCCCCACCAGCAGTGAGTAAATGGGAGCTTGGGTGCCTGATTCAAGTTTGAGGATCCTTCCACCCCCTTTGTGTGCCTCCCTGCACAAGGAAAACCTGGCTATGTGTAGAACACACTGGATGCCCTGCAAAGCATGTCAAAAAAATGTATGTTTCTGCCGCCCTCCTTGAATGATATCCGTGGGAGGAGAGCTTGGCTCCTGCTTGGATCAGAGATGAGCAGAACAGGTAGAGTCCAGGCTTAGAGTCAAGGTCAGAAAATAATGCTGGTTTTATAAGCCTGATATTCTCTCTTTATTCTCCCTGCTCCTTCCCCCCTTCATAGGACAGGTCAATATTACAGCTCCTGTTAATTATTTATCACAGCCTGTATTTGCGTAGGTAGCAGTTCACATCGTGAACTCCCCTAACCCGCCCGATCTGGCCTTACTGGGTTGTAAATTAGCAAGAGCCGAGGCAGTGTTGACTAACGGCGACCACAACGAACAGACACTTCTTGCTGACTACTGTAAGCAGTTTCAGGATGACTTTGCAGCGTTCTGAAGCACGCGTGGTCTTGCCTTCTCATTTTTGCCTCAGCGGTGCCTGGCCAAGGCATCGCTGTGTCCCAGAGGGGCACATACCAGCTATGCTTTTTTTTATGGGTGTCACATGAGTGAAATCAAACACAAGTTTGCGCGGCAATGGTTTAAGAACAACCTTGGGTCTTGCAGGTCCCTTTCTTCCATGTAGGACAATGAGTTGCGCGGTGAGCTGAGGTACAGGAGAAATGGAGGAGCCACAGAAAGGAGGTGACTGGGGAAGCCTTGTGGACCTTCCATGCAGCCCCCTCCTGGGTACCCCAGGCAAGGGATGGCAGGGTCATGGGCAGGAGGTGTGCACCAGGGCTGCTCACTGCATCTGTGAGGTTTGGTGTGGATTTTGAGGGGCTGTGAGCCGAGCGCCAGCTATCCTGGCACTTTACGCCGGGGTGTTCAACCTGACTTAACTCCACAGAAATCACATAATCCTTCCTTGTTTGAACAGTTTAAAGAGGAGCGACATCACTGGTGTCAAGGGAAGCGCACCAGCAGAACGCCAGCGCAGGCAAACTGAACGAATCCAGCCCCTGAAAAAGTTTGGACTAATGCACCCGAGAGGGAAACATCTGCTTTACAGGAAGAAGGTCAAAAGCGGGCTACTAGCCAGGAAAGAAATTTGGGATCATGGTAAAAATATCTCTGCAATGTCTGAACAGACCATAGTTATGAGCAGAAGAGACAGCAGAGATGAGGCTGGATTGCATTCCGAGGGCAACACAATGCACATTCAATGCTTGGTGCAAGCTGCTCTAGACAGCGCTGGTTAGATCCTGCCTGAAGAAGCCGTTCGACATCCCAGGAACTTTGGTGTGATTACACCATAGCCAATGACAGAAGTCCCCCATCTTTTTCTGAGCTTCAGAGGGGGAGGTAAAAGGGTGTCAGGACTGTGGGAGAGAGCATCCTCCGGAGTCAGACATGATCCACAGCCTGTTGCTGCTTTAACCAGCACTGCCAGGAGTCAGGGAGGTTAGTCTTCTTCAAGCTAACCTGAAGGTCACCCAAATGCAGGTCCAGTCCACAGGCAGGATTTTACCCAAAATCTTTGGATGCTACTGCACGAAAAATATAGCATTGTAGTGTCTCGGTCTGAGACTGGATCCATGACTAATTCTCCTTCAAATAAATTAATGCAAAAACCTGCCAAAACTTCAGTGAAGCAACTTCACTGAACTGAGTAGAGGCTTTCCCTGGTTTACACCATAGCAGAATGGGGTAGGTATGGTCTCTGTCCTTCTGGTAGAGCTGGAAGCCAAGGAAGGTCCTGCAGGTAGAAAACCCCCACCAAGACAAGGAGCCAAACCACTCATGTCACTCGTGGCTTCAGGATGTATGTTTGCACTTCCCAGAGGATTTTTGCCCTGTGTTCCCTGGTATGGTTCCTGCAAGGACTTGGTGGAGAGCAGGACCAGCTGGTACAAGCAAGGTCCCTGCTGAGGGGAGACTGACATGGGCAATGGTACCTCCATCAGTTCTTGGTCTGCCTGCAAAGCGTGACCTGTATGGCAACACTGAAATCTGTGTGCTGCTGCTTCTTTTACCTTCCTTGGCCCATCTGCTGTGCAAAGCAGGCTGGGGTAACTGGGGAGCAAGAGGAAGAGCCCAGGCACAGCGCCGTGCTGCAGTGGGGAGAGAAGAAGATGCTCCTTGGGCAGGCATGGTCCTCACCTTGCTCCTCTGGGGGAAAACCCCATGTGACAACCCTGCGGCAGCCTCCCGCATGTAATTATCGCTCCAGCCACATCTTCTGGGCTTCTGCTCCTCTGCTTCCTGACCCCACGTCAAACATGGAGGGATAAAGGCAGGGTGATGCTAGGCTGCCGGCCAACTGGGCTGCTCAGCATCCTTTATCGTCTTTGCTCAGCTGTGGCTTTTTCCACTCGGGAGGCGTTTCCCTAAAAACAGCACTGATGGTAGGGAGGAATGGTGGCCTTCTGATCCCTCCCTAAAAAGGGCTGCACCTATTTAAAGAGGCAGGTGAATAAATACAGGCGTTTTTCTACCCCTATAGTGGGTAAATACGCTGCTATAAAAACCTTCGGACAGCACAGCAATTTGATTAAGTGGCCTAATTTCCAGCGTAAAGCACCTGACAACATACTGCATTAACGAGAATACCTGGCAGGTAAAACCCAGGGCTGAGACTGAGCATTGCTCTGCTCCCATCCTTGCTGTACAATGATTGGAAGTTTTCCTACACCTGCACACTCTCCTCTGTCTTCCATACCCTCTTACAGCCAGATTTTCAGGGCTGGGACAACCCCTAGCTGAGTTATATCAGGGTGAGGTCAAGGGATGCCCCATAATAGAGTAGTTGCTAAACAAGAGGAGTCACTGCTGCCCTTCTGGGACTTCCCAGGGACACCTAACAATAATCTCAGCCCCAGGGTTAGGTTACCCTGAGTGGTACCCAGGTGTGTTCCCTGGGTATCCCAAAACTCGGTGGCTCCATGATGTTCTACTTCCAGCCCAAAGTGACTTGCTTGCTCCTTTCTCCAGGCTGCCTTTTTCTTCCAGACTTCAGTCGTGGTTCAGGGTCATGCTCGGGGTTTTCTGCTGAGATGAAGCCTTGTCAGTGGGACAGGGTCCTTCTCCAATCCCCTCACCCTACTTACAGGAGAAAGAGTTACCATGTATTGTCATAGCCCAGAAAAATATATTTTGGAGAGGACTTTGAACGTAATGATTTAGGGTGGGAATCAATGTCAGTGACATTCCCTCAGCAAGCAGAGTTCCTCACCATGTCTCATGCAATGGGGTTGTCTCCATCGCATGAGCTACTGGAAAAGGTGGGAATGGAGATATTAAAAGCAGCCCAGCCCGGCCAAGAAATCCCTCTAATAGCATGTTCCCATGGATATTTTCATTTTGACATAGAAACCCATCTATTATATAGGTGAAGTATCTCACGGACAAATGGAAAGAGCTGTAGGTTTTGTTTCTTTGTGTAGGTTGGAGGGTGGAGTGTGGTGGTGTTGTTATGGGCAGGCAGACCTCATGCTGGGTGTGAATATTATTTTAGGGTCTCTGTCCCTTATGCGTTAGTGCTCACATCACTGTGGGGAAAAGCACTCAAAGAGCCATAATGAGGATTAGATGGGTTTCCTCCTTCTGGGAGGTTTTGCAGCAGTCCAGATATTCAAGTGCTCGGCTCTCAGCTGTGACCTCTCCCAAAAATATGTCCCCTCTCTCTGGGACCTCTCCTGGCTCCAGACTCTGCAAACACTCCGTGTGTGTCAGTGACTAGAAAAAAAAAAAAAGCAAGAAGCAACAACTGCAGAAACACCCAAGCCCCATATGGAACAAAAATGGGCTTTAAGGAACCTAAATAAAAGTCACACCCCCGCAAAAAGCAACTATTTAGGGTTACTTTTTCCTCTACTTTCATTTCCTAACTGCCTCAGACCTCCTTTTGCGGACTTTTATGGAGGGGGGGGGCGGGTTGACGCATCGCTCTCTGCCCTGGCGAGACAGCCGGCTCCGGTCCTGCAGCCCCTGCCTGAGCAAAGCCCTCCTTGTCTCCAGAACTTTTCAGGGAAAGTTTCCTCCAACTGCTCGGCCGGGCGTGCTGCCAGCAAAGCCAGCCCCTCTGGGCTCATCAGAAGAGACCTTGTACTACATTTTCCACTATACTTATCTAATCTTGGCTTGCGTCCATCTAGTGTTTGTGCAGTAATTACCTCACTAGGCAAAACAGTTCCACTGCCTAATTGTCTTCACTCTCAGGAAATTGTTCCTAATAGCCAGCTAAATTTAATCTCCCCTTCCTTGCTCTATCCACCGCGGCAAACCTGTGCAGCCCTTCTCCCTCCGCTTAAAGTTCTACGCGTCAAGTGATTATATGGAGTTATCTGCTCTTATTTTTCCAGGTCAAACAGGCAAAATTACTTTCTAGGACTTGTGTGAGTCACAACCATCATCCTTAACTCATTTTCCTTGGGCTTGTTTGAACTTCTTTCTGCAATCTTGCAGACCATGCCCAAAAATTGAAGTGTGTTCAGCTCCCAAGTGCGTTGAACTCATGAATCAGGCTACCACAAAACAGCTTTTCCCTAAAAAAAAACAGGAATGTAAAAAGAAGAGAGGTTTTTTTTAAAACTTCACACAGATCTTGAGCCTCGAGAGTTTTCTTTAGAAATTTTTTTCAGTGGCTTTCAATGGTTGATATATCCTTCATTTTCTAAATGGAAGTTAAATGTTTGCAGATGATCAAGAAGCTGGATCTTTAAATAAAATGTCATGTATTTTACTGGATGAGTTGGCACTGCTGGAACACGGCAAGCTTAAGGGCATAACAGTAACGACGAGTCATAATACGAACAGAAAGGGAAGTCCTTGTCCCCTTCTGGTGTCCCACCAGCTTGAATTTACAAACATTTTTGGTGGGGTATCTTGCCTCAAAGAATAAGGAGATGTCAGAGACATTTCCATGTAGCTTCTCAACTTGAAGGCTTTCCATGAGCCTCAGAAACAGCAGCAGAGAAAATCCAAAGTTACTAAGTCTGTACTTTGAGCTGCAGAAGATCATGACCCTCAGGCATATCTGCTGGAGCTTGGTACTAGAGAGAAGCAAAGCTGAGGACTAAGTGAAGCAAGGACCAGATGGGGTTCTCCTATGGGGTGTGCTGCGTAGGAATTGAAAAGGTAAGTGTGCGCTAGGGGAAGTTATCTGGGACATCAGGATGAATTCATATTTGACAGCCATCGAATGAGGAGAGAATAGTGCATGGGGCTTCTTGGAGAACAGCCACATGAGACAGGGCAGGAGCTCTGCTCCCAGCCCCTGTCCCCTGAAAGAGAAGATGACCTTTCCCTGCACCTTCTGCCACTAAGGAGGGCCGGAAAAAAATGCAGTTGTTTTTCACAATGTCTAATAGAAACTTCCCCTCAGTCAGCTCCCTCCAGCCTTTGCACCATAATCCTTGGCTATGACCAGGCCCTAGGTAGCCTGTGTCTGTACACGGACCACAGGCTCAGGTCGGTCCCTTGAGCTTTGCTTCTCAACGTGTCACGTCCTGCAACACCAGGCATTGTTAGGAACCCCATCTTGAACTGTGTCTCCATCTTCTACTCAAGAGAGCAGCAGCGGGGTCAGGATATGGGGTCAGCCAAGCATCTCAGTGGGATTGGGACTGGCTGAGAGGCCAGTTTCTGTTGACTGACCATCCTATCTGCACCAGTGTGCCCTCCCAAATGTGTCCTTTGCCACGGCTCCATGACGCAGAGCCCACATACCCGCACTTACACAGGCAGCCTGCTTCCTAAAAACTCCACGTAGCTGCCTACATTGATTTCTACACCAGCTCCTATCCAAGAGGTTTCCAATTACTGTTTTCCAGCTCACAGACATATGTGACTGGCCCAGTGGAGCCTCATGGTGGGAGCGAGTGGGAGGAAAAAGGGTTGTGTTTGAGCTCAGAGGATTGCACCATCCTGGTAGAACCAGTTTCCCCAATGAGTCGTGTCCTGCTGGGCTTTTAACACCTCCGTGTTGGCACATCCCCGTGTCTCTCATGTCTGTGCTATCCCCGAACCCTGCTGGGAAGGGGGTTTGTCTTCTCCCTGAGAAAGCTTCTGGCTGATGGGAGAGCTGGCATCTCCCCGTGCACCTCCTCCTGCCTGAGTCATCGCAAGTCGCGTGTCTGCATTAGCAATGTAAAGGCTTCCACGGAGGACTTAACCCTGACCATTATCACCAAGCACTGCTTGCAGGCACAGCTGGTGTGTGCTGACCACTAAGCCGGGAGCCAAGGAGAGTTTGCCCCCACCTGGTTTTACAGATCGCCTTCAGGTCTCCAAGCATTTGGCTCAGGGATTTCACCCGTGTTTGTGCAGGACCTAGTACAACAACTTCAGTTTGTCCCGAGAACTCATGCCTTCCTGCAATAAAGACACTCCATATTAATCAAGAAGAGGATCAAGGCCAGGAAGGGGGTGTTACCACCAACCTGCACGCTGAAGCGTTGTAGGAGATGGTTGTAGGCGAAAAGGGAAAGTGCATGTATTAACTCCTCCAACCCCGAATGAGTTTTTGGTCAAGACTGAGGATGGATAGACCGTTTGCCCTTGCAAGAGCAAGCAACGCCCATGTCATATTGCAACCAGGGGAGGCAGGAAACACAGAGCCCCACGGTGCCGTTCCTGAATAAAGCCATTTTTCAAAGGCGGGACCAGGCTTTAAAATAGAGCCGTGGCTTGTGAAAAGACTGACTCAGTGTGTGCTGGGATCTGCAGGGTCCCAGGGAGGAAGCCAGCTCTGATAGGACTTTTTTTGTATGGTAGGGACCTCTGGTTAGTTTTCTGTAGCAAAACTATTCACAACAACAGACACACACACACATACAAAAATCCCCTACGACTTTTCCCTCATGGGCAGAAATTTAGTGATCAAAATTTTGGCCCTTTTAGAGCCCCTTTGAAGTCAGAGGCCGAGTTGTTTTTTCTAAAGCTCTCTGTAACTGCTGACATATGCTGCACATATGGTTTCAATGTGATTAGACTTCCGATCTGTTTTTTTTTTTTCTCTTTTTGACTTGACAAAGTACCTACTCACCAGCCACATTTCCATGAGGAAGGGACTTTTAATAAGATTCCCAGAAAGAAATGCACTTTTGCAGATCCATTAAATGAATAATAATCTCTCTTTTTGATTTCTTTTTCCTCCCTTTGAAATATGTGGGAATTTGCCCAAAGGAGGGAAGCTTTAGGTGGGACCATGCTTTACTTCCCCAAATGCCCTCAGGAAAAATTACTCAAGGGTAATTACACATCTTTGCAGATGCACTGGGAATACACAGATCGCTCGGTCTAGTTAGACAGCGTTGGATCTGCAAGCATGAAGCTGTGTTATTATTTGTAGCGTGGAAAATGTCTGGAGGCTCAGTTGGCAAATGAGATGCCCCCGGGCCAGATGCTGCCTGTGGCAGGGGGTGGGAATTCAGGCCCATCTCTCAGAGAGGACAGGCGGTCCACTGCAGTCATGAAGATCACTGCAGCCAGCACGGATCCTCTCTTGAGTTTCCTCTTAAACAGCATTATTTGGGTTAAGGGTATGTCTTGAACGTCTTCAGGATACCAGCAGCAGGTTGGGACCTTTGAGTCTTGTAGATCTGAATTCTACATGAATCAGTAACCAGAGACAAACGTCCTCCTCACTCTTTTGGCTTTTCCTGAGGACACAGTGAGAGAGTTGGGGTTGTTCAGCCTGGAGAAGAGAAGGCTCCGGAGAGATCTTAGACCCCTTTCCAGTCCCTAAAGGGGGCCTACAGGAGAGCCAGGGAAGGACTTTTTACAAGGGCATGGAGTGATAGGACAAGGGGGAATGGCTTCAAACCGGAATAGGGTGGATTTAGATAGATATCAGGAAGAAATTTTTCACTCTGAGGGTGATGAGGCACTCGTCCAGGTTGCCCAGAGGAGCTGTGGCTGCCCCATCCCTGGAGGTGTTCAAGGCCAGGTTGGACGGGGCTTGGAGCAACCTAGTCTGGTGGGAGGTGTCTATGCCCATAGCAGGGGGGTTGGAACTGGATGATCTTCAAGGTCCCTTCCAACCTAAACCATTCTAAGATGATTCTATGATTCTGAAGATATTGGTGTCAGAGTAGAGTTCGGCCCCACGTATGTTAACAAAGCAGTTACCATATGAGGGCAGGTTTACGCTCAGCCTCATCTTGTGTCCTGGACGGTACGTAAGTTCTGATGCCTTCAGGCACAGCAGGAGAGGCGCAGGGCTTTGCTCCATGTGTAGTGCCAGAACTGTCTGCCCAGAGGGCAGATCCTGCAGCACAGAGACAGCCACTGGTGGTCAAAGTATATCGGCATCTATGATGCTTGGAATATTTTCACAACCTCTTTTTGTTTTAACCCACCCCTGATCTCTCTCTTTGCCCTATTAACTTCTTGTAGGTCTGCCATTTTTCATCCCCCTTAGAAATACCTAATCCTACCTTGAGCCCTGATAGTCTTCCCCATGTAGGAGTTTTTCTTGAGTGATTCCTGCGGCAATGAATCCAGCAGCCTCATCAGACATGAGGTAAAATCTGAAGAGCTGATGTGAAAACGCTGCCTACCCTTTCCAATGTGTCCCCTACGCAACCAACCACTCCCAAAGGAGCCCTTGTCAGGAGTCTTGTTTTATTGCATCTGCTCTGTTTAGGCGCCGTTTTTTTCCTGTAGCGAACTTTGCATTTACCCACGTGGATAAAAACGGTTGTGAACTTTCCTGACCCATAGCCTGCAGATTACGAAGTTCATGAGATGCAAGATTAACCCGGGGCTGCGAAGTTTCAAGGCTGAAGTCAGCTGATAAAAGCAGAATGCAAAATCACTGCTGCGCTCACTTTGCCAAGATGAAAGTTTACTATCGGTGAGTTTGTAAAGGCTTGCAAAATATTTACCTAATAGAAGAATAAAGGTCATGCAAGTACCTGGGTAGTTGTGAGAGAGGGAAGGAGATGCGGAGATGTACAGAACGTTTTGCCTAGTTTACGAAGCTACATGATAAGAAAGTGCTGGTGTCACACCGTCCCTCTTGGGTAAACAAGTTTTTATGAAGGAAATAAAGTAATGAGTGAGCAAGATTTACTCTTGAGATTTCCAGTGAAAATACATCTTGTCCAGTCATGCTACTTCGTGCAACACCGGCTGCTCTACCAGTCCAACAGGCATTTTTAAACTGGGACGCAAACATGATCTCAGCCTTCCTCTCCACATATCGTTTTGTCTCCTCATCTCTTGGAAATAAGCACCTTTTCCCCTTCATTAGCATCACCTCTACTTTACAAGTACGAGGTGGTCTAACTGGTACAAGTCTAATTAAATGCAAGACTCTTGTTTCTAAAGTTTGCTGCTCTCATTTTAGCCCTAGAGAAGCTGGTGCACCCAACATCTTGCTTACTTTCTCCAGTTATATCAGGTGGGTAATAAGACACTGTTTCTACTGCAAACCTGTTTTGGCTCAGTTGATGTGGTGTTTCATGCCCTTTGTTTGCCTTGAACTCTGTTCAGACAACCTGGGTTAGCCTCTGTCAATCTTCAGCCCGTGCTCTTGTGACCTCAAGTGCCAAGATGCCAAGTGGGATTTAGATAAATGTTCCCCAAAATGTCCTACTCTGGGTGAAAAGAGCAAAGAGGAAGGATTTAAAATGTGAACTCTGGGGCACTGGGGGTTACTGGGAGAAGGGACACGTATCCAAGCATCTCCTGCCAGCATCCAGGTTGGGTGACCTGGCTTGGGGCCCACGTGCTCTCACTGAAGATACCCATTCAATTTGTTCATGAAACCAATGAAATCGAAGTTTTACTTGAAAAGCACCGTCCTCATCAAGAGTTTGTGTGACTCTTGGTGACATCTGAGCACATTAAAGGTTAGTTCGTGTTAGTCACACTGAGCAACACCTCCCTCCTCACCTGAGAAGAGGTAAAGAAGCAGGGTTTGTTTGATAATAAAAGGAGCTATCTCTGAACTAACAGCAGAAGTCGGTTTTATCAGCTTCTTGGCACGCACAGCAGCTGTTCCCCTTTGCTGAGAAGCACCCATTACTTTCTACTGACTGCCAGCTAATAAATTGCCAAGGCAATGACACATGCCTGAGTATCAAACGATCATATCGCAAAGGTAAAGGTGACAAGATAGCAATTGTAAATACAGCATTTTGCTCAAGGCTGCAGAGCTCCAAGTGGTCTGAGCGTGCTGGGTGTTTTCTGCTAGATAGCTCTGCTGATTAAGTGGTGGGACGAGGACTTTTTCCTTTGCGTAGTCCGCGCTGGGAAGTGCTGTTTCTTTAACCATCACCTGCTGTGTCAGGAGAGTTCACCAAAAGCGTATCACTGGAGTTCAAACTGTGTTCCTCTCCTTTGGGAACCGAAGGGAAAATTCAGGCCAAGCTTCAATTTAAAGATGAATAGCCCATTTCCAATTAGGGATGCCAATACACCGAGAGCTCTTTAACCACCAGCAACGAACTTGTGAACCTACAGAGTGTCTTTTGGTGTAAAATGCTTCTGTTTCATGTAGGGAAATGAGGCACATCAGAGGGAACATTTTGCAAAATAATCGCATCCTGTTTTAAACATCCTTAAGCCAAGATGCACCTAAAGTTGGACCTAAATGAAACATCAGAGGATGTCCACACAAGGCCTGATCCTGCAGGAGCTCACTTCTAGAGACTCAGCAGGTTGAAGAGCAAAAAGAGATTTGCCCTCAGGTCCGTACAATGCGGGTGTGCAGTACAGGACCCAAACTCCCTTTGAAGCCATGAAGAGCTGTCATCTCATGCCCTTTCTGTAGCCAGCAGCAGCAATCAGCGCCTGCGCAGGCTTTGCTGCCTCGCCGTATAGGGCTGACACAGGGTCACCCCAATCCCCCTCCCTTCCTGGTGTTGTTGGGACATGTNGAGCTCACTTCTAGAGACTCAGCAGGTTGAAGAGCAAAAAGAGATTTGCCCTCAGGTCCGTACAATGCGGGTGTGCAGTACAGGACCCAAACTCCCTTTGAAGCCATGAAGAGCTGTCATCTCATGCCCTTTCTGTAGCCAGCAGCAGCAATCAGCGCCTGCGCAGGCT
>VUYV01000301.1:795945-868387 GCA_008711295.1 Anarhynchus alexandrinus | reverse complement strand
CAGGTTGCCCAGAGAGGTTGTTGAGGCCCCATCCCTGGAGGTGTTCAAGGCCAGGCTGGACGTGGCCTTGGGCAACCTGGTCTGGTGGGAGGTGTCCCTGCCTATGGCAGGGGGGTTGGAACTCAATGATCTTCAAGGTCCTTTCCAACCTAAACCATTCTATGATTCTATGATCTGCAGAAATGAAAAATACTGGAACAGACAATACCTTTTTCTTTGGAAGCCACCAGTCAAAGTGCCAAGGATGCTTTTCTAGATGGTGGGAGGAGAAAGGCACTTGTGCAGGTTGATTCAAACCACCCTAATGTACATGTCCAAAGTGGATTGGCTGAATTGCCCTCTGAAAATGTCTTTCCCTTGCCTACAGAGAGAATACTTAGACTAAATGCTGATCTTTTTTAAAAGTGTAGACTTAGGTGATGTGAATCATACCCTGGCATCCATTCAAATAACCAACAGAGATTTTAGAAAACAAGGAAAAATCTCCAGGTGCATTGGCCAAGCAACTGCCTCTGAGTCCTACAGGTGCAGAAAGACAAAACTTTCCCGGGAACTTTTCTGCTGTCTACTTCAGGACCTTAGTTTGTATGCTCAGGTCATGAGCAGAGTCACCTAAGGTACAGCCAGTGGAGAGAAAGAGAAACCTCTTCAGAGCGCACTTCAGAGCAGGAACATGAGCTGGCTTGACAATAGGTGTACTGAATAGGGCTGTCATGATAGGCATTAATCTTAGCTTGTTAGGATGGGAGCAGTGTCTTCCTTCACGTCCGCCCACCACCACGAACGTCAGGGCTGCTGCCGAAACCAGCCAGGAATCTTGAGCAGGCAACAGCGTCCCCTGAGCAAAGGTGTCATCACCTTTCAGTAATAAAGCCCAGCGTTAGTACATTTTTGTAGCTTCGGCTTCAAAGTCAATTTGGGTTGAAAAGAGAAGGCAAAGGAAAATTATGGTGCCAAAACGGTCTAAAAACAATGAAGGCATTTCGGAGCTACAAGACGTTAAGCCATCAACTCTGAAATGAAATTCGGTATGTTATTTGCCCAGTATGCTTTTGTTTTCTCTCCCCATGATATTGCGTCACAGCGCAGCATAGTCCCTGTTTTTTAATGAGAACAGTGTGTTTCTTTTTCTGAGGTGGTAGGTTATTCTTACTTATTTGGATAAATGCTTGTGTTTTGTGAAGGACCTCCCAGCAAGTGTGTGGATATTGCTGTTGCTTAGCATAACGAACTGGACTTGGAAGCAAAATGGTTTGGGTTTGAAATAGGGGTGGTGTTGCAGCTGAGGCAAAGTCTCAAAAACAAATTGCAGCTGTTGATAAGGTGTGGTAAAGGCTGGAGGAGGTTTCTCTCCTCCTAACACAGGCACAAGCCCTGTGCTGGAACCCTTAGTTATGCCTAAATATGCAAGATAACTTGGGGCACCCACTAGACAGCCACCTTGTCTGGGTGGCCTTCTGGTAAAGTGGAAGGGCATTGTGTATTTTCCCTTCCTCTGTATTTGTGTGTATTAATTAGGGAGGTGTTAACTGCAAAACACACTCTCAGAGTAAGATCCTAAGAAGGCACAGACATGGTTCCTCCGATAGATGCACAGCAGTTTCTCCCTTGCCATGCTAAGCCTCCCTCCCCTTTGAGTCCTTTGCAACTTCAGGGCTTGAGCTTGAAGTTAAGGACTAACTTCCCCTTCGATATTTCATTACTGGGGTCAGAAATGGGACTTTGGGGACTGTGTTCAAGGGAGGGGATTGTGCCTCTCTGCTCTGCTCTGCTCTGGGGAGACCCCCCTGCAGTTCTGCCTCCAGCTCGGGGGCCTCAGCACAGCAGAGACATGGACCTGGGGAGCGGGACCAGAGGAGGCCACCGAGATGCTGTGAGGGCTGGAGCCCCTCTGCTGGGAGGACAGGCTGGGAGAGTTGGGGGTGTTCAGCCTGGAGAAGAGAAGGCTCCAGGGAGACCTTACAGCTCCTTCCAGTACCTGAAGGAGGCCTACAGCAAAGCTGGAGAGGGACTTTTTACAAGGGCATATAGTGATAGGATGAGGGGGAATGGTTTAAACTGGAAGAGGGGAGATTGAGATGAGATATCAGGAAGAAATTCTTGACTGTGAGGGTGGTTCAGCACTGGCCCAGGTTGCCCAGAGAAGCTGTGGCTGCCCCATCCCTGGAGGTGTTCAAGACCAGGTTGGACGGGGCTTGGAGCAACCTGGTGTGGTGGGAGGTGTCCCTGCCCATGGCAGGGGGGTGGAACTGGATGATCTTTAAAGTCCCTTCCAACCTAAACCATTCTATGATTCTATGATTTTATGACTTCCTAAGACGTGAGTGTAAATTCTGCATCACACGGAAAGATTTGGGATGGTCAGCCACCCTCAGCTCACACTCAACAGGGAGACATATCCATGAGTGTTGCACACTCATCTCACCCAGCTCCTTTTGAATCCAGCCCTGCACAAAACATGCCCACGTGCATTCAGCCCCAATCCTTGTTTCCAAAGTTAATTACCTTTCTCCCCTTAAAGAGAATTCCTGCACTGTTGACATTCATCATCCGTGTGTCAATCTCGCCCTGCGAAGATGTATTGCGCTGTGTACTCCGCGCAGAGCCGGGAGTGTCCCAGTGGCGTTTTCTGAAAGTCATTTTGAGTAATCATCCCTGGAGGGTCCCTTAAGCACATTCAGCTCTACATCAAGCAGCATCACCTCTGCCTCATTAGCATTCTGCAAAGCCGCGCTCCCTTCCCCCTCCCGCCCTTTCTGCTCTTCACCGAAAGACAGACAGAAAGAAAGTCCTTCCTCTCCTCAAATAGCTCTGCTGCTGCCTGGTTCATCTCAGCACCTAAATCAGAACTGCCCGTGTGCTTGCTGCGTGCCATTATTTTTCACTCTGTGCCACCCCCTGCTCCTTTGGTGCCCTTCACGGGAGCTCATGAGAGCAGCGCGAGAGCCTTCTCCCCTGCAGCTCTGACCATCCATTTATCTCCACCTTACCTACTTGTTTGAATAGCCAAGACTATTTCTGCACTGGCTTAGGAGCTTGGAAACATTTCCAGAGACCTTACTGTGCTCACCTTATTCCCCTTTCCGTATACATTATTGCAAATTCTTCCTTAGATGAGGGGGCTGGAATTGAACAGATGTGGCTTAAAGGTGCACAGGTCTTGAGTCGAGTCATCATGGAATGGACTCATAGACTCATAGAATGGTTTAGGTTGGAAAGGACCTTGAAGATCATCTAGTCCAACCCCCCTGCCATAGGCAGGGACACCTCCCACTAGACCAGGTTGCCCAAGGCCACGTCCAGCCTGGCCTTGAACACCTCCAGGGATGGGGCCTCAACAACCTCTCGGGGCAACCTGTTCCAGTGCCTCACCACCCTCACAGTAAAAACTTCTTCCTAATGTTCAATCTAAACCTGCCCTCTTCCAGTTTGAAGCCGTTCCCCCTCGTCCTATCACTCCATGCCCCAGTAAAAAGTCCTTCCCCAGCTCTCCTGTAGCCCCTTTAGGGACTGGAAGGCCGCAATAAGATCTCCCCGGAGTTTTCTCTTCTCCAGACTTTCTTCTTGTGTAGATCTCAGAGCACTCTGGTCCTCCCTCCTCTCCTGCTGGCTCCCTAAGGTGGGGAAGGGCTCTGCATCGATACTGCAGATGTTCCAGGCATGGCTGTGTGCTGGGGAGGATGCAGGACCTGCGATTTTCCATCTTTTTCTCAAGGAACAGCTGCGTGAAAAGCTGCTAATCGAGTCTGCAGCTTCCAGGTACGTTGCCTTTGATGGCTTTTCTTCTCTCCCTCCCTCTGCCGCCTCTCGTTCCTGCCGTCAGGCTGCTGCATGCCATCCCTTCTCCCCTGCCAGCACAGCTGCTCTGCTGAGAGCTGGTTTGGGGAACGGATCCAGCTTAACAGCAACATAGCCAAAATAGATTTTTTTTGGGGGGGGTAATCGGTTGCTTCTCTGATTCTTTTTATCCTACCCTACTCAGCCACAGCTTTGCGGCACTACGCCGTGGTACGCCAGGAACAAACCCTTGGGAGGGGGTAAGGGACAAGGGCTGGGAGGCAATTGTTAAAGCTGACGTGTCTGCAAAAGAAAATATATGAAGAAACCACAGCCTGAGGTGCAAGGCCTCTAAGTGAAATAACAGAGGGGTAGTGTCACGTTCCTTTAAATCCCTCAAGGCATTTGACTTACTGGACAGAGATCCTTTCTGCAAGAAATAAAAAAAACCCCAAACAAACAGCCCTTTATAAATCAGGAAATGCTTATTATCTCCTTCACCCTCTGCTCCTTGCTGTGCCTCTTCCTTTCAAAGTTAGAGTCATGAGGACATACAGAGATGCAGAATAACGCAATAAATAAATAAGTGCCCCCGAGCTCAATTTTGATTGCACATATTTTAGAACTGCATGGGTTTGCGGAGACACCATAAGCTGTGCGTCGGAATGAAAGCCTGGCAGCATTCGTAGCTCCAGACCCCTGCTGAGAACAGTTCAAATACATCTTTAAAGAAAAAGAAAATCATGGCAAAGGCTGAAGACAGCAAGCCTTTTCCCCCCTCTTGCTCCTCATTTCTCAGTTCAGCAAGTCCCAATGATGTTTCCTCAGGTGTTAGGATGGGCGCTTTGAAAACCTGCCAGAATCACGTTCTGTGTTCTTGGTGTTAGAGCCACCAACTCCACCACCTGAAAGAAGCCCTTATCACCTAGAAAAATGGGTCTTGCACCCCACGGTATGTAGGGAAGAAAGGCACAGAGGTGTTTTTTTGTAAGTGGGTGTCTGCTGTTCACATTAGTTTCTGAGGCAGCTGAAAAATTTAGCACTGAGACTTTTTGGAAAACATCTTCACTTCTCATTCACTGGCATGGTCCTCCCTGGCCTATTTCTTCTGCCACTAAAAGCAACTCGAATTCCTGAGGCATGCGGGTTGGGACCTCAGACGTGCTTGACTCTTTCTGGAGGTATTTAAGAGATGTGTAGACGTGGCGCTTAGGGACACGGTTTAGTGGTGGACTTGGTAGTGTTAGACTAATGGTTGGACTTGATGATCTTAAGCGTCTTTTCCAACCTAAAAGATTTTTTGATTCTGTAGTTAGTGAAGAGAAATAGGTGCCTCCAGAAACTGATTTGGCCCTGCTAAGATCCAAATCATCTTTCAGGATTGTATCTGAGTTGCCCCAGGCTGGAACATGACCTTGAGCAGTTCGCTTCCCCATGTAGGCACTTTGGTCTGGTGTCAAATGTTGGGATGGGCTCTCCAGACCCAGTGCTGCTGTGTTTTTGGAGGCTGGGCAGAGAAAGCATGGTCATGGCAGGTGATGACAATCAGCTCACTAGGGACTGTGTTTGTATCTGTCACTTCTCTTCCACCTTCTTTCTTCATCTCCTGCATCTGCTTTCCCTGTGGTCCCTTGTACTCCCCCTGATCTCCAGTTCCTACCACCTTCTGCACCAACTCCTGTCTCCAGTGGTGTGATGAAAGGAGAAGCTCCTGGGGATGCAGGACCATCCATTTGATGTGGCTACAGTGCTACTGATGTCTGAGCCAGGTAGCCTCATGCTAGTTCTGGTGAAAACCATAGGTGTGCCTTCAGACCATAGTACAAACTCTTTGCCCTCAGGCAGGACCTGGGCTTTAAAATGCTTAATGTGAAACAGCAGCTAAGGAATACGCTTACAAATACTTAAAGGGAGGGTGCCAGGGGGATGGGAGCAGTCTTTTTTCAGTGGTGCCCATTGATAGGACGAGGGGTAATGAGCACAAGCTTGAACATAGGAAGTTCCATCTAAACATGAGGAGGAACTTCTTTCCTGTGCAGGTGGCAGAGCACTGGCACAGGCTGCCCAGAGAGGTGGGGGAGTCTCCCACTCTGGAGACATTCCAAACCCGCCTGGACGCTGTCCTGTGCAACCTGTTGTAGGTGACCCTGCTCTGGCGGGGGGGTTGGACTGGATGATCTCCAGAGGTCCCTTCCAACCCTGACTATTCTGTGATTCTGTGATTCTGTGAATATGACTATTGGGAGTTGCAAGACCTTGGAAAATCTGTCCAAGTTTGNATAGTACAAACTCTTTGCCCTCAGGCAGGAGCTGGGCTTCAAAACGCTTAATGTGAAACAGCAGCCAAGGAATATGACTATTAGGCATTGCAAGACCTTGGAAAATCTGTCCAAGTGTAGCACAAAGAAAGTAGCTGGGTGACAAAAACGCATCCTTCCTAAATGTGAAAAGGAGGGCCAACGTGATGGGGATATGTCCAAGCAGCAAACAAGGAGGCAAGTCTCCTATTGCCTTGAAGCTGGGAGCCGTGGTGTGACCATAAGCGTGTTGCTAGAATGAGGAACCGCTGAAAGGCTAAACCCTTTTCCATCCTTGCTCACTAATATGAGGCTGCAGTAACACAAATGTGGCAAGCAGACATCTCCGATTTCGTCTTCTGGTTTCAGGGCAGGCTTAAGCCAGCTTCAGTCTAATTGTGTTGCCCTGTGGTTTACTGAACCAGTCTGATCTTGTTCCCTGTGTGGTTAATACTAGCTGCTAAGACTTTTTGCCTTTAATTCTTCTTTTGACATCTCTTTTTGTCCTAGCTTAGGCTAAAGAGCTTAGCTTCTGAAACGTGCAACTTGGGTATCTCTAACTCATCCTAAGACCTAAAAAAGCTAATTTTAAGTACACTAGTTTGAATGGACCTCTTTGGTCTTCTTAATACCCCTAGGGTATAAGCCGGCTTTCTCTTCTGGAGTTACTCAGTATCTTATCCAGAGGGATATGGATATGATATCTTATCCAGAGGGATATGGAACCCAGAGGGATATGGATATGATATCTTATCCAGAGGGATATGGAACCCAGAGTTCATGGCTGGGATTCTTCGGTATTGCTAAAGAGATCCACACTTGCCAGGCTGTTATCTTTATCTGTCTTTAACCAGAACAGTTCAGCTCCAGACCCTTCATAGAGTGGGCAGGAGCTCACTCAACCTCACTTACTTGGGTGGAGGGGTCCCTAAACCAAGGTATGGGCCCACTGCAGCAGATTGCCTTGGGAAACTTTCTCTAAGTAAAGGCAAATGTGTGCCACTGCTCTGCTGGGAGACCTTGCAAATCCTTCACCTCTGAAGTTTCCCCACTGTGACTTTCAGGGGAACAGGTCCAGAGTGGTAGTGTAGTGTTGGTGCAACACAGCATCCCCAGGACCGGACCATGCTGTCAGCGTGGCAGCAAAACCTTTCTCCGTGGCATCTTCTGAGCATCTGCTGCACTGAGCACAAAACCCTCCCCGTGGGACAGACTGTGGGGGCTGGGAGCTTCCTTCCCTCTCTTCCCCAAGTCCTTCCACTTAATTTGTGTCATTTTGTTCAGATGCAGCTGGAAAGAATTAAAATGTCAGCCAGGCACAATTGCTTCCATTGAGATGAAAAGCTGCTGGAAGAAACAATGCTAACAAGCATGGCAAAGAGAAAAAGGGAAAGCCTGGTGCTGTTTAGCTGGTAATAATTAGCCCCAGAAGTGGAAAGAGGCAAGATCCACTGTGGCTCCTGTTCAGTTCAGGGGAGGTCCAGTTAGGACCAGGTCGATGAGCGCCGCTTAATTGCTGCTAATCTGTTACTGGATGGAGCCTGGTCTCCAGGAGGTGCCCGTCACGCAAAAGCATGTGGCAAGCCGGCTGCAGAGAGCGAGGGCAGGCAGAGATGCTGCTAAGACTTGGCTGTTGTGGGAGGTGACCTGACTGGATAAGGTTACTTGGTGACTGGTGGTTGTGGGGGTGCAAGGTTTAGGAGATCCTTTGGATATTCATAGAATCATATAATGTCTTGGGTTGGAAGGGATCTTAAAGATCACCTAGTTCCAAGCCCCCTGCCATGGGCAGAGACACCTCCCACTAGACCAGGTTGCTCCAAGCCCCGTCCAACTTGGCCTTGAACACCTCCAGGGATGGGGCCTCTACAACTTCTCTGGGCAACCTGTGCCAGTGCCTCACCACTCTCAATATTCATATGTTATCCAAAATGCAGTGATAGAAGGAGGTTTTCAACTGTTTAAGCCAAATGACTGTGTGAAGTCAGGACTCATCCCACCACAGCCTAAGACACTACAGGTAAAGAATAATAGATTCAAGGAAATCACTGAAGCTCTACATGCCTTTACCAGGAGAAGAGATCAGATGTGGGACTTTTGGATCAGGAACATGCAACAGCCCTGCCTTGAAGACTCAGTATTTTAGCCTACTGGTTAGCTTTGAAGATACATAAAAAAATGGGACTAGAAAGGTCCTCCACGGTTGTAACTTCTCCTGTTCCTGTGTCCTCAGCCAGAGCCTCTTATCAGGGCTAAGTTCCTGCAAGCAATGTGGAGGATGCTCTGGGTCCATCAGCCTCTCGTCCTTCCTTCTTCTCTTTCCAAATCTTCCTTCTGGAGAATGTGAGGACAATCCAGACAGCCTCGTGCTCATTGTGCATCCAGTCTCAGTTTGTAGCAGGAACTATAGCCAACCGCACTCTTCCTTTTCTTCTTCACATCTTCCCAAAGCAGCACAGCACACAATTTATAAAGCGGCCTCCTCAGATGAGAGCCTGGCGTCAGGACTTCTGTGCTGGGGGTGCATTGGAAAATGTGGGAATAGAGAGTATTGTGAGGGCAGAGACATTTGAATCATAGAATCATAGAATGGTTTAGGTTGGAAGGAACCTTGAAGATCATCGAGTTCCAACCCCCCTACCATGGGCAGGGACACCTCCCATCAGACCAGGTTGCTCCAAGCCCCGTCCAACCTGGCCTTGAACACCTCCAGGGATGGGGCAGCCACAACTTTTCACACTAGAAGTACTTGTGAACTGGAGATTGACCGGTCCACCCAGCTCTTAAAATCTGTGATGATTTCATGTGTTGTTCCAGGTCTTGCTTGCTTACATGCCCTGGGGTAGGTCAGTGTTTGCTTCTGTTGCTGCAATGTGACACTGGTGATTCAGTTTGCATCCATCATCAGGTCAAATGTTTGATGTTCCTGGAAACTCCTCTGTTTTTTTTTAAGCTAAAGCAGTTGGCCTAATAAAAGATATGTTCCCTCCCTACAAATGTTGCTTAAGCTCAGCCTTGAAGTCTTTCAGGCAGTGTTTGTCCCACATCAACGCTGCATACACAGATTATTGCTTGTGGAAGGAGCAAGATGGGAACTGGGCAGGACATGTTAAACACCACATAATGGGGGTGACAGGACACCCTGGAAATAGTTTTTAAGGAGGAATTGATGGTAGAGAAAGGAAAAAAGCTTAAAGGAAACTGCAAACTATTTGTACATGATTGAAATCAAGGGGTCTTAAGAATATGTTTAAATGTTTTCCTGGCCTGATGTCTAGGAGTTGCTCCATAGCAAAAGCCAAGGCAGAGCAGTGAAAAACCATCGCACCAGATGCAATGTGAAGTCTGAATCTTACCTTTTTTTTTTTTTTTTTAAATAAAAAGCCTGCCCCCAACATGGCAGGCTGAGTTCATACCGAGGCACCAACACGTGGGTGCCTTTCGTCGCTTTTTGAGGGCTGTTCTTCTACCTCTTATCTAGTTCAGTAGCTGTGCCAAGTGTCAGGACTTTTTCACAGTGGTGCAAACACCCGACTGAAACAAGGTCCGGCACTTCTGACATCTGCGCACACATGCCCTGTCTTCTAATGCAAGCACCAACACCTCTTCTGAGCTGGTGGGACAGAGAGCTGTGATCTGTCTTGATGTGTGTTTTCAAGGGGGAGGCAAGGGAAGAGAATGGGCACTCAGACAAAGCCAATTCTTACAGTCCAATGGTCCAGTCACACCATTGTTCCAGTTAATCCCATCTTCTCAGATAGCAACTGCTCACTGGGAAGATGAGACTCTTCCCAGGATGCAGCCGGTGAGCTGTGCAATACCCTCAGCCGTGTGAAAAATGTCTTTCTCACCCTCCCATGTAAACTTCTTATGCTCTCTGAAGCATAACGTTAGACTACCTGAATAATATTGTCTTCCTGCTTCTTTTGGTTAAGCCCTTTCTTTGGGCTGAGATTTCTCCAGCGAGGCATTGAAGTGAAAACCGCTCCTTGATGGCCCCTGTTGTGGTGACTTTCACAATAAACACCCTCTCCCCTTCCCGTTTTATCTTTTCCTACAGAGCTAAGGGGTAAAAATGACAGTATATGGTCATGACTTGTTTTGCAAGTGAGCGACACGGTCCCTAAGAGGATGTTTCTCCCGTGCCTGGCAGCAAGATCCCTCGCACAAATTTAGGGAGTGTTTGAAAAAGGCAACAGCCACAGATACAGGCAGCATGTCTACCACAACAGCACGGTGCTCCCCTGGGCTCTCCTGCTCTCCAGGGAAGGGATGGAGCCCTCAGTGAACTACAGGATGCTGCAGCTCTACAAACCCGAGTGATTAATGATAGCAATAGCTTCCTGACCTGTGCTGCAGACTCAGTTAGGAAATTGGTATGTGTTGCTGCTGTGACACCACTTTTACTGGGGAAGCACTGGGACAACCTCTCTATCGGGTCTGGGACCCTAACTGAAGAAGTTGGGCTTGCCAACTGCTAAGCCACCAGTGGAGCTTGAATACCAGCCTCTGAGTGACGTTCAGTGGTGCCATTGCAACCAGCGCTATGAAACATAGTTCTTTATTCCAGATATGATAAACTCTCTGCTGGAGAAATTTAGACCTTGAATAGAATTTAGGTGCCTGTTTTCCAGTCTAGGTCCCCTCTCTCTATGTTAAAAAACCTCAGTCCCTCAGTCTTTTCTCTGTGGGTAGAGGTCCTACACCCAGAGGTGGTATGTCTTCCATGAGCTTTTGCCTTGCCTTGAGTTCACTCAATGGTAGCTGTGCCCTGCCAACTTTATAGGACAACCTGCTAAGTGTAACGACACCCCTTAATGCAGGTTTGTCCCGGTTTCAGGCACTGTTTAACACAGTTCGTGGCTTGGTCCAGGGGTTTGCCCCAGGGCTGTCACCACATCCGGGTAGCTTCAGAGAAGGGCCTCCAAATGGAGCTGATGCTATCCCAAGCCCAGCACAAGAAACAGAGACAACATCTGTGCCTGGCCTTGCCTGCCCAGAAGACCATGACATCTCCATCCCCTTGCAGCTCAAAGCCCTGGGATGCCAGGAAGAGACTTCTCCTTCAAGATGGTGCCCTGGCTCTGCAGTTGTGCTCCTTCAGAGGACTGCTTCCCCTACTTCTTCTTGGTGTTGCTGCCTGCTTCCAGCATTCCTGAATCCCCGCAGTGGCCTCAGGAAGAGGAATTACCCCTCCGTTAGCATCGGTCTGCAGCCCAGGCTCCCATCAGGAGGCCGAGCGAGGAGGTCTTTGCCATCAAGGAGGTCTCTCTGCCATCAAGGCGGTCTCTTTCCTCAGCTCTGCCAAATTGCCCCAGGGTGCCTCATTAAGCCCGCTGCTCCCTCACTGCAATGGAGCTCGTTTCTTTTTTAAAGCACGGGCTGACAGGCCTGGAAATATCAAACTCGGCAGCTTCGTGCCCTGCTCAGATCTGAAGCGCCGTGCGTCGGAGCTAATTAGCTGGATTTCAAATCAGAAGGGCGACTGGCTGCCTTCTCCGACAGCCCTGTTTCATCAGGACCTCCCAGGAAGACTGTTTTAAAGTTTTCCCTTCCCAAGCTTGAAGTCACAGGAAACTTATCTTTTTTTGGGGGGGGTTGGGGGAGGCAGGGGGAAAGCAGGCATTAAATATTGGTGGTTTTTTTTTTCCTTAGCTTCGTCCAATACTTCCTTTTAGGCAAGGAAAGATCATTTCACATCTATCAACCAGCTCTGTTTCAAGAAGGACTGGGGAGAGAGAGACATGTTTGCTTTTCTGGGATTCTTCCTGCACCTCCACCTCCTATCCCATGAAAATCACCATCAGCACAAGAGCTGCCTTGGAAGAAGGTTTGCTTTTGTTTCTTGCATGTTATGAGACAATTCTTCTCTCCTTGCTGCTCTGCCTCTGGGAGGCCACGATGGTGCTCAGTCACTTACAAGACCACAGGTTTTAGGGCTGGGAGAGGGAATTCTGAGCATCCAACTGGATTTTCAAAATTATATCCAATTGTTCCTCATCTTGAGCCTTAAACTTCCACCACAGCCAGGGCATAGCTGAACTCAAGAGCTGAATTCACAGCTTCTGGCTCCTTATGTGTTGGCCAACATTAGATCAATGGTGATTTTGTGCTGCTCAGCTTTATACAGCTAGAAGAGACCTATGTTTTAGAGGCAGGTGCTTAATGCTTTTTGCAGACCAAGCATTCACTGAGCAAGCATGAAAAATCTCTACTCCTCCATAACCTGCTCTGATGTGCTACAGAAACCCCCAAAAAGCTTCTTGCATGAATTCGAGCCCACCTGGAGTTGTTATTCCCTGCTCGACCCATTCAACCACTCTTCTGCCTTCATCTCTGGACCTCTAATCACCTCTGTGGTGGATGCTGGGTTCCTACACAATACGTTGCCATGGGCAATTGGCAGTCTCTGGAGCCGCTACAATAAATTCCCACCTGAGTCCTCTGGCACCAATTCAGCCAGGCACTTTCTTCTTTATTTTTCCCCCTCCACACCCCCAATTAAAAGTAATATGTCATTAAATTGCCTTTATATTTGTGTTGGTGGGCATGTCAAATGCTTTCACAATACCGGCTCTTACAAAACCTGAGACAAAGAGTCCCACACGAACTGGCTGCCCTCCGTCACTTCACTACAAAGTCCCTCATTGTACATCAAGCCTTAATAAAGGAAACCTAATGAGACACCGGAGGGGCCCCCAGCAACACAGGATCTGAGACCTGAGGAAGGGGAAGTCGGGGGGGGGGAGAGAGGGGGGCTTTCAGACCTCTGCAGCATTAGGTAGCAGGAGTTATTTAGCTGGAGCTGGTATTCTCCTCCAGGAAAAGCTAGCTGAGCCCTCAGGAGAAGGATTTCCAATGCCACCTCATGCTGGGGGCCTGATGTCTCCATTTCTGCCGAGTGATGAATCTCTCCATCGTGTGTCTGCGGAGCAGGGGGCGCCGCTCTACAGGAACTGTGGGAGAAGATTTTCAGCTGAGAGCTTTGACATGTCCTACACATGCTGCCTTATTAATCCCTTGCAGTCCTCCAGTGGAAGAGGGAAGGATGATTCATTCCCTGTTTCTGAAAGGAAACCAGAGCACGAAGAGATGAAAGGATACCAGAAAGAAAACTTCTACCCTGCTCTCCTGAATTAGACCTTAATTAGTGACTCTGGGTGTATCTACGTGGTGTGTGGAGACAGGGATGAAGTCACTCTGCCCATGCCAAGCTCTCTGGACACAACAAGGACCAGATCAGGGGCAGGGCTGGGGCACTACAGATGGATCATGCCCTTGATATTTTGCTCTCATGCTACGACACAGCACTGTATGTGCGGCTTTTGGGTTAGGGCTGCCCAAAAACTGTCAGATCCTGGCAGAGCAGCTTTGTCCTGTCTGTCTCCAGCCATGCCAACGTGCTTTGTGAGGCATTGATAAACTGGTGATGAAGAAGGTAGGTGCATCCGTCATGATCCCATAACTGCAATCCGAGTTTGGATGATGGGCTGAGCAGCTCTGCTCGGGGCTGCAAGAATGATACATGGGCAGAACACAGTCAGCTGAGGACGTGACTCAGAAGGCAGCTCGCGAATCACCTTCACACCTCTTCAGGGCACCCAGCCCTTCTCCTGAGCTCAAACCCTTTCAACCTCATGAGTGAGACACTGCTGTCCCACCGGAGAATGTTGTGGCTGAAAGAAAACGGCAGGCAGGAAAGGGCTCACCTTCTCTGACCCTGCTCCTGAGCAAATAAGCTCTGAGGAGCAAGGAGGGTCTACAGTGGGATCAGCAGGTAGGGGTTCAAAGCCTTGTCTTTGGATTTGCACTGAAATATGTCTCTGTGGAGCACTTTGGTGTTGTAGGAAGTTTGGGACAATCAGTGGAAAGTGCTGAGAGTGAATCATAGCCCCTTATTCCCCTGTGAGCCAATGGCTACGGAAAACTCATGTGCATTAGCCAGGGTCGTCTGATAGACCCTCTACATCCAGGATGAATCTAAGCTCTTCTTTTTCAATCAAAAGCACCCCTCTCAAATCCTGCTTTGCAAACGTGTGATAATGTGATCAGTTCAGCCTTTGCTAGAGGCACTCTGCTGTCTTGGAAAGGACCACAGTTCGGGTTGCCTAATGCCACCCGCGTTGTCTGCGGCTGTGTCGGTCATTGCAGGCTCCAGTGTGTTCACTATAGCAGCAGGACTGAGGTGGCAAAACTCCCCCAGCAGAAGGTCATGGTAACAGTATTTTTTGATGGGACCAGTCTTTTTTCAGTGGTGCCCAGTGATAGGACAAGAGGGAACGGGCACAAACTTGAACATAGGAAGTTCCATCTTAACATGAGGTGGAAATTCTCTCCTGTGAGGGTGGCAGAGCACTGGCACAGGCTGCCCAGAGAGGTGGGGGAGTCTTCCACTCTGGAGCCATTCCAAACCCACCTGGACACCGTCCTGTGCAACTGCTGTAGGTGCCCCTGCTCTGGCAGGGGGGTGGGACTGGATGAGCTCCAGAGGTCCCTTCCAACCCTGACCACTCTGTGATTCTATCAGTAGCGGCAATGCAGTTTGCTCGGGCAGTGGGATGCAATATGTGATGAAAACAATCGGCATATATGATGAAACCTCTATGATGTGATTAAAACAATTCCAGCTTTGTCTTGCAGGTACTGGCCACAGGGGCTTTAATCATACCATTTACACTGGCCAGAGAAAAGGATGGTCTTATATTGTGGGATATGATTGTTTATGATCCTTATTTCCTCTCCCAGCTGAGCACATGGCAGTGTCCATCCTGGCAAGGAGGTGATGTGAATAGTTTCCCACACCTGCTCATTTCTAGGAAGCAATGACTAAAACCCAGACATTCACTTATCAGAAGTGAAGGGAACCTCTGGTCCCACTAAGCGGTGGGTGTGTGAGGGACAAGGAAATGCTGGTGGAACTGACTAGACTTGCCTTCACCTGCTTTGCATTGCCGGTGTCACAGGAATGAGCTGTTTGCACCCTCAGGCACATAGTTGCCCTTGTGTGCTGGAGAACCAGGTTTTTGCCCGTGGAGGGGAACTAATGTGCAGCTGGACAGGCACATGTCTGCTCTCGTGGACCTTATGTGGAAAAGATGCTGAACACTGGTGTCCTCCCCTGGCTGCTAGCAGCGGGGTGTTTCCCATACCATCCCTAATAGCCATCCCCATAGGGAAGCTGGGCCAAGGCGTGGTTTGCCGTATAAAGTCACACAGCATGATGCTATCCAGTATCTCTGCCAGAAGGCAAGAATTTCGGGATGACTTGCACCGTCCCTGTTTTATGAATTACCAGAGGACTGCATTTGCTTAGCTATCATCTCAAAAGTATGTGCTTGCCCCACCCTCGCGGGGAGACTTGCGTTACTTCACTGGAAGGTGGGCTCCCAGCTCTGCATCAAGTCCGGAGGAAACAGACTGTTGAATCAGCCCTGTGGGGACGCAGCCAAACCAAACCAAGCAGTTAGTCCCGCGGAGTTTATGGATATTGTTCCAGTCCAAATCCTACTTCTATCAATGGTCAAGACTGGTTGCCTTGGAGGAAGATGCGTCAGCCAATGCTCCATGTACTTGGTGCATGGGGAGCTGAGCACATCATCGTGTTGGACAGCATTGCACATAATAACATTTGCTTTGAGACCAGTCAGCGTCACGCTCTGTCCAGAAAAATTGGATCCATCTTCCTTCAGCGTGAAGAACTCCAGATGTTTTTAACAGCTGCAACGTTTTGCAGCTTTTAAAGCCAGCATCCATCCTTTAATTCAGCTTCTGTATCACTCAGTGTCCTGGTTAGCAAAGCTAACAGTGAGGATGAGCTGTCTTTTTGTTTCAAATGTATTTTCAGTGGCTGACCAAGACGTTGGAAGATGCTCACAGGGGGAAGCAGGCAGGTCCTGCGACTCAGAGGCAGAGTCCGGCAGAAAAGTGGCTTTGCTTTCAAGGAACCATTGGTCCTTGTCTCTCATGTCCCTATTTTATAGTTGGAGAAACTGACTGACTGAGAAGAGACTCAGACCTGGTCTGTTTAACAAGCTCAGTTTTAATTCAAGAGCACAAATGTGGTCAGATCTCTTATGAACAGATTGGTTGTTGCTGGTGGAGGAGGTTTCTCCAGATAAAGTTTTGGTTAAGGGTAATCTGGCAGTTACAACCAGGTGAAAGTTGCTGGAGGACTGGATATTCCTCATCCAAACTGTAAAACACCACAAGTACTATAATCCACTGTATGTGTTTGAAACCAGCAGGCAAGTTCTGTGCTGCTTCGTGCCCCGTTCGTTGCCCATTGCCTGTCCAGAGTTTTCTGTCTGAGTCCATTCCAGGTGCCCTGGAGAACAGGGATGTTCTTCACCCAAGTGATGCTCATCATCTGCCTGGGCAGAAATTTGGAACAGTTTGTAACTCAGCCACTCAAAGCAAAACAAAGCCTGGCACCAAATAATTTAGGTGCTGCATCCTGAGGGTCTTGGGTTTGATCCAGCTGAATCTGAGGACCAAGGCTCTGATGAGAGGCCAGATCCTGCCTCAGGGCACTCAGTCACTGGCAGTCTGGACTCGAAAGGCTGGAGAGTCCATCACTTGGTTTTATTTGAAAACTACCATCTGAAGTCATGACTATTTAAAGATCATGTCTATTTAAAACACATACACACACGAAAAGGAGATAGAAATAGCAGGGGCTGTGAGGAATGGGGGCTGAGCTCGAATTCTTCCTTGTCTGAGCACATGGCGACTTGGACGCTTTCCATGTATGGCTCACAGCCGCCGCTCCTGGACTGCCAGCGGCAGGGAAAGCAACATCTCCCACACATGGTCACAGCCCCCCTGCCATTACAGCCCGGCCCTTCAGTTTATTTGCAGGTTGTTATCACACTATTTATAGCTGGCACCTATTTCTAACCCTGCAGACCCACTTGGACATGAGAGGCATCACCATTTCCAGAGTCCCTGACGAGCCGGGGATGCTTGAAGTGTGACATCTGTGAGGACAAAAGAGGAGAAAGCCTGACACAAAAGAGAGATGGAGAGGGCGGGCAGGGCACAAAGTATCTCAGGACCATCACTGACCTACCAGAGAGTGTCTCTATTTATATGATACCTACTGCCGTTCCTGCCTCATGGGGTTTACAGTCTGACCAGCATGGCAGGAGAGGAACCAACCCTGGGATAACCCCCACGGTCTTTTCTTGCTTGCAATATTATTTTCTCTGTCTCCTGGCTTCTTATTTCAGGCTAAATTTCTTCTCTCTACAATTTTGAAGCTTCTAGAGACATTGGCTGTTGAGGTCGCATGGAAGGCACCTCCCTTGGCCACAGGTGTAGGAAACAGAGTCACCTTCTCATTCGAGGTATAGTTGGCCTTTCAACAAGCGCTGGGCTACCCCATGGGACTTGCTGTCCCAAGCGTGCTGCCCGCCTCCCAGCCTGAGCAGCTGCGACTCACGGGCTCCGCACCAAGCGGAGACCTGGCCATCGGCATCCGGCGCTCTGTGAAAACGCTGGCTGCTGTCCGAGCTTCTCCCTGCCTGTTGTAGCACAACAGCTGTGAAATGCATTACTCACAGATGTCTATAATTAGGGTCCGGCAGTGCCTTCCGATGGCATCTGAACGAAAAAAAGCCAATGAAAATTGAACACGCTTGCTCGAGCCAGTAAATAAAAGATTCATGCTCTGTAGACCTGCCCAATTCAGTTTTACCAATTGAACCTCATCCCAATCGTGGGAACCAATGGAAGGAACCCTGGATCCAAAAGGATCATAGCGGAGCTGTTGTTTCCAGCAAGACATTCCCATATGGCCAGGACGCTCTACATCCCGGTGTTGTATAGGATCCTAAATGACAGAAGTAGGTCTTTATTGCTATGTTTTGGGATGATTATTTGTGCCTTCCTGCCTGCCATGGAAAACTAATTTGCATCTTGACTAACACCAGCTGTTTGCTACTGTTGATGAGCTTCAGTCATCTGTAAGTTCTGTCAACATCACATTTTATATATAGCGCATTTTCCAACACGAGCTGGCACCAAGAGCCTTTCCAGCCACCACAATATCGGAAAATCTCCTATAGAAAGAGACAACACCAAAAACAACCCAACCCCAAATAAATTCACAGTTTCCCTAAATAAAACTTACTCAAAATTTTTTCTTCAGGAAGTTCTATGCAGTTTTTGGGAAAGTAGGCTGAGCTTGTTGAAGGCATTGTGTGACCACAGTGTTGGGGTGTCTCCCTTGTGTCTCCTGATGGCCTCAGCCCCCAATTTTTCAAGAACCTCTGCGTGTACTCTAAGCACACAAGCAGCCCCAACAGAAGGTCTTTGTTGGGCTAAGATAACAACCAATGGAGACAGACAGCAGCGCAAAAGATGATATTTGAAGGTTGGTGGCCTTTTTTGATGGGGGTGCGTACATTTTTAGGAGGCCAGGAGGAGCAAGAGAGGGTCAACACGCGTTCAGGGTGAACGGTGAGGAAGAAGAGGCAGGAAAGTGCCAGCACAGAAAAGATATGGTTAAAATGAGCTCTTGCCAAGATCACAGGGCAAGAACCAGCAGGCGTCAAACCAGAGATTTTATCTTTTTGTTCCCTGCTCAGATCATCTATATGCTGTTCTCTCCTTCTTAGCTGCCATTTTCCATTTATTGCTACAGTTTTACAGAAGCAAAGAATAAAGGTGTGTTGTGGTTTTTTTTATTTTTTTTATTTTGCAAATAGGCTACATTAACTCCATACTTGTGGATAGTTCCCGTTTGTGGCTCTGCTATTTCCAGAGATAGGATATCCATCATTCCTGGAGATACACGCAAGCTGACATTTTCTGTTAGACCAAAATATAATTAGATTTGCACACACCAAGCACAAGGTTATCGGCCACGAAAACAAAAAGACATCACATGAACAGGGAAGAACATCTGGGAGACACACCAATCCATCTAGGGACCAGCAGATACAAAACCTGAATAATAGATGGGCTAACGTGATGCTATCAGGGCCAATGTCCTGTCTGATTAAATCTACTTCATCAAACATCATCAAGGACAAAATGTCTCCTTTGCCCATAGTTGGATGCACAATGAGTACAAAAAAAATGTATGACTTCTAACACATTACTGAGTTACTCTTTGTCTTCTGCATTTTGCAGCAAGTGGTCACAAAGTACCCTTGCACGCTGGACATCAAATTGGTTTGCAAGCACTCCAATTTTAGGGATACTAATTTGTTAGATATTGCCTCAAACTGGAAAATTTGCAGGCCAGCTCTCCTCTCCAGTCTGCTGTGCTGCCTGCCAGTGGACTGAGGACAAGGTCATGGATTTCCAACCCCCCTGCCATGGGCAGGGACACCTCCCACCAGACCAGGTTGCTCCAAGCCCCGTCCAACCATCAGTCCAACATCTCCAGGGATTTTCAATGTTTCATGTTTGTACAGGCGTTAAATTTGGTCTCCCTGGAACCTTCAGGCTGACTGAAAAACCAGCATGGATTCACTTAGTGGGTCTGTGACCATTAATTTTGCACCCACGGTATGGTCCCAGCCTCAGGCAGGGTAGGCTTGGTTTGGGGGGAAGCAGCTGATGGACACACCTGCTGTCAGTGCAAAAATTAAGAAAAAAAACCCAACCTCAAACTAGTTCAGATGACAGGGAGAGAAAGTGAGTTATAAAAATCCATTAGCAACTGACTGAGGGCTTTGCCAGGACATTTTAACTTTCCTGGGGAGCCAAAGAGATGGATCTCTCTCTGCCCACAACCTAGTGACTGACAGAGACCACGTTCATGTTCAGTACGTCTTGGACAAGACGAACTGGCAGGTAAATTGGAAGTATTGGGTGAGACAATAATTCAATTTCTTTCATCGGTTCAGTTAATGGCTTTAATTTAGAGGGTTCATGGAGGATCATTACTCTCCATTAAGCTGCCACAGGTAGATACAGACAGATGGTAAACCAGTTTCCTCAAAGCGCTCTACTAAAACCGTCTACCTGGAGACAAATCCCTGAGCCTGGCTGTCAGAGGAACCTGTCAGGCACATGGATGAGAGCCTGGGAACGTCCTAGGAGCTGGTTCCAGTGAACTCTGATCCTGGTGGGCCCGCAGGAGGTCTGCAGGGTGCACAGGCTGAAGGTGACTCCTCAGGAGCAGATGCGCTGCAATATGAGGGTGGGCAGAAATTCAACCCAGAAGCTCTGCTTTTCCACTGCAGGGAACTGTGAGCCGGAAAATCCTCTGATGCTGAGTGTGTGTGGCTGCAGGAATAGGAGAGCCCTCTCTGTGGGTCGAGACCACCTGCCCTCCCTCCTGTGCCACAGGAGATGGTCAGAGTCCTTTAATCCAGGATGTTCTTCTGGTCCATGCTGTGGGTGTTTAAAGAACCTCAGAAAATTAGAAGCTCTACTAATTAGAGTCACTGGTGACTCTTAGAATAATGATGTCTCAATGGAGTGGGCAAGAAATTTAGGTTCAGAAGACCTGGGTCCACACTCTTTTTCTACTACAGGGTGAATCTGAAGAAATCACATCTGCTTTGCATGACGGATGGTCGAAGAAGTACAGTGCACCTCTGCTCCTCTGCTGTGACATGTTGGAGATGGCCTGGGGCTGGTTACGCTATGAGTCAGGCTGATATAGAAAAAGGGTCACAGCTTCAACTTTTGTGCATGGTCCCTTGGCTTCCCTCCTGCCGTTCCCTCACCATAGCCCAGGGCTAGTACAGGCTGCATGGCAGAGGACTGAGGCACCACATATAAGTAAGCATTTTCCTAGAAGGGATCTCTTAGGAGATTGCTTGGGAGATGAGAAAAGTTTTATCCAAGCTTTTCAAATCTGTCAGAAAAGGAAATTTAAAAAGGCTGAAGTCATGTTCTCATCATCACATTGAGCAAGGCTTCTTGGGTGGAAATGTTGTTTCGTCTTTAATTTCCTCTGAGTTGTTTTGCCCGGTCCTACGTAGTCAGTAAAATTGCGTCAAGCACTTTGTAACCACCCCTCCTTTTCCAGCGTGCGGTCATGTCTCCTGGGTGAGACTTGTCATTGCTGAGTTATCCTGGAGCAGGAAAATATCGAAGAGCTCCAGAAGGCCTTGTCAGGGTGTGTTGGGGGGAGTTATATCAACACACTAAATAATGGATGCCTTGTCTGGGCAGGCAAAGCCAGGGCCAGAGATATGCCGGGCTTAATGAAGGAGCATTCAGTCTGGTGTTGCAGATGCAAGCACTAGAATGGCCCACTTCAGATGTCTCGCAACCCTTTGCGGCCCTACAGCTGCTTGGAGGGGTTTGACAAAAAGCTCTTGGACATTCCGAAGAAATGAGAGAAGCTGCGTGGACACAAAGAAAGGTCTATCTGAGGAGATGGACTGGGCTGTGAGGTCACAGAGCTGGCGAAAGCCATGACAAGGGGGTGTCCTGTGCAGGATGTGTGCTCAGAGAGGAGTTAAAGGACTGATGTTAGAAATCATCCTCCCTACGGACACTCTTCTGCCACGTGACCCCCATTTCTTCTGTCCGTTACCTGATGCATGTGGTAAGGAGAGCAGCAATGTGATAAACTCAAGACAGAGAGATGCAACAGGAAGATCCACCTTTAGAGGTTCGCGCATGTCCCGCAAATGGCTCACCACCGTCCCTGAAGGCTGGAGTTAATCTCTATGTCATGTAATGGGACCAGCAGACGAGAAATTACTTCTGCCTTGGAGGTAGACATCAACTTGCTCTATAAAAGTCAAACCAAAGTCTCTAAGAGTGTTACTTTACAGGAGTAATAAGCTACCTGCTTATTGCTGGCCAGGGCAGCTCCAAGCTAATACCCTCCTTCCCTGTAGTATTCACCTCGTGTCTTTCGCCCAAAGCCTAAGTTGTCAATTCTCTGCTTTGTACCACCTTTCACTCATGATGGCAGGGATTTGTTACAACTACCACAATGCTGATAACGAGCAATGAGCAAAAGGCCCTCCACACACCTCCAGCTCTGGCTTTGTCTCTTCTGTAATGCTTTACACATAAAAAAAAAAAAAATGGCCCTTAGCCAAAATGGGGAAGTATGCCTGCAAACTGCTGAAATTTGCCTGAAGTGAGTTAACTTGAACATACCACTTTCCCAGTGGAGACAAGACCTCATAGTATTTGGCTGGAGCACCTCTCCTATGAGGAGAGGATGAAAGAGTTGGGGCTGTTCAGCCTGGAGAAGAGAAGGCTCCGGGGAGATCTTATTGCGGCCTTCCAGTCCCTAAAGGGGGCCTACAGGAGAGCTGGGGAAGGACTTTTTACTGGGGCATGGAGTGACAGGACGAGGGGGAATGGCTTCAAACTGGAAGAGGGCAGGTTTAGATTGAACATTAGGAAGAAGTTTTTCACTTTGAGGGTGGTGAGGCACTGGAACAGGTTGCCCAGAGAGGTTGTTGAGTCCCCATCCCTGGAGGTGTTCAAGGCCAGGCTGGACGTGGCCTTGGGCAGCCTGGTCTGGTGGGAGGTGTCCCTGTCTATGGCAGGGGGGTTGGAAGTCGATGATCTTCAAGGTCCCTTCCAACCTAAACCATTCTATGATTCTATGATTCCATTTCTGTACTTCTTTCCCTCACCCGGATACATTACAGTGGTGGCTCACTCTAACATGTGGTGTTCTCAGCACTGGGGTTACAAAAACCTGTCTTCCTATGGGTCCGTGTCTCATAGTTGGTTCTCTAATGTCTCGTGAGGGTTGAGGTTTTGCTGCAGAATTTCCCTCTGGACAGTAAAGGTTTTCTCCATTGACTCTGAGCAGAAAGTCTTCAACTGCAGAATACCTCCGAGTTCTCCACCTTTCTGTCAAAAGTGATCAAAATTGGACAGCATGTTCAAAAATACCTGGGGGAAAAAAAAAGAGGACTGAATGGTTAGGCAGGGAAAGACACAGGGAGGCAATCGTGAAGGTAGCATGATTGCATAGTACTTATTTCCCTAGCAAACTAGGGCAAACAACATTTTCATTGCTTTTGATTCTGTCCTGCTGTGCATTGCCACCTTCAGTCTGCAAACATCAAAAAGCCACTGCTGTAGTAACCACATATGACATCTGATGCTGAACAGGAGGAGGTGAAATCCCCAGTAACAGGGGACCTATTTCTATCTAAACTTCCCAGGCAATAAGGCTAGAAAAGTGTTTTGTAAAATGCATAAGATAATGAGTAGTTGAGAAAACATTTTCCAAAAATTCATTTCCAGTCCCCATCAAATCTTGAAATTTTGTTCTTATTTCAGTGCAAGGCAAAATAAGCATTAAATAAGGTCTGTATTACAGCCCGGACGAATCCGAAGATGTTTGCATTGAGACCTCTCTCTGCATGGGGTGGAGCAACAGGATCATGGCCTGAAAAATAAGAGTGGGCGGGTGGTGTAACCAACAGACGGTGACATTTCACAGCATTGTCCCTAGACAGCCCCGCTTCAGTTCCAGGAATCGCTACGCAGCCTGGTGGATCACAAGATGCTGAGCAGCATTGTAGAGGGCAACTGCTAAAAGGAACGTCAAGGTAGCAGAAACGATGTGATGGAAGTCCTTCTTTGGTGCACTACAGAAGGATGTATTTCAGTCATGTTACTTGTGAGCTTACTTGTCACAAACATTTGTGCTATGAACAATCTAGTCCCCCAGGCACTTCTACATCTTCCTTAACCAAAACCAGGAAATAAATCACTCCTTATCTACAGAAATGCAGAAATATTTTCTTGGAGTGCCCCATTAATGGAGAGAACCAGCATGGAGTTCTTGAAAAGCACGACCGATACAATACATTTGCTGTATCGTCTCAGATTTTGCCTCTGAAATGGCAAAATCTGAGTTTGAATGTTTATGTTTATGTTTATGTTTATGTTTATTAGCAGCCTTGTTGAGAGAGGTGTTCGAGACCTTTCCTCCTGTTCCCAAATTCTTTCCCCTTGCATTTGTTAGTTGCAGTTGGACTTACTATTTCTGTCCTGACTCAGACTTTTAGATGGAGACTTGGAGATGCCCAACGAAACGCCGGAGAGTCAGTCGTGTCATTAGATGAAAGACGACCCACCTGGGGCAGAAGGTTTCCATCAGGTACCTTGGAAGAGGTGACTGTGCAGCTGCAAACACATCTGTGCCAACCCCAGAGCTGGAACGGTGAGAAACATTGCAGCAGCAGCATGACCCGAGACTGCGCGTAGGATCCGCAGGGCTGTGTGCCCGGTGGTGGGGCTGAGCACCTCAGAATACCCTATGGCTGTTTTGCTCCAGAAAACATCATTTTTTTCCTGGCTTTCCCACCGTAAACATATGGCCATCATTACTAATAATCACCGATTATGCCAGTCTCTAATTGAACGCAAACCACCTTGGTGTGCAGAATAAGGTAAGAATATATTGGCAGACAATCTAAAAAGACAAAAGTGAGGATTATGCGGGTTCATTTGGGGATGTGATGGTCTAAAAGAGCGAGCCAGACCCTAGTTTGACTAGTCATCTGCCAGTCGCACCAAGATGTCGTTTTTGATTGCAGCTGAAGACATGCCCGCTCACTCTTTCTTTCGTTAGCGGTACTCGTCTAAAAGTATGAACGGCATTGTGGGGTCAGACTTATAAAGGAGGCCAATATTAACACAATCATTGCTACATCTGTTAACCACAGATCCATCCTTCCAGGTCTTGCCAAGTCCCCACCAGGGTCATATCTTCCCGTTCATTTTGGCAGAGTTTTCAGACATAACTGCCGTGACACAGAGCGACACATATTGGCTGGAACGACAGCTCTCAGGACATTGTGTTAGTCAGTCATATGCTTTTATCCCAGCTAAAAGCATTAAATTTCTTAATTTTATAGCAGTGATTTGGACAAAAAGATCTATGAATTAGAGAGATGTGAAAAATCGGAATAAAATACAAGAATGTTTTTTACTGGGTCAAACTGAGTGTCCTGTGACTGACATGTCAGTCGAGAACCTGTAGGAAAAGGTGTAATGGAAAAAGATAATGTGAACATTTCCTAACAGACCTTCTCAGCTTTTAGTAGCAAGTGATTTTGGACTTCCTGACCTAAGGCTTGAATATGGGCTATGTTTTCTGTGCAGCTACCATGTATAGATTTTTTTTTGGTTGCCATCTAGAAGCAAATTTCCATGCACCAAGTGAAAAAGAAATATGCCATTCCTGCTCGTTTTAAACCTAAAACCAGGAACGTCTTCAGAAGTTCCTCCATCACAAAACAGCGAATAATCCTCCCCTTCTCTGCACTGCTCATGATTGTATAGATCATGAGGTAAAAAGCAGGCCAAGAAGATTAACTCACCTGCAGATTACCTAACTGGGATTTTGGTAACTCTTTTCCCCTCCAAATGATTGTTGTTATTTACATTTTGACTTTGGTTTCAAATAAGCTTCATCCGACTTGGCAAAAGCTTCTGCCGTGCTTTGTTTCCAAGGAAATATTTGGGTCAAACATAGCAACCAGAAGCTGCTGTTATTATTATTTAGCAAATAGCCCAAACCTTTGCTCTCCATCCAAGCATCCCTCAGACTTTGAAGAGTTTGGAAATCTAATCCCACACTAAAGCTTTGCAAACAATCCCTCTCTTTATAATGGGCCAAGCCACAAAGCCAAATCCAATCATGCCGAACCTTCGTGTTGCTCAATACTTGATGTGAGCTCCAATTGCTGCCGTGTGTTTCCATCTCTGTTACTCGTTACGGGTGTTATGCTGTACCTCCATCTCCCTGTATCCGTAGGAAAATGCATCAGACCAAAACTGAGGAGGCTTTCTAATATTGCCGATGGTGTTTTTGCAGAACTGTATCCATTAGGTACCTGGAGGCTTATTAGAAGCATCTGGAAAGTTATCCATCAAGGGTGTTGACGAAGACCTCTGAGATTTCACCCGTTTCCTCTCAGACAAGCCTCTTTTAATCTTCTTTTGGGTAAACAGCTTCCAAAACACCTCTGCTTCATCTCCAGTCAAAATACCACACATGAGGTAAACATACCCCATTTATATTCAAAATTTTGCTTGCTAGCTTGATTTTTTTGTGGGTTTTGTTTGGGTTTTTTGTCCCCTCCAGAATTGCACAATGAAAATTTAATGATCCTTTGCATATATTATAGACATATATGGAGATCTATGCTGCTTAAATGTTAAGCATAAGTGCTCACTTCATAACTTGCTGCAGAGGGTTACACTGCCCATAAAACAAGACTCAGCATGGGGCAATGATAGCCAGGAGTGGGCACTTATCCTTTGCTGTCTGGAGATGTGACCCACTTTGACCAACATTAAATGGAAATCCAACCACTGATACAGGTAAGGGGGTGAATTAAAAAACATAATCGGTGCCTGGTTCCTACATATGTGTGTGCCCTTGATTCTTTCTGCCTTCTTGCTATACGACTTTCTCAATCTTGTGGATTTTGGGCTTTTCTGCTAAAGGTTTTGAGTTTTCTCTAGGCTTCCGGGAAGCTGTGACACCTTCTTGGTGGTTTTCCATTAATCCCTCTGGACTATGTGGCTTCATCTGTTCTGCTAAGGAATATTCTGTAGGGCTGAAGTCAAATAATACTGCTCGGGCTGTGTCCATGTAGCTTGTTTCTCTCACCGCACAACAGAGTGGTCTCCTCCATGCTGCCTAACAGGAGTAGCCCTTGGCCTGTGCTCTCCTCCAGATTGCTTGGGCATTGCCTCATCTCTTCGCAAGCATGAGACAACACACCACCAACTCATGCTAACACTTAAATGGATTGGAATACTGCAGAACTGTGCTAAAGTCCATGCCCTGGCATGGGTTATTCTGCTGGGATAGATGCAGACCACATCTGCTGTAGTTGTATGAGCTGGATGAACTCAGGATGTTATCAAGGGGTCCTTCTAGTCAAATGTTGCTTTGATTTTACATAAAGAAATTTAGATATTGATGCACAGCTGAGCCTTAAAAGGACAGTATCAGATTCTGATACCTGTTACTTTAGAGCGCATCTGGAAAAACTGCCCTGACCAGCTAGCTGAGGGCACAGTCTGCCATCAGAGGAGATCAAGGAGATCAGAGAACTAAGTCTGAGGTATACAGACTGGTTTATTCCTCTACAACTGAATTCAGAGCTGCCATTTCCCACCACAGAGAGCTGACAACAAACATGGAGCTGAACTGCCCTCAACAGCAGGTGACACTGGGTTGGGTAGGTGAGTGCTGGTGTGGACCTTGCTATTCAGGGTGGCTGCACTTGGCATCATTCCCTACCTCCACAGTGGCACTGACTTTAGCCATCCACCTACCTTGAGGACAGCACCTTACCTGTAACACTGCAACCCTACAGGGGTGACCTGCAGTCATTCGGTGTCAGAAAAGGAACTTCATTTGACAAAGGCCCTAAAAGATGCCGCACCTTGGAAAAGAGATGGTTGACAGAAGATGACTTTCCCTTTTGCAGCCAAAACATCATGCTGTGGCATGGGTGCAGGCTAATTCAGGATGATAAGTAGATGTAAGTCATCAAGACCAACTGTTGAAGTCAACTTCTCAAAGTATAGTCATCAATCAGTCTTCAAAAAGGGCAAGAATGAAGACCCAGGAAATTACAGGCCAATCAGCCCCACTTCTATTCCTGGAAAGATGATGGAAGAGCTCATTCTGGGCGTCATCTCCAAGCATCTGGAGGACAAGAATGTTATCAGAAGTAGTCAACATGGATTCACCAAGGGGAAGTCATGTCTGACTAATCTGATAGCCTTCTACGATGGTATGACTGGATGGATAGATGAGGGGATGTTGTCTACCTTGACTTCAGCAAGGCTTTCAACGCCGTCTCCCACATCAACTTTATAGGCAAGCTTAGGAAGTGTGGGTTAGATGAATGGACAGTGGGATGGATTGAACAGTGGCTGGCAGATAGAGCTCAGAGGGTTGTGGTTAGTGGCGCATAGTCTAGTTGGAGGTCTGTGATGAGTGGTGTTCCCCAGGGGTCAGTACTGGGTCCAGTCCTGTTCAATATGTTCAATGACCTGGATGGAGGGATAAAGTGTACCATCAGCAAGTTTGCTGATGACACTAAACTGGGAGGAGTGGCTGACACACCGGAAGGCTGTGCTGCCTTACAGCATGACGTGGACAGGCTGGAGAGTTGGGCAGAGAGAAACCTTATGAAATTCAACAAAGGCAAGTGTCATTGGTATAGGTTAGGAGCTGACCTGCCAGAGAGCAGCTCTGTGGAAAGGGACCTGGGAGTCCTGGTGGACAACAGGATGACCATGAGACAGCAATGTGCCCTGGTGCCAAGAAGGCCAATGGCATCCTGGGGGGCATCAAGAAGAGTGTAATTCTGTGAATTATCTGTGGCAACAGATTGTCAAGGGAAACAAGATGACAATGCCAGGACAGCAACCTCTCCCCCTTTTCCAGATCTGTTCCTGCCTTCTTCCTGTATTTCCTACATCCAGAGCGTGCCATGTTCTAGCTCTTAATCAAACCTGAATTTTGCTGGGAAGCCTGAGCCGCAATCTGTCTTTGATGCCTCCCAAAAGACCCAAAGACCTCAGTCTGATGTGTTTGGCTTCATGCATCACATTCGTGTAGCACAGAAGTCTAAGCCAACACTGCTGAACTCCAGGCTGTATGATTTGTGAAGATATTTAGTTTTGCTCACCAAACAGCCAGTCTTCTCTCCTGGTCTCCCTCTGAACTAAACTAGCAGTGTCACTAAGCTACGTGAGTTTAAACACACAGCTTTTTTGACACTGCAATGGTGCGAACCAAAATCTGGCTAGCAATAAACTTTATCCTCCTTCATTACTACACCTCGTCTTTGCTTAGTCACTGCTTGGTGTCAGGGGTTCGTTCCCCTGGAACAACGTGTCCTCTTGCCCTGGAACAAGGCTTCCTTGTGAAGAGATGGATGCTGTGAACAGAGATGCCCGCCCAGCTGGAGGGTTCGGCTCCGGGGGTGAGGGCTGGACAAGTTCTGTGCAGAACAGATGCTTTAATATGGTCCTCTCCCCTACTGCAAAAGTTAACTCACTACAAAGTGTGACCCTGTCTGTGTTTCTTGCTGGGAGCTCCTTTAGCATCAGCACAGATGTCCACTCAGGGGAATTATTTGCTTTTCCTCTATTTATCCGTTTTTCTGCCAGACAATGAAATAATAGGGGTTAGCGCTCCCATCCTTGACTGGATGTTTATAACAAGCCAGTTCCAGCTAAACAAACTCTGGAGGAGATGTGTATATTTTACAAGACTTCAGAAATAAAGAATGCTGATAAAGATACATAAAACCCTTGCGGGAGACCATGCCCTGTGGCCAGGGAGTGGCGACCACATTTTGAGCTCTGTTCCTGGATGAACGCACGTTGGGAACGCCGGAGAATAAAGACCTACGTAGAAACAGCGAGCAGGAGACACAAATGCATTTCCATTATCATTTCGACTTGACTCCATCCACCCATAATTCAATGGCTCCCGTTGCCATAGCAATGGGGCGCCTCACCATTTTTCTTCGCAAAACTCTCATGCGTTGAGGAGGTATTGTCTCCACATCACAGATGGGGAAACAAGGCACGGCAAGAGGTGTTTTAATCCCCCCCTTTTAGCACATAATTGAAGCGGTGGGTTCATTTTGACACCCTGGCTCAAGGAAAGGAGGGAGACAGGCACCAGCACCCCAACCTTGACACATCCCAGCATCTCCCCGCTCAGAAGGAGGGGGAATGGCAGCTGTAAGGTGCTTTACCAGTTAAAAGGAGTCTAAGTACAGACTGCAGTACAAGGATCATCTTCAGGTTTTACCAAAAACACTGTGGCACCACTCGCAACTCGGAAAGCTACTGGCATCCCGGGCTGCATCCCCAGCAGCGTGGCCAGCAGGGAGAGGGGGGGATTGTGCCCCTCTGCTGCGCTCTGCTCTGGGGAGACCCCCCTGCAGTGCTGCCTCCAGCTCGGGGGCCTCAGCACAGCAGAGACATGGACCTGGTGGAGTGGGGACAGAGGAGGCCCCGGAGATGCTGCGAGGGCTGGAGCCCCTCTGCTGGGAGGACAGGCTGGGAGAGTTGGGGGGGTTCAGCATGGAGAAGAGAAGGCTCCGGGGAGACCTTAGAGCCCCTTCCAGTCCCTAAAGGGGCTCCAGGAAAGCTGGGGAGGGACTCTTGATCAGGGAGGGGAGCCATAGGATGAGGGGGAATGGTTTTAAACTGAAAGAGGGGAGACTGAGATTAGATATTAGGAAGAAATTCTTGACTGTGAGGGTGGTGAGCCCCTGGCACAGGTTACCCAGAGAAGCTGTGGCTGCCCCATCCCTGAAGGTGTTCAAGGCCAGGTTGGACAGGGCTTGGAGCAACCTGGTGTGGTGGGAGGTGTCCCTGCCCATGGCAGGGGGGTTGGAACTCTATGATCTTTATGGTCCCTTCCAACCTAAACTGTTCTGTGATTCTGTGATTCTATGATCTCCATGCCTGCCCACTGCATTTGACCACACTCCTCCTAGGTGGTTTTCCTCTCTGACCAGTTTCTCTCCCATTCCACCCTTCTCAGTCCTCACTTGTCCTCTCTGGTCACTGCCCTGTTGCTGGTGCATGCAAAATGGAGCAATGGCAGCAGGCAACCTTTGGTTGTGCAGATCAATGCCCTCTCTCCTCAGTGTGAAACACTCAGCTCTTTCCATTCCTACCTACCAGGACCAGTGATGGGATAAACCGCCTGTTCTGCCTCTCCTCTCCTTGCTAATGAAGAGTGACAAGCCCATGGCTCATCTCCACAGTCTGCTCAGCCATCTCCTGGGGATGCCAATTACAGTGCTAATGATGTGGACGTCTGTCCACTGGCAATTTGATTGAGACCACCGGTCTGCTCTTCAGAAGCTGTCAGCTGCTGGTACTCTATAATTCGCTGAGGTGCTGCTCGACCATCAGTTTGCAGGCACACGGGGAGCTTCCAGGGTCCCCAGAGATTTGGGCATCTTAGCCATTGGCCTGGATCTTGCCTCTGAACTGCCTCAGGTGCAGCTCTCCTGAGTGCTGCTGTTCACACACAAGCTGCAAGAAGGGAAGGAGCACATACATGGGTTTGGGCCAGCCACCCATGCAGGGGCACCTTGTGTCATTTGAGATGCCCTGGAGTATCTGAGACATCTGCCTAGGGCTGATGATAGGTATGGCACAGCCTATGGGAGACTCCTACCTTTTTTGATGTCATAGGAGACCAGGTGGGACACCTTGGGGACCTCACAGGGCATTAGGGAACAAGGTAGGGCTGATTTGTGTGACCACACTTGGGTATTTAGTGGAACAGCAGATGGTTCAGGTCATTGTAGATCCAGCAGAGCATGCAACTCCTATGTGAAGCACGTCTGACCCCACACTAATGTGTTAGACCCAGAGGACATTATATATGTCACTATATCCCTGGGGGTGCAGCTGAATGGAGCTATTCGACTCCTCCGATGTTTTAGGGGGAGCTGAGTTACTTCCCAGGCTCCCTGATCACTCCAATAACACTGAGTGCCATGGGAGCTTGGGTACCCTGTGGACATGGAGATATGTTCTGGCATCAGCTGGAGGGCTCAAAATCACAGCAGTGCCACCGCAGGGGCACCAGGTGCAGCTGGGAGGGGATTTCTTACAGCTGAAGGGCTGTAAGGAAAGGAAGTTTCAAAGGATGCCAGGTAAGGAGAGACAAACTCAACATTCAAGGCATTTTTGGAGGACCCAGCTTCTCACCCAATGTCCCTTGCTGTTCATTCAAAGAGACCACTCCCTAGGCCAGCCCCTGGCTCCACTACTAGGGTGCTGGACCGCTCATTCCCTCCAGTTTTAAAGCAGAGGCTTCACCTTGCTATCAGCAATGTCTTGGCCCCACTGCCCTGGAGAAGACAGCCTTTCTTCCCCTCTCCCAATGCAGCAGGATGGTGGATCACCCACCGGCTCCACGGTGATCCAACACAGAGCAGCGTGCGAGAGACACGGCACACCAGGCGGGCAACACCATCCTCCCCCCTCAGCCGCCGGGTCCGAGCATCACTTTAATCATGGCTGAGGGCATTCCCCGTTCCCTGGAGGAATGAGCTGGGTGTTTTTCAGGCATCACGCTTCATTAAGTGTTTTTATAGCATTACTTTGCAGCTGCAGGGTGGGGGGCTGCAGCGCCGGCTCGCTCATTAGAGCAAGGACTCTTACGCACATGGCTCGATGAGACCCAGCGATCGGCTGAGCAGGAAAAAAAATCCTCAGAATAACATAAAATCAGGAGTGGTTATAAGTCTGGCATTCGGGGAGTCCTCTGAACTGTCTGTCATCCTCAGACGTTCACCACGAGGGAAACTTAATTAAAATGAGGCGTTGAGAGAGGCTCGCCACTCGTCTCTCCAGAGCAGCTCGCTGCTTAATTGGAGAAACAAACTGTGCTCAGCGGCTTAGCGGAACAACCGAGGCTCTTTTAGGCTGGAGGACCCCAAATATGCAAAGAAAGGCTGAGGGAAGTGAAATAGATTTTACCGGCACTGATTCCAGCTTGCTCTAAGGATCAAAATCTTGCTGGTGACAGTTTAGTCCGGGTGACGAACTGGCAAATCACGCTTGCCCTCTGTAATATGTGTGGCTGGGAGAAGAGAAACCCCCTCTCTTGTGGTGCTTTTTGTTTGCAAGTGCTTGTGTCCTGCAGAAATCTCTTTCCTGAAAAAAAAAAACCAACACCCCTCTGACAGACCAGATGCTGATGCGTGGTGTCTGCTTCCCAGGCAGCTCACTTTGGTGGGATTTGGGCTCGAGTGGGGGATTAGAGGGCAGCCCAGGGACTAAACTACCTCAGCTGAGTTGTTTTCCAGTTTAACCAGTTGGAAAAGCGTGTGGTCTACCAGCGAGGGAGCGCTCTCTCGTGGACTACGCAGGGCATGAGCAGAGCATGTGTCAGCTCTGTTGGCTCAGAGGTGATTAATAAAGAAAATAAAGACTGTGGAAGAAAGACATGACATAAGCCAGCACGGCGGTAAAGTGCAACCAGATGTCAGGTTGTTTTGATCTTCTCCTTGAAGAACCAAGGCAGAGGGAAGACAAATAAGCCCCCCAGTGTCAGAGCCACTTCGGGCACCCGCTGTGCTGCTTGAGGCCAGCTGAGATGAAAGGGAAGGTCCGATGTGTGACATGCCTCTGGCTGGGGGCTGTGGACTGCAGAAGCATGTAGGACAGCTCACCGCAAAGCGTAGGCGTGCTGGGTCTGCTCTAACTTCCCCCGTGTCAGGGCTTTGGCAAAGCAGCCAGATGGCAGCAGGACCAGGAAATTTCAGGTGGGTGTTCATCTGCCCATGGTGGTGAGAAGGTGGTGAACACAAGGAGAAAGAAGAAACGCAGATGATGGATGGGAAGAAGAGCCTGTTAATTGGTACATGATGGTTTGCTCAAGGCTGACTCATATCTCCCGTTTAAAAGTCTTGCAGACACACTTCTTATCTTTGCTGTGGGGGTGAAATGATTTGCCTGTGGTCTTACAAAAAGCCTGTGACAAAGCAGGAAACCAGTTCTCCCACCTCCTGGAGTACCCTCCACCTCTTTGGATCTGCCTTGCTATACCATGAAGAACACGGAAGTTACTGTGCTCGCGTCGCACCCACGTACCCATCTCTGTTGCATGTCATGGCACAGGAGCTTTCATAAACTAGAACAGCCACCAGAAAACCCCAGGAAGACAGCTGGAGCCTTTTCCAGCCCAACTCCAATACATGGAGCTGAGCGAATGTGCAAAATGTTGATTCTTACAGTGATGCATAACCTTACATACTTTAATGTATTGAGGCTCCTCCCAGCCCAGGAGAACTCCTCCTTGGCCTTTCCACTCAAAGGATAATGCTCAGAGGTTGGGATAGGACCATAACCAGAATTTGATAGGGCTGTGGATGAGCATCTTCACTCCATCCGCTGAATACCTGATGGCGTATTTACACTACTCCTTGAGATCCTCCCTGCCAGTCAGCCAGATATGAAATCTTTTGTCAGATCCTCATCTAAACAGTCTAGTGCTCGGGAAAAGCAGTGGAAAATGCTCAATATGGGGTTAAACATGGCTTGCACATGCATCTACAGTCTTAGGGAAGAAGCAGAAGTGACAGCTCTTTGCTGCACCTGCTGCATCATCTATTTGGTATTTCAGTCACTGACAGTGATGCTGATCCAGATGCAGGACTGGGAGCGTTTCATGCTCTTTAAAACTCAGGAAAAGGTAATCCAGGCTCCAGCGTCTTATTGTATAAGACTGCGTGGTCTGCCTTAGAGACAGCTGCAGGAGGTAAAGTGATAGAAGAAAGGAGGCAACGACTGTGTCCATTTTCCACAGCACGAAGCCAGCAGTGCACGTAGGAAAAGGCAAGCTGCCCTCCCCACTGCCTTGCCCCTACTAAGTCCAGCTGAGAAGGAGGCAGTCCTAGAACCTGGGGAAGTGGTTTCTCACCAGACCTCTCTGTTTTATCTGCCTTTGAGCACTGCAAGCCTCACAGAGACACTCTGACATTGATTTGAATGGTCAAATGAGAAATGGGCTGGCCAGGGTTGGAGTTTGGGCTCAGATCAGATGTGGGACTACTTGGTCTCCCATGAGGAGCAATGGCCAATGAAGCTGCAACCATGGAAAGTCAGGGCCAGCCCATCAGAGCCAAGGACAGTTTAGGAAAGGGCTTTCCTGACCCACCTTTGATACATCTCCCTGCAGAGAGATGTGCAGATCCCCATAGGCAAGCCAGGTGGTTCCTAGGGCAGCAGATACGCTGCTTCCCCAGACCTGGATGTTGCTTTTGCCTTTTTCCCCCGTGGCTCTGAGCATCCAAGATTTCCATTCTGGCTTGCAGAGCTCTCACCAGTGACTACCCGCGCCTCGTGTCTGCTACCCATCCACAGCAGCGCTGGAGGTAACAGAGCAACACGCAGTCAGCCTGAGAGGCTTATCATTATCAGCTTAAGAGATGTAGGTCTTCAGGGAATTTTAATCAGCAGAGACACTTTCACACCCAAAAGACAAAGATATTATCAATTCCCTTAAACGGGCACCAGAAGAGCTGAGCTGCAGCTCTTGAGACTCTTCCTCTGTTCCTCCCAGCTGAAATAAATTACTCCACGAACCGCAGCGATGCCAGGAACAGTGTGGCCAGCAGATGAAGGCAATGATTGTCCCCTTGTACTCGGCACTGGTGAGGCTCCACCTCATGTACTGTATTCAGTTTTGGGCCCCTCATGACAAGAAAGACATTTTGGTGCTGGAGCGTGTCCAGAGAAGGGCAATGGAGCTGGTGAGGGGTCTGGAGCACATGTCTGATGAGGAGCAGCTGAGGGACCTGGGGGTGTTCAGCCTGGAGAAATGGAGGCTGAGGGGAGACCTTCTTGCTCTCTACAGCTCCCTGAAAGGAGGTTGTAGAGAGGTGGGGTTGGTATCTTCTCCCATGTAACAGGTGATAGGACAAGAGGAAACGGCTTCAAGTTGCACCAGGGCAGGTTTAGATTGGATATTAGGAAAAATTTCTTCAGAGAAAGGGTTGTCAAGCACTGGAACAGGCTGCCCAGGGAAGGGGTGGATTCGCCATCCCTGGAGGTATTTAAAAGATGTGTAGACGTGGTGCTGAGGGACATGGTTTAGTGGTGGCTTCAGCAGTGTTAGGTTGATGGTTGTACTCAATCATCTTAAAGGTCCCTTCCAACCTAGACGATTGTATGATTCTGTGATTCTAAGCTCTGCCAGGGCACAGTGGGCTGCTGCTATTTAAAAATGCCAGGCTGTCTTCTGGGTCAGTTCTTATTTTCACAGGTAGTTTTGATCTGTTTTTCCCCCCCTTTCTCCGAGCTCATGTCGCACTTGCCCTGCTGCAGCGTACCATGCTGTGCAGCAACAGATAACGGGGACTTAGCGAGGTCTTAGCCTGGATGTGCGTGTTTCAGATGAAGGGATTAATATCTGGGGGCTTGTTTGGGGCTCCTGCAGACTCCGGGTTGGAAATACGGCAGTGTTTACACCGGGATTTATCCTTTGTCTTGCTTCTGTCATCGTCTACATTAAATTATAATTCCTTAAAAAAAACCAACCAAACAACAGAAATCATACGGTTGGCATGAAGATAAATAAGAGGAATTAATTATTTTAATTTCCCCCCCCTTCTGTGGTTAGTTGAATTGCTGGTTATTTGATGGCTGGGTAGCAGTTAGTACTGATTGTTTCTATACCCACAGGAGGCAAAGGAAAGAGATACTGGGGATGTTTTGCTCAGTTATCTCTGGTTTTATCTCTACTGAAGAGTTAAAGCATGTGTTTAACAGATGTGACGCTCTCACCGGGTTAACTGAGTTTGAGCAGCACTACAAAATAACCATCTGCAACAGTCCGTGTGGTTTGAGTGTCCCTTGGAAATAGACATCTCAAGGGTTGCCTTTATGAATGACAATTAAAGAGCGCTAAAAAGTAGGCGTGCTCTGCCACTGCGTACATTGACCCTCATTCAGTTTTGTGCAGGCTCTGAAAATGAAGTGAAATGAAAATATTTCCTTCAGAGAGGGCCCTCAGAAAGGCTTTAAATACAGTTTAAAAAAAAACAACAAACAAACACAGTAGAAATTCCTACAGATTAGCTTTTCTGCCAGTCTGAAATAGGACCAGTTAATTACCAGGAAATTGAGCGGGCACTTGCCCAACCGTGTGGGCACAGGGGGGATTAGTGGGAAGGATGGGGCTGACCATGGGCTTTCCACGGCAGAGGGCTTTGCAGGGAGTCAGCAGGGCCAGACTGCAGCCAGGCAGTGACTCTGCTGCCACGCTGCAATCCGAAGCAGCTGCCAGACACTGCCAGAGCAGCCCAGAGGATATAGATAAAAACCTGAATATATGTTTATATATAAAAAATATATATTCATAAGTATATATAACTGAAGCAGGAGAGATGAAGCCAGCAGGTTGCTGCTGCCTGGTAAGACCTTCCATCTATCCAGGAAAGATCGTACCAAACTCATGCTCCATATTAATTAATTCGTTTATTTATTTATTTGTTTATTTTCCGTATTTCCTCATTATGGGTGAAGTGGTGTTAGAAAATGGGGATGTAAGAAATTATTGCATATGCTGCTGGTAAATTAATAAGACCGTGTTGCGACAGGAGAGCTCTTATGCAGTAGAAGTTGGGTGTTGGGGAGCCCAGATGCTGTCAGAGAGGTGACTTAGGGCTGCATGGACATGCGCCTCGGAGCCTGAGGTGTTTCCTTTCCTTGCTCCTGTATGATCTTCTTTGTAACATCTGGCAGGTCATGCCTTAAAAATGCTGGCCTAAGTCCTAAGTGATAGAAGTCTACAGTTATAACAGAGGCAACATACCTCTTGGGTCTTGTTTCATCCCACACTAAAAAGAACATAAAGCTTTGGGTCTAGCACCTGCATTTCCTGCGCAGCTTAGATGATAGCTAAACTTTGTGTGTCCTCAGTTTCTAAACCTTTAAATGGTGTTAATGGTGCTGTTCTACCACCAAATATTGGCCTGATAACAAGGGATAAGGTATATATGGTGATAGGCAAGGCGAGAGCTGGAGGAAGATGTTTAACACCAGTACTGTATGTATGGCCTGGGCTGCGGTTCAGGATCCAAGTTAAAGTCTCTCCAGCAAACTTTTGAAAGCTCAGATGTTTAGATAAGCTTGTAAAACTGGCTATTTTCTACAAGCTGCCAAAGATGCCAGAGGCTAGGAGAGACCTATCGGGGCAGAAGATGTTCTGGGATTATTTCCTCCATGGGGCTTGTAAAGCCTTGGTGTAAAGGAAATGCAACTCAGTGTCATGTTCAAGCTTTATTTTAGTGATAAATGGCATTTATCAGATCTGGCAGGATCCGACGAGTGCTCCAGTGAGGTTATGCGGTTACGGGAAAGTTTGCAACATAGCATAGGGTAAGTCATCATGCAAAACGTCAGCCAGCCATTCATGAGTCCATTGACGCATTTGGAAGTCTTGTTACCATTCACTGAGAACAGGGTTGGCCAAAACCCATCATTCTTTGTCTGCCAGAAGATTTAGTGTGATTTTCTTTTCCTTTTTTTGGTTTTTTTTTGGCCCCACTGCCATGAAGCGATTTATTTTTTAAATATCCAAGGAACTACAAGACTCCTGAACTCTGCAAGTGCTGGGTGGGTTTGCTGTTGCCCTCAGGTTTTTTGTTAAGGCCAACAATGAAATTGTCATTGTCACTGAGCTGCTGTGGCTGGTTTCCAGGCTTCTCCGTGTGGGCCAGGCTTGCAAAGCGTAAATCAAGCACTCATCTGCTTTCAGCTTCCCTGCATATGAGACAGACCTGCTCGATATCTTTATTCCCGGATAAGACAATTTCTGAGGTCTCCAGACATAGATCCAGACATGTCTGAAGTTTTTTGGAATCTGACATATTACAAGAAAAACATTCTAGACATTGGGCAAGGGCTTTTTCAGTTAACGCCACATGAGACACTCCATTGCCTTCAGTACTTGGCTTTCACTTGCTTATTAAAAGTCCAGTCTCGCTAAACCTCATGTAAAGAAAATGATGAACAGTAGCCACTTCTTAGGTTGAATCATAACTGGATTCTAAGAGGTTTGGAAATGTCCCCTGGAAGAGGAGCGTTTCTCTATGTGTTGCTATATAATGAGCTTCTGGGGATGAGGCTGTCAAATTAAACACTCAGGTTTTGATGCCTAAATAAATACACGTATAAATACCTCATCTGGTGTTATGAGACTGTTTCTTGCCAGCTCTAATATTGACTATCCAAACTACCTGCAACGTCATATATTCCACCAATGCCAGTGCCAGAGGCTTCAGATCTGACAGCCTGCAAAATCCAAGAAAATCAAATAAATCTAGCCATTTGGGGAAAGAAGCGGACCCACTTGAACCTGGCTCTACAGGACTCTTCAGGGCTGACGTATAGCTGCTCTGATGCAAAGACATATAGCTGCTCTGATGCAAAGCAGATAATCTGGAGAAAAAGGGATTCCACATGCTGGACTGCAACTTGAAAACAGGATAATATGGCACTGCAGGACACTCCCTCCCCCCAAAAAACAGCCCCACCGAAACCATGGGACATCAAACCCTTCCCGTGCTGCATGGCCAAGAAACTGATGTCAGATTGGGTTGACATCAAGCTTACTCAAAGTCATGGAAAGGACAAAATGGAGAGGAACTTGTAAAGAACTAAAGGATGGAGGTTAACGAATGCCAGGCAGTGAGGCTGGAGTGATAATAAATCTTGTCAGTCTGACTTAACATAATTTTTGTGATCGAGTCACAAGTCTGGCACGTAAAGTCAAGTGGTGATGTTGTCTTCTTGAACTCCTGCAAGTCGTCATCCTACTGAAAGGTGATACTGAGAGAGAAAATTAGTGCTGCAGAGTCAGTGTGTCCATGTCATAAAGAAATAAAAAAATGATTATTTGACATTTTGAAATAAAATAGTAGATGAGGAGCCTCCTTTGGTAGTGTTTTCAGGTGGAGCCTCTGGGATCTCATTTTTTCCAGTGCTGTTCAATAACCGTATCACATTAAGTGGGAGAAACAGAAAAACTATTATTCATAAAACTTGTGGATTGGTCTGGACCTCTCCTCAAATGGACATATTTGAAAAGTATCCACTAAACTAAAACCAGACAGGTTGGTATACTTCTGGGAGCAGAGAATTCCTACCACGCTTCCAAGTTTGCATTAAGGAAAGCAGAGATGGGTTTGAAAACAGTGATGCTGCAACTGTGTTCCTCTGAGCTATGGAATTAAAGTGGAGAAAAGCCAAAAAGGTGATAAAAGACTCCATCACCTCTATATTCAGCATTAAGGAGTGAGGCTCGCTAATGGATACTGTTTTTAATTTAGCAAAGAGAAGGCAAATTAAAAATGAATGTCAAAAGAGCGTTGCAATCCTGAAAGCATGCTCTGTGGCAAAAGCCTTCGGGAGCTGTTTATTTATTTTGCTCAGAGGATGACTAGGATGTGAGCTAATTATGGTGTGCAAATGTCTACAGGGAGCTGATATTTATTGTGCTTCCTGGTTTTTTGTTTCACAGGCAAAGGCGGAGTGAGAGCCGGTTGCAGGAAGCTGAAGCCAGACGCACTAGACGTTAAGTGGGTATTTTTAATGTTGAGGGTAATTAACAGTTGGAATAATAGACGTGGGAACCTGGTAGATCCTCCAAGGCTGGAGCTTTTAATTAAGGCTCGGAGGACGTGAAGAATGGCTAACGTGAGCGTTGCCATGCTGCTCCCCCTCGATTTTCTCTATAATCAGTGGAGATATGAGAGATTTCTGCAGGGAGAGTGAGAACAGGAGCCAAGCCTTTTCCCCGTCTCTCTCTGCTGGTTGCGGAGGGTTTCCAGAGAAATCCGCTTTATTCAGTGGTACCCTCCGGTATCGTTCATTACAAAACGCATTTTATTTCCGGGACGCTTGAAGAGCTGAGAGCAGCAGCAGCTCCTGGGAGGCTGTTTGGCCGGGCTGATGTGGGAGGTCAGAGCGAGAGATTAGAGCACCCTCTTCTGCTCTAAAAATTTAAAGCAAAGCGATACAGCGGTGGCTTAACCTTCCCGTGGGAAATGTTATGGTGCTATGAATGCGCGCATCTCTCACTCACTTCAGTGAGTACGGAAGAGTGTTGGGAATTGGTCTGATGGTGCCAAATAACACAGCATTACAAAGAAATCTTTGCTCTGTGATGTGGTTGTTGCAGTAATGATGAGCAGAAGATGTGAGAAAAAAAGCAAGGTTTGGAGGTAAACACAAGGTTTTAAACTTTAATATTAATTCTAGCTAGATAAATTCATAGAAGCATGGAATGGGTTGGAAGGGACCTTAAAGATCATCCTGTTCCAACCCCCCCTGCCATGGGCAGGGACACCTCCCACCAGACCAGGTTGCTCCAAGCCCCGTCCAACCTGGCCTTGAACACCTCCAGGGATGGGGCAGCCACAGCTCCTCTGGGCAACCTGCGCCAGGGGCTCACCACCCTCACAGTCAATAATTTCTTCCTAATATCTAATCTAAATCTCCCCTCTTTCATTTTAAAACCGTTCCCCCTCATCCCATCACTCCCCTCCCTGATCAAGAGTCCCTCCCCAGCTTTCCTGGAGCCCCTTTAGGCACTGGAAGGGGCTCTGAGGTCTCCCCGGAGCTTTCTCCTCTCCAGGCTGAACCCCCCCAACTCTCCCAGCCTGTCCTCCCAGCAGAGGGGCTCCAGCCCTTGCAGCAGCTCCGGGGCCTCCTCTGGCCCCGCTCCACCAGGTCCATGTCTCTGCTGTGCTGAGGCCCCCGAGCTGGAGGCACCACTGCAGGGGGGTCTCCCCAGAGCAGAGCAGAGCGCAGCAGAGGGGCACAATCCCCTCCCTCACCCTGCTGGCCACGCTGCTGGGGATGCAGCCCGGGATGCCAGGGGCTTTCTGGGCTGCCAGTGCACATTGCTGGCTCATGGTGAGCTTCTCATCAACCAACACCCCCAAGTCCTTCTCCTCGGGGCTGTTCTCAATCCATTCTCTGCCCAGCCTGGATTTATGCTTGGGATTGCCCTGGCCCATGTGCAGGACCTTGCACTTGGCCTTCTTGAACTTCATGAGGTTTGCATGGGCCCACCTCTCCAGCCTGTCCAGGTCCCTCTGGATGGCATTCCATCCCTCCAGCGTGTCGACCACTCCACACAGCTTGATGTCATCAGCAAACCTGCTGAGGGTGCACTCAATCCCACTGTCCATGTGGACATCCAAAGATGTTAAACAGCGCCGGTCCCAGTACCAACCCCTGAGGAACACCACTTGTCACTGCTCACCACTTGGACATCGAGCCATTAACCACAACTCTTTGAGTGCGACCATACAGACAATTACTTACCCACTAGGTGGTCCATCCATCAAATCCATGTCTCTCCTATTTAGACACAGATGTTGTGCAGGACAATGTCAAATGCTTTGCACAAGTCCAGGTAGATGATGTGAGTTGCTCTTCCCTTATCCACCAATGCTGTAACCCTGTCGTAGAAGGCCACCAAATTTGTCACCTGAATTTGTTACCTTAATAGCACTTTTTTTTTCTCCCTCAGCTGCTTGATTTGCCTTACTTGTTTATTAATGAAGCAAATCAGGCAGTGCCAGGACCTGAGCTTGGTCTGCAAAAGTAGGAGTGCTATCCCCAGTTCTGGATACCCAAAGCATGGGACATCCATGGCAGTGATATTTGGGATAACCAGTGTTTCCTATGGAAGGTGGATTCCTGCCACTGTTAGTACACGATAGCAGGAGGGTCTTTTCTTTCACTGGCAACCAAGAAGCAGAAGAAAAGGGAGAAAGTGATAAATATTTCAACGCACTTGGCTATGGAAAAATATGAATTGTTAAGGGACAGAATAATTACACTAATAAATAGTCCTCCAAGTTGATTATTTTTTCATCTTTCATTGTTTGGTGCCCGACCCACATTGTTTTCAACAGAAGAGATTTTATTGTTATAAACATCCCCTAGAAGTGAGTCACTGGAGTTTTGCAGCTATTCCAGGAGACTTTGAGACTGCTGACCCCGACTGGAATTAAACTCTGCAGCACCCTTGGCGATACCGAAAGAAATGAGATAGCAGTGAGCATATGATATATGGATAGAGATGTAGGTATATTTGTATATGGAGAAGTCAAACTTTTAAGCTTCGTTCAAAAAAATCAGACTGTAGCTGCAAAAACTTTATTTAATTTCCTGCTTTGATTAAAACCTGGCGTCAAAACCTTATGCACTAGCAGCATACAAAGCAATGCTCTGAGTTTAGGCTTGATGTTAGCATGTCTTTCCAAATGCGAAGCTGTTTGGTAATTCCTGATAACTATCTTGAGCTGTACCAGTCTTCAATGAAGGAATGTCCAGGAACTTTGCCGGATCTGGGCCGTGCAAGGAAATCAATGAACGGAGGGAAATTAATGAAATGAATGGTGAGAGCGGCTCTCCCCACTGCATCTGAGAGACCTTGTGGCTTCCCTCAATCATTAGTCATGAGGAACCGCTCCTGAACATGCACCAATGAGATGTGTATAATTTATATGATGTATTTGAAGTTAATACTGCTAAAAGGCTGAATTACAAATGGTTCCCTCTAGACCGCAAGCACTGGTCCTGTGGCCTCAGCTAAATTATTGCAAAGGGCTTCCTAGCTAGGACAGGCGTGGAGACATTCGAGGTCTTGCCAGGATGACATTTTTATTGCCTGGTCCACTGGGGAAGGAATGTGTCTGGGAGCGTGGAGAGGCTGAGTTGTAGGGAGATATCTGAAGGACCCAGAGAAATAACCAGGAAGACTTTGATGCAAGTGTAAAAAGCTCTGTGTGTGTCATGATGGGTACAAGGAAGGAACAGGGAAAAAGGGAACATAACACATCAGCAGGATGGTAAAGCCCGAAACCAAATATTCTGCTTACCCCAAACCGAAAATAGCTCTTGTCTCTGCTGCTTACAGGGCAGAAGAGGAGCTATCCCTGCTGCGGTGCAGAGAGACTTAAGGAGCTGTTCTGCAGGGGCAGATCCCAGCAGCTAAATCCTACTAATCCAAGGGCAGAGCTTTAAGATGCCATCCCTACAATTACTAAGTTAGATATGAGTACGTCTGTGCACTGAGGCAGTTCAGAGTGAGGCAGCCTTGGAGCTCTGCAAGACCTTCATCGAGGAACTAAGGGCTTGGGAGGATGTACCCCAAGCCATGAAACCCTGGAGGAGAAGGATGGCCCTCACCAAAACGGACATAGGAAGCTTTTGACACTGCGTGGAGGGTCCCAGAGCACCTACCCAGTTGGAGTGGCCCATGCAAGCAAGAAGTTGAAGGAGGTGGGCACCCAAGCGCACTTGCAGGGGAGGCTGACCATGCATCGCTTATCCTTGAGGTGGGACCCACGTTCAAGGATAGCCACTGCCACCGGTGAGAAGCTGCTCCGCTGGTGGGTGGTTCCTTCTGGAGGTCTCTCTCCATCAGGCTAGAGGACCTGCGGGTGCATTTACAGCACACGCTGCATTGCGGTGCTCTGCGTTGCATGTCTCGGTGGCTGAGGATCCAGGATAAAAATACTTTTCCGGTGATGAACAGGTAAGCTGGTGTAAGGGGCCTGCTATTTTTAGAGCACAAACCTGCCTGGATGAGCAAATTTTCTAAGCCACGGGGTGACACTGCAGATGGCGGGGAGACTGTTGTGGGTTTGCGATTTCTGTGCCCGGCTGTGAAGGGGGACGTTGTTATTCCCCCCCCCCAAAAAACTGTGGCTCCTGGTCTTTAACTAAGAATATTCCAAGCCAAGTATGAACACAAAGCTTTTACCCTGACAGTTATTTAACAGTTCTTTATCTAAATTCAAATCATAATCCTCCTTTTCCCTCGTTTTGTGATTACCTGTTTATCCACCTTTCATTTTGCCAGGTTTAAGAGACTCAACCATGAGTCGTCCTTGAAAAACCTTTTCAGAAAGTTTTTAAATCATATGCGCTTACATATGTATCTCTAAGTATATGTATATATGGGTTTATACGTGTGTGTGTATTTATGTTTGTGTGGGCTCTGATCTGTATTCAAAACTCACTCAGAATTTCGGATTGGCAAAAGTTGCTGGTTTAGTGCGTTTCACCTTTTTATTTTCTTCTATGTGTGTTTGTCTGGGTGATTTGGGAATTATCCTTCCGAAGAACCCAAACCATAGTGTATCCGTAGGTTGCGTTTCCTGCTGCAAACAAAGCAGACTCACTCTTCACTGTCTGGTTTCAGCTCATATTGCAAAACATTTTAAAATGTTTATACCCAAAGTGTGCATTTGAGGCCTATGGTACGTCCGACTGACACCGGTTGGACGCTTGTCTGCGTGGTGCGGTGGCTTGTGTGGCGCATGTCCACGTGTCCGCGCAGGGTTTTGGCACCTCATAGACCTGCACCTTGAGAACTGTTGCGTAATTTGGGCTGACTCAGCTGTATCTACACGCACGGAACAAATACGTCTACAGGAAGGCAAACGTAATCTACTTTTCTTCCAGCAGCTGGTAACGCACTGCCTGGCTTCCTGAAGAACGCGGCGCAGATCCACCCACCCGTAAAACAATGTCATTTCTCCTACTGTGTCCTAAGAGCTTGTTCTGGGTGCTGTCAAGGCACATTAGATGGCATCAGTACAACACTGGAAATTCACTCAAGACATTTTTCCATGCTCTCTGGTGGCCGCTGTTGGGAATAATTCTAGTTTCTTCTCCAGCACATTGTTCTGTTTTTAAAATTGGACTGCTTGGACCCTGGAACTGTGACCCCTTCTTTTCCAAAGCCTTTCCCCACGTGGCTGCCAGGTTAGCAGTGGGAAGAATAAGCAAAGATCCTTCACTAGATCTCGGCCACAGGCTGGATTATGTGGTCCTGCAAGAAGAATGTGAGACATCAAGAGCTCTGGTTAGATTCATTGACTTTGGAAAGCTTTCCTCAGCTTTCATAGGCCCTCTGAACCCTGGCTTCTGTGAGGTGGCTACACTTTTAGGGGAAAACTGGAATAAAGCCATCTTCTCATGGATGTGCATCAATTATAAACTGGATTCCACCATCCACCACCCTACATTTGCAAGGACCCTGCCCTCTCCAACCCGAGTTTTGTTTACAATAATGAAATATTTTAACTGGGCTCATGTTGGCATCATTGCTTCCAATGAGGATATTTGGATGGACACAGCCAACAAGTTAGCGAGTGCACTCAGGAACAAGGGGCTTCCTGTAGGCATTGTTACATCTGTGCGTAAAGGAGAAAAAGGCCCTGAAGACACCTGGAATGAGATTAAAGAAGTTGTCGGCATTAGAAGTAAGTGCTTTGAGTCTCATTCCTTCTTTCTATTTTCTCCGGGGTAGGACTGCATTGTCATCCCATGGGCATAGCTTAAAGAACTAAATTTTGAAATTATTTAAGTCAAGCAGAATTTTATGTCTGACCCTAATGGAGCCAGGGCTTCACGTAAAAGAATGCTGGACATTTTGTACGTGATGGAGATAGGGCAAAATTGTCTTCTACAACATGAAAGATTGGGTACAGCTTCTCTGAAAAAATAGTCTTTAGCAGATGGGTGTCTGTGCTTGACCCTGTCAAGTGTAAAGAGGGGTTTATACAAGGTTCTGTATTTATGGTGTTTTGGATTATGGATTATCAAAAATCTCATGCTTTGATGCTGTGTCCTTGCTACCTGTGTTCAGTGAAGGTATCAGAAATAAAATCCAGTGTTATACACCACATACTACAGCAGTGGAAGGGCCTTTGTTGATGCACAGCACATGGTAAAGAATTTTTTTCTCCTCTTGAGGAAATGTGGGGGAAAAGTCATGTTTTTCTAGTTCAGAGCCTTGTTAGGAAGTCTGTGATGGAGCTTTGATCCTGGATGTACACTTCTGCAGTCAGCACTGTGAATCGAGATGAGGATGCATTTTAGCGAAGATTTTGACCTTTATGCCAAAGACTAACGAGGGTAGCAAGGTGCTGTCTAACTTGGAGTTTTATCAGTGCTCAAATCTGTGCTTGAGACCAAAACAACCTTGGGTGGGTTCATCTCATGACCATCACAGCTTTCCATGTGAGTTAGAGATGATGGGCTCCTTTCATAATCGATGGAGAGAACCGGCTCCTCTTCAAACATGATTCATCTGACCAGTTTAAGTTCTCTGCTATAGTATGGGATGAATCACTGCCTAGTACCCATTTCTTTCCTGTAATTCGGCAACCAGAAAATTCTTTTGTCCACTTCAGCTTCTACTTTGCCAAGGATATTTTTTCCTCTAAGGAGAAACCATAGCTCCTGCTCCCTCCTCGTTTAGTAGCAGGCAGGTGTCCTTTGCAACTTTCCTTCCCGTCATCACCCTACTTTGCTCCTCTCGCTGACTGAGTTTTGAAGTGCTGTCTTGGATGAAAGATCAGGAGTGCTTCCTTTCATCAAGGGCCAGTGAGCAATGTGGAAAGCCTGTTAAACAGATACACCTGTGTTTCAGATGTCCCCCACCCCCCAGACACAGGGACATTGGCTCCATGACATTTTACAGGCAAAGACATGGACTCTAGGATGGCCAAGCATGGACCAGATGTTGAAACACAACGCAATGTCCAACATAAAATCCATATATATGGTGGCAGGGTGAATGGGTGGAGCTTGGGCACTGCTAACGCCTGTGTGGTGTCACTCAGCTCAGGGCATGCAAAGGGAAAGCTCACATCTCTCAGCCGCTGGCAGCACATGACCATGACTTCCCATCATGTTAGTCCATGCCCCACTTTTGTCAAAATTTCTCTCTGCTCCCCCTTCTGTATGGCTCCAGGAATGGGTAATGCTCACAGCCTCCTTGGCTAGGTGTTGCAGACCTCCAGAGGTTGAACAAAGTGAGTGTAGCTCCCACCTTCCTCTGAGGAATCAGAACATCACACTGGTGGGGGACCATTAAGGTCTGATGTGATACAGCAGTTCAGACAGGTCCTTTGTTGGGGGGAGGGAGCTATTTTGTGTTGAAAACCCCACATGGATTAACAACGCTGCAATCCTTTTGTTTCAGTTATACTCCTCTGCATGCATTCTGTGCTCATTGGAGGAGAAGAACAGGCCACCTTACTCAAAAAAGCTCTGGAAATGGGACTAGCAGATGGAAGATACGTCTTCGTTCCATACGACACTTTACTGTACAGTCTTCCTTACCAAAACAACACATTCAATGTCTTTGATAATGACAGCAAGCTCCAGGAAGCATATGATGCTGTGCTGACTATCACACTGGCATCTGGAGAAAGGACTTTCTATGATGCATTCAGGGAAGCTAAAGAAAGTGGTGAAATACCCAAGGATTTGGAAGCCACCCAGGTAAATATTCTTTCTTTCGGGCTTTTCTGGGACCTGGTAATGGGAGACATGGGACAAGCAATAGTTATAGAGAAAGTACAGGCAAGAGACAACCCCTACTGTGTGCTTTTATGCTGATAAAAATATGGTGGTCTGCATTCATTTGGAAAGGATATTTCTCCTGAATGTCTGGCAATCTAACTCAGTTAATTCCACTGCAGGACTATGCTGGGGATTCAGAGAAACACAGAACCATAGAATGGTTGGAGTTGGAAGGGACTTTAAAGATCATCTGTTCCCAACCCCCCTGCCATGGGCAGGGACACCACCCACCAGACAAGGTTGCTCAAAGCCCTGTCCAACCTGGTCTTGAACACCTCCAGGGATGGGGCAGCCACAGCTTCTCTGGGCAACCGGGGCTAGTTTCTCACCACCCTCACAGTCAAGAATTTCTTCCTAATATCTAATCTAAATTCAAGAGAAAGGAGTTGTCTCTGAGGGTCTCAGATTCTATTTGCTACGTGCTAACTGCAGTATGCCCAAGCTGAAAAGGTGTCTCCTCAGGTGGATGAAGTCTGTGAAGATTTTAAAGCACCAGAATAAGATGTCCACATGCCTGCGAATTTGGGAGGATGTAACAGACAAACGGGATACTGGGTGCTTCTAGAGGGAAATTCTTAGGATCATTGTTGCATTATTCTTTTCAACACTATAGTCAAAGTTATTCTCTGTCAGCGCAATTATCTAAATGTCACCAGTAGCCTATAAAAAACCAAGTCAGTTGTGACCTTGGAAACATTGCAAGAAGAACTGGGGAATCTGCCATACTGGTGAAGAGATGAAGGATTCAGCTGAGCTCATCTTCACTGTGATCTTTCAAAAAATTATAAGTACTTTTAGGGCATCATTTATCAGATCTTTATGGATGTCTACTTTAGGAGGAGATGAATTGTTCCCTGAAAGCATCCATTTTTTTCCCATCATTATAATGAGAGCCCAGGTTAACTATAATGGGTGTAGGGTTCTTCATTGTAAGTGTCTATATCTGGTCGACAAATCCCAACCCAGATGTCAAATTCTATGGCTCCCAGCAGAACACCTCATTTTATCATGACTGTATGGCTATAATCTCTCTTCATCTACCAACTGTGAATGACCATGAGATTGCAAAAGCCACCATGGGTGTTTTTAGAGAAGGGTACAGTTACAGGTTCCTAAGTCAACTCTGGGACAGATGGGAGCACTGCACGGAGAAAAGGCTCTGGTACCCCAGAGAACGAGTTTGCTGTGGCTCTGCTTTGTGGTTTTTACATTTTAGGAATAAACAATATTCTGCCAGAGAGAACCCATCCTTTGGGCATGACATTTTCCCTACCTGGGTAGGGAGGCAATGCTCTGCCTTTGATCTTCTATTTGTGGAAGATGTTTTAGCGGAGTGCTTTGAGGCAGGCTATGATAAAATGCCGGCTGAACATCAGGCTCAGAGTTTGACTCTGCCCATGATAAAGCAATTTTACATGGTTTTAAAAATATTTTGAAATTGTATTTTGGGAAGCAACCATAAGAAAAAATATTCAGATATTCAAAGTCACACATATATTGGGTTGCTCCAGAGCTGCCTTCAACCTAAGATTCTTCAAACCCATTACTCTGTAAGCCTTAACACGCGGGTGTCTCAGTTCTTGAGTTTACAGCTTAGCCAGTGGGACATCTTTTGCCACAGATCTCAAACAACAGGTTGGCAGCAGTATATCCTGACCTCAATTTCTCATGTATTTTTAGGTTTCTCCACTTTTTGGAACAATCTATGATGCCTTTTACTTCATGGCAATGGCTATAGACAGTGCTCGGAGGAAAGGAGTCAGACTCTCAGGAGCTAACATAGCTGAGCACACAAAAAACTTCAGTTTCCCTGGATTTAGTCACCGGGTAGAGACAGACAACTGTGGGAAGGGGCTGAGCAACTATGTGGTACTGGACACAGATGGTCGTGGGAACCAGCTCTTCCCGACCCACTTGCTGGACATGTCTTCAGACTCTGTGAGGTCCCTGGACTGGGCCATCCACTTTCCCAGCGGAGCTCCACCCAAGCCAGACTCCAGCTGTTGGTTTGATCCAGATGTTCTCTGCACTGGAGGTAAGAAAGACAAAACACCAGGGTCAAATGGCATTGGGTCCATGCTTCTTATTTATTTCATCTTTTCTCCTACTCCAGGGGAGAGCACCCCAAAAAGAAAACCCTAAACTGAAGAAATTCATGTAAATATGACCAGTCATCATGCTGTTTGTACTGGGAGCCCTATACAGAGATCCCAGTATTGATCCACAAGACTCTCTTATTGCTTTTTAGATCAATAAGGTTGTTGCCGCTGTTGTGTGCTGGAAAGAGTTTTCCAGGTCTAACAGTCAACATTGGCCTGTTTTGATAGCAATCAATAAATGCTGGAGGCTCCAGCCAGTACTGTGTCCCTGTCCTCCTGAGGGACAGGGCACTAAGAGGATTTGCGTTGAAGACAGCCTAAGAGAGCTGCACAACAGCAGATGCTCTCACCATCTCTCCTGGTTAACCCCGGTTAGCTATGCGGCTTTAAGGATCATCAGACCTCACCTCATCAAGGAAAGATGATAATCATTACTCAAAATAATTTGAGTTACTGTAGACTGTGCTGCTTCCCAGGTTTGTGAGACTAGGCACTGGTTTTACTTATTGTTTTTAATTTGAGGCAACTGTGGTGCAGTTTTAAGGTCCAAAGGGAAGCCAAAAACTTGGGGTAGGATACTTAGCCTCCACTTGACATGTTTACTTATGCTACCAAGCATTTGCTCCTGCTGCTCCAGGATATGACTTGAACAGGCAAAATTAACCACATCTACGGAATATTTCATTCAGCAGCTGAGAAAAACATTCCCCTTGGCTCAGCCATGGCTGGTTTAAATCAGTGTCACTCCATGGAAATTGGAGATATACTGATCTTACAGCAGCTGACAAGCTATAGAAGAGACAAATATAATGCTATCATATATCTAATTTTGCACTGCCACTAGAAACGGCGTAGCAATTTAGCATCCCATTGCAGTCTATGGAAAAATCCCACTGATTTTTAGAGAGATCAGGTTTTATGTTCACACCTTTACAAAAGCATAAAGCTCTAGGCGTTTGTCAGTGAAGCAGTAATTTATTATTATTACTAATAATTCTGAGACTGAATTTATGATTAGAATTAAATCCAGGCCTCAGTCTGGCTTTAGTATGGAGTTGGGGTTGGAGAGCGGTTAGATGTGAAGCTGCCAGGCTGCTGTGCTTCCTGACCCCAGGTCATAGAATTATAGAACTGTTTGGGTTGGAAGGGACCTTAAAGATCATCTACTTCCAAGCCCCCTGCCATGGGCAGGGACACCTCCAACTGGACCAGGTTGCTCAAAGCCCTGTCCAACTGGGCCTTGAACACCTCCAGGGATGGGGCATGGAGCAGTTTGAGGTCCACCAGGAGCGGGGCTGAGCAGATGCTCCCAGTACATGTGCACACACAGAGTGCAGACACAGCCACTCACCGACACACTAACACATAGAGGAAAGCAATGCGTTTAGAGGCACCGCTACCCACAACCACCATTACCAAAACACGGGACAACACAAACAACCTGATCCTGTCCTTATGCACCACTTAATCAGGCCCCAAGCTTGCTAACAGATCTCATAAACCCAGCTCCTGCACGCACACAAAGGCATCCTGTTGTAGGCAGTCCAGACCTGAAATTCCCCCATATCTGGCTCTCAAACCCTCTGGTCTCTGCAGCAGCTGGTCTCCAAACTTGTGGTCTCTCATGGGTTTCAGGCTCCAGGACTTCTTATCTTACCTGTTGGTTAGGTTGACATGAAGCTTACAAACATCATACGCAGGCAGAGAGCATGCTGATGCAGGAAAAAAAATTAGGAATAGGGGATAAGAAGAAGGTAGGACAGACTGTGATCACCAGGTGGAGTGTTTGGCTGGAAAAATGCACAACACACTTATGTGTGACCAGCATCCCCATCCTCTCCAGTATCCAATGCCTGAGCCTCCCCAACTCACCCCCATCTCTCCCTTTCCCCATCTTTTCCCCTTCTTCTAAACATCCCATAAGAAGTTTCATATACTCCCCCAGTCCGCTTAAGGCATCCCCTAATGAGTTTAACACAATTCCACAAGTCCCCTCAAGTATGCCATAAGTTTGCTCTTTCCCATGAGCCCGTGATAACCTTGCTTTCACTTCTGATTAGTTATAAAGCTCTGGTTGGGCTTTCTCAAGGCTTTGCATCATTCCTGCAATGGCCCATCCATCAGTGACATGAGTGGTCTGGTCTTTGGTATTGCTGTCACTATCTCCTGTGCCTTAGGATTTTTTTACCTGGGTGTTTATTTTTCACTTCTCTTGCCCCTTTACTGTCTCTTGTTCACTTCTCTTTTGTGCTCCAACCAGCTCTTGCTCTCAGCTTTTCAGATGCTGCTTCAGTGAATGAAATTGGATTTGGACGTTTTCCAGCTGTGGAAGAGTCCTCATGTCATGATGGGTAACAGTGCCCATACTTTGAGCAAAGGGCACGATCAGGGAGAGACCCTTTGCTATTCCTCGGTTTTCTGCACTGCCTTTCAAGTACCACGTTGCCTTAGAGTCCTCTAAAGTATGGTCAAGCACTTGTGGGTTATAAAATGCAATGGTAACAAGCAAAAGAATTTTTCTGAGGCTCTTTCTCAAAGGAGGTTTGTTCAGACAGCAGAGCCTCTGGGGGCTACCTGAGGAAGCTCAGGAAACAGTGCCAGTAAGAATAAAACCCAACCCCAATTGAATACAGAAGAGAGCATTAACAAACCCCACATTATGCCTACTACATTGTGGTCTGAGTTACAGATTCTCTTTGAAAATGTTAGAAGGCCATGCAGAGATGTGAGATGGGTCTTTCTTACCCCTACATTTCATCACCGGTTTGTCCAGGAGGCATTTTCTCCTTTTTCCAGCAAGAGAACCAATCCATGCCCTTATGACTGGGCTATTCAAATCTCATTCTTTCTTCAGTAACAAGTTTTCCAGCAGGTCTCCAGAGGTCCAGAGCACTAGGTCTCCTAAAGGTCTGCCTCTGATCCTCTCCCTACTTTTCCACGGGTCTAGCATTGTGGAAGACCTTTATGGGATGTGTTCTGGCTTCACGCTCACCCTTCTGGGGGGAGACACATCTTTGGCAGCTCCCTTGCCTACAAGGGATGAACATCAGGCTGCTGTCACCTGCTCTTACAGGGACCACAACACTCTAACTTTGTCTTTGCATGAAGAACAAACCCTTGCCTCCAGGTGTGGTCCTGCTCATTCCTGTATTCAAGGTGAGCACCTCCTGAAGAAAGCTGGCTGCATCTCCATTGTGCTTTGGTGGAGTGAAACCTTGGTCTATATCCACACAGTCTGCAAGGTGGAGAAATAGGTGTGAAGTATCGACTCTACTGTGCCCGGTTTTCTTCTCAGGTGGAGGTGTACAGGGCTAGATCCAGGTTGAAGCATGAAAGAAAAGTGACTTCTTATATAGAATCATGGTACTGTAGAATCATAGAAATGTTAGGGTTGGAAGGAACCTCTAAAGATCATCTAGTCCCAACCCCACTGCCATGGGCAGGAACACCTCCCACCACACCAGGTTGTTCCAAGCCCCATCCAACCTGACCTTGAACACTTCCAGGGATGGGGCAGCCACAGCTTCTCTGGGCAACCTGGGCCAGTGTATGTGTGAGGACAATCAGGGACTGGGGCCCTGGGCTGAAGCAGAAAGTAAGTCCAAACCTGGCAGGAAAATTTCAGCTAAAATGCTCTGTCTGTTCCTGAAAAGAACATCAATTTTCAAAAATTCCTGCAGCTTTCACTGGGAGGCTCTCAGTCCCAGTGCTTGCAAAAGGCCTGTGATTTAGGTGCAAGAGTGACTTAGAGTCATGAACCTTTTATCAACCCTAATTTCTCCATGCTTGTTTGTGTTTGAGGATCTCTGAACGCAGACAGGATAAAATAGAAATAAACAGAAGGCAGAAGAGACAGAGACAGCAAACACTTCCCCCTGGAATTTAGCTCATGCACTCATGTCAGCTTTCCTTAGCTCTCTAGCAAAGACACTCATGAGCAAAGTATGTGTCTCCAGTACTTTCTGGTGATGGGCCCATTGGGGAAGACATCAGCCTTCTCCTCCTTCTCTTCTGCTCTTTTCAGCGTTAGAAATCTGTAGCAGGGAATGAAAAATCCCAGATGGGCTGGTGACTCACACTGGCCGCCAGTTTGGTACCACATGATAAAGCTTTTTTTTCAGTGTTTTGGTTCCTGGAGAGAAGAGGGTCAAATGTTCAAAGGTTACGAACTTTGCAGAATCTGCCTCTAAAACTTCATTCTTCCCTGCAAGTCCAGTCTTTATTTAGTTGAAGTAAAAAGTATTTTTCCACTGATCCAGGGCTCTAGATCTGGTATAGAAAGAAAAGTGGAAGGAAATAAATAATTAAAGTAGTTGGAGCCTCATGTAAATAAACTGAGCAGGTATTTGTGTATTTACAGACTAACGTCGCATAAAAATTGACTTCTAGCATTCTCCTGGCTGAATATTTGACTTTGTAGTCTAATGGTGTTACACTGATATTTTCAATATTATTGCCTAAATTACAGGGATTTTCTAATTCACTGATTCTTTTCCCCTCTTTGCACAGGGATTGAGCCTACAGTCATAATTTTGGGAGTAATGCTGATATTTGCCCTGGTGCTTTGTGCTTTGGGCCTGGCTTCTCTCATCAGGTGAGAACTGCAGTAGGTATTTGGTTTGGTGTCACTTTTAGCTTCTGTGGGAGACTTGCACTTTAACCAGCGGTTTGAACCATGTGAACACATAGCAGGTTTGACTGTGGCCTTTGCTCTTCATCCACATATGTCTTCACTTTGTGAAGTGGCAGTGGCTTGAGCACTGCGGGCATTGGTTCTGCAGTCTCAGGAGGAGCCATTTTACCTTTAACCCAGTCCATGTTTGGCAAAAAATTACCGTCTGTTGGTGGAAGGATTAGCTGGATGACAGCTCTGAAGCATTAGGAAGGTGAGTATCACTTTGGAAGTGCAGAGCGTGCTGTACAAAGACAGGACTCTGCTTTAAGAATGTTGGAGTGGAGTCTGAGTGGACTGCCATGTTAAATGTCTTTTTTCTTATTCCATACCATTCTTTCCTGGATTTCTGTCCCTAATATAATCGTGATTCCAATGAAGCAGCTAGGCTGACCCTCTTTACTTTCTCCATGTATGAAAGAGAAAGAGAGAGAGAATATCTCTGGAGAGGGTTCGGAGCAGATAATTAGAATACCTCTTTATTACCAAGCTGATTCCCTCCCAGTTTTGAACTGGAGTCCAGCTCCCTGGTCATTCACGTTGCGTATAGATTGCTCTGGGAATGGGATCTTTGGAGGAAATGAAGTAGTCTGCTGGGGAGCGGACAGTTTCCAACAATTGCATAGGTGACACTTATGTCCCGACTCTATATCCAAGGTGGACATGAGCCAGCATGGACTGGTTGGTTCAAGAGTTATGGGTATCTCTTTGGCAAGGACACTGTGACCATAACCTAAGGTAATCTGCTCCATACTGGCCCCTGGGGTAATCTGTCTCTCTTTATTGATGTTTACATGGTGCATGACTGAAATTAGAATGAAATTAGAGTGAAATTAGAAGGCATATTTACTCAGCAGCAATGAGTTCGGCAAAGCCGGGTTCCTGGACTTTCCCATCCAGCTTTGCCTCTCAGATCAACCCAAAACATGTTTTCTCTCCGGTCCTGAATCATCCCTCCAAACCCAGATGGTATAAGGCCACCCAGCAAGCAACGCCCCCAACGGTTCCCCTGCCTATAACACACAGCTGCTTCTGATACCTTATAATTGCAGGCACTGAGGAGGTTGCCTCCATCCACCCGCACTTTAAAGCCCTGCTCTATCCCTTGGCCACCAGCCTCTACAATTACGTAAATAAAAGACAATCTTACTGCCTACTCTACTCGTAAGCTGTTCCACAAGTACCAGACTGTGCTTGAGAAGGCTCAGTCATGAGTAAAGACGTATGGCCATCTGCAAGGGGGAAAGAAAAAAAAAGTCTAGCATGACTCAGACAATGATTTATGTTAGGGAAGGGCATGTCTGGAACTAAATTTAAACCACAGCGTGGTCTGAGTTCAAACGTGGGAGCTCTGGTCTTAGCTCTGCCAGGGGTCTGCTGTATAACTTTAAACAAGTCACTCTCTGTGCTTTGCTTTCAGCAGAGGGGTACACTCCTCTGTGCTTGGGGGAGAGGATGTGATCGACCAAACAGGGTTTTCAGGGGGCCAGGTGAAAAGTACCTAAGTGATGAGATTTTTGCAGGAAGCTGAGTTGGGTGGCTTGGGACAAGTGGTTAGAGAAAGATTGTAAAAAACCATCTCAGGCGATGCCTGTGGTCATGTGGCGAAGGCTCCCTCTGAACTCCAGAAAGCTGTCTGTGCTCTTCTAAAATGCCTGGAGTGGTACGTGCAAAGGAAATCATGGTGATCTATGGATATTTTGTGGAGTGGATTCCTGCTACAGGAAAGTTAGCAAAAGGCACCCTATTGCCCACCTCGTCAGGAAGGGTCTTAGGTGTGTGCAGATCAGACGCTGCTGTAGTGTGAACAAAGTTCATTAAACCAAAACAGTGACACTGAGGGCAGTGGGGGAGCTTTCCTTTCCCTTCTCTATTCCTGCTTGATAAGGTTTTGACTGTCTAATGGATATAGTGTGCTTTGTGCTCAGGGTTAGGCCTTGACACCCATTGAAATAGTGGGTTCAAAATGATGGGGTGTGACTTCTGCCTCTTCCCCGAGTCCCTAAAATGGGCACGTGGTGGGTATCAGTGTCAGATAAATCCCAGCTAAAAACCAACAATGAAACTCTGGAAAGTCTCGTATTGATTTACACGAAGTGGATGTGAGCCTGTTTGAACTGTCCCATGAACACGTAGTCCCTGGGAGTGCACCGTTTCTTGTCGTGGTCTCTTCTGCCTTGCAAATTCGAGAGAAGCTGGGCAGGTAGCAGGGTGCAGTCAAGCAACAGATAGTGTCTTTGCTGGTCTGACAACTATACTGATTTTTGTCTCGCGCCCCTGGCCATTCTGCAACCCTGGTAGCCTATCGAGGAGTGCAGAGAGCCATCCCTTGGAAAATGGGCAGCAGCATCCCGTGGAGATGCCAGAAGCACATTTGTCCTGTGTTACACAGTGCGTGATAGACATCCCATCTGGCTGAGGGCCTGGAAGAAGTAGATCTAAATCAGCACAGTCTTCTTGATCTAATTAGTCCTGACCAAGAGGAACAGCGCCGGCTCAGCAATACTGCTTCCAAGACCTCCACGCTGCATTGCACTGTGCCACACGTGCCAAACTGCTCATTCCCCGCAGCTTTTCCCTCTGTATGAGCTTGCAATCATTCCAAGGTGGTATCTTGCTGTGTGCTTTGTACTGCGCCATGCGACGATATAGAGATTCAGCCAGTACATTTTGATGGTGACTGGTGTCCAGGCAGCTTTTATAAATTATCCGTGGTTCCGTTTCAGTCCCTAAGAAAGGCTGGTGTGCCTGAGAGCTGTTTGCTCACCAGCCAGATTGGCTGGTCTAATAAAACCTATTATTGTCTCCTAAGGCAGAATGATTGGGGATATGAAAAATAAACCCAAGCAAAACAAAGTATGCATTACATAGATATCCAATTCTTATTTGTAACCAGCTTGACTCAAGATGTGTATTTGTGATGAAACCCTTTGAGATTCAAGCTTTTGTTGTCTGTGAATTGGATAACCCTTGCTGTTTGTCTCAGGGCATTTCAGTCCAAGTCAGGACGTCATGGTTTGTCGACTGCTTTCACCCACGTCCATCCCCACTGCCACACCACGTGCTGCATTTTCCTAATACTGCGGGGAAGCCAGATGTGGGGGGCTTGGAGGGGGTGTAAGCTGGTTACCTACCTAAAAATGATAACCGTGACTCTCCAAATCTCTCAGGCATAGTATCTTGAACAGCCAGCTGTTCAGGGGACCTAACAAGATAATACTGACCTTGGATGACCTTGTCTTCATCAACCCAGAGCTACATAAAAAGGTAAGTCCTTCCACTCGTGAGAGTAATCTGGTGGGACACTCAAAGACAGGTTTGCTGTGTGGTTTTTTCATACCCATGAAGCTCTGGGAAGGTCATTCTCTTCTCCATGTCTCATTTTCCCGTGCATATCAGAAAATTTCCCGTATGCTGAGCGCTTTTGAGTCTCAGAAGAGACGCACATGCAGTGTCAGATGATGTATGATGATGTAAAATAGTACCCTTGGTTCTGTGTATTCTAACAGCCAGCGCTTATTCTTTGTTCTTGAGGTTGGATGGCATCGCATACCCCATGTCCGTATAGCTAAACCATGTTACCCTCTAAAATAAAGTGTCTGCATCCAAACTACCCATTGGGAACCGTTCCTGGCCCATGCTGGCTCCTGTCCAGAGCTGGGGATCTCCTTGGGGAGTGTTATTTGGCACAGGCCAGAGCCATGCCCAGGACCATGCCGATGATGTGGACTGCTGTGGAGCGATCCCTTTGCCTAGGTCGCTGGCACAGATACAGGCTTCTTATAGAATCATAGAATTAGTGAGGTTGGAAGGGACCTTTAAGATCATCAAGTCCAACCGTTCTTGTCTATGACCGAGGAGACACTTCTCTGTGCCCTGCTCAAAGAGGTACCTGCCTCCTCTGGTGTCTCCCCCGAGCCATGGCATTTCCATCACCTAAAGTGCTGCTGTAGTGTTTCAAGGTACTACACGGGGTCATCCTCATCAGCCTTTTAGAGGTATTCAGAGAGGTGAGATGAGACGTCTGTGAGGTTGCTAGCATGGGTGAAATGTACGGCCTGAGGCAGAGCTGGAGTGGAGGTTTACATCCAGAGGTGGTAACTGTCTTGCACTTGCTTCCCTTGCCTTCCAGAGACTGACCTTGGACAGTCTGACTGATGCAAACAGCGTGACAGCTGACGGCAGAAGCTTGAAATCTGTAACCCGCTCCTTTTCCTTGAAAAGCGCAGCTGCCACCCACGAAACCTCCAACGTGGCTTTGTATGAGGTAAGTAGGGACCTCGTGCAGCCTTCTCCCACTGCTTTAGTTCACTGAGATGCTCAAGGGGAGAAAGTCTTGGGGTGCAGTACTGTTGGTCCCAGGATGTGAATACTGCTGATGTAACAGAATAAGTTACTCCGAATCATGGACTTACCAGTGCTTATGGTGACTCTACCCCAACCCTCACTCCAACGTTTGGAGTCATGTTGGGTGGTGGTATCTGACACCCCTATGTAGTGTTGCCAGGTCCGGTCCCTGTTAGTGATGTCCTAAAGGCACCATGAAGAACCTTTCTTACAAGACAGAGCCTTTAGGTGATGACATGTCTGGTAAGGACCTTTTTTACAAGACAGGCTCCAAATACACAGAACAAAGGCTATCAAATTCCCCTTTGTGCCAATAGGACTGTATGGAGTTTAAGCAGAGGCAATGGCCAAAAAAACTCACCCCATCCATCAGTTCTTTCCTAAAAACACAGCTTTTTGAAAAAACAGTATGGCAATTTTTCCTGAAAGGAACAAAATAAACTAGATCATTAATGCCAGAGAAAAGCTCCGGACAGAGTTAGTTTCTTTTTTAATCAATTTATTGCTGTTTATCAGATACTAATACACCTTCCAGGTATGAAGTTCTGATCCAGGTGAAGGTCCTGCCTCACCCCATTTTTTGAGGGTTTCCTGTGGATATTCTTATTCGGGTGCAATATAGAAAGAACCTACTGCCAAGAACATTGAAAATCCCCAGCCACTTGCAAAGTCAAGGATCTGGAATTCAGACCTAGGTCCCCATGTTAGCTGTTGCTCACAGGCTTGCTCTGTCATTCACCCACCTGTGTTGTGGACAGGGAGACTGGGTATGGCTGAAAAAATTTGAGACGGGAGCAGTTCACCATCTGCGGCAAAGCTCCACCAGCATCTTGAGGAAGGTAGGAACAGGGGATGGCTGGGTGTGTGGAGGGAAGGTTGCTCGGGGGACCTTTGTGGCTGCAGGGTATTTTTATTCTCCTTGTCTCCTGTTTATCCGCTGAATCGTGCACCGTGGCCCAATCTTGCCCAGTGAAATCTGTCGGAATGGCCCACGCACGATTGCATCTGACAAACTGACCAATGACCTGTGTGTCAGTCAGCAGCTCGCAGAACCCCACCCTGGACATGACACTTCAAAGCTGGTGCAGTGCTGAATGTATGACGAGTCCTCTAAGTGGCCTTGTCTAGAACGGCAGAGTGGTTTGGAGGATGTCATCTCCGCCTCTGTCAGGGCAGGATGAGGCACTGGGAGCGATTTTCATGTGTTATTTGTTGACAGAGTGGCACAGACATGGTTGTGCGTTTCTCTGGGATTTGCTTTGTGTCTCCAGCTAAGATGCCTGTTAGAAGTTAACTTGTAGTCTTCCAATTTATTATTATTACTAAATGACAAGCAAACACATTTATTTTCCAAATTCAAGACCATTAGTTGTTGGCAGCTACTGCTAACATAGGAGTGGCATTTTTACGCATACAAATATAACAAATTTACCGGGGCATGTATCCAAAGCCAGCATTGATGGATGACTTTGGATCCTCCAGGCGTGGTATTGCTTTCCAGATCAGACCAGAGCTGGAGCAAGACTCCACACGCTGAACTCAATTTACCCCCGCGAAGCCATTTTGTCCTAGTGAAAGATCCAACCCAGCTTGTCTAAAGAAAAACAAATTTCTGTTCGGTTTGCTTTTCCTATCTTGCTTGCTTTGTTTTAAAAGTTAGACTAAGAAAAGCAAAGTTTAAAAAGAGTGTAGGATAGCTGAAAGTAAGCAGCAAAGAGGTTGTTTGCTTCCCCATCCTTGTGTGAAAGACTGGTTGGGAGTCCAGGGATGGTAAGGACATCTAATGATATAAAGAAGCTGCTGAGCAGATGTCTGGCTGACTTGGTCTCGCTGTGATTCACTGTCTTGTTTCAGATGAAAGATCTGCGTCATGAAAATGTGAATCTGTTCCTGGGCTTTTTCTCTGACTGTGGCATCTTTGCCATAGTGACGGAGTACTGCTCCCGAGGAAGCCTGGAGGACTTGCTGAGAAACGAAGATATGAAACTGGATTGGATGTTCAAGTCCTCTCTTGTGATGGATCTAATTAAAGTAAATCCATTGCTCCTGCTGAGGCGTGACCTGCGTGTGACTTTTATATTGACATAGCTATTTCATCCAGGACTTTGGGATTTTTATAGTAATGCAGGGAAAACCAATGTGGGTGCAATTATACTGGTATACACGGGTCTCTTATTCCTCTTTTGTTACCATCTGAGAGAAGCACTATTCAGGGCAAAAGGACTACATCCACTCAGCAGGATGAGAGGTTAAAACTAGACATCAGGCTACAACTGGTCACCTAGAACAATGAATTTGGTGACAAATTCTTACTTTCCAAAGGCCCTTTCTTGCCATAAACCAGAAATGCATCCCGTATAGAGCCAAACTGTAGCCATCCCCTCTCACAGGATGGCTACGCGTGTGGTCACTTTAGAAGAGTGTTCAGACACTTCCAATCATGTCCCATGTATTTTCATCCCTTAATGGTAAATAACCAATGTGAGACAAACAGAGGACAGACTGCCAGAACCATTCTTACAGCCCATGATTCACCTTCTGATCCTCCTTGAGGGAGCTGGGTAAGGGCATCCAGCTCTTAATGGCTTCCCTTGACTTAACCATTGGGTACCACTTGTGTCCACCTTCTTAACCTTCTCTAAACGTAGAACTTCTGAGTGCAATGAGTCCTAGGGCTACAGAAGGAAGCATCTGACTGTTACATTAGGGTGCAGATAGCCCAATTCTTATTCCTAATCCATTTCTGAACTTTTAAGTTGCCATTCATAGAATCATAGAATGGTTTAGGTTGGAAAGGACCTTGAAGATCATCGAGTTCCAACCCCCCTGCCATAGACAAGGACACCTCCCTGTTTTCCCATAGTTTCTTGGGTTGATCAGCACTGCATTTCCCATAGAGTCAATGTCATATTTGATGTTATCCAAGGTGACAATTTGGCTTGCTGTCTCTGAATGCTGACAGATGATATAATCCTTAAGGAACAGCCTCAATGTTTTCTGTGTTTCATAGGGAATTAGGTATTTACATCACCGAGATTTTGCCCATGGACGTCTCAAGTCTCGTAACTGCGTTGTGGATGGCCGGTTTGTGCTGAAGATCACTGACTACGGTTATAACGAGCTCTTAGAAGCACAGAAATGCCCATATATTCAGCCACCCCCAGAAGGTAAGTGCCATAAGGAAATGTTTTTCTGGAAATAATTGTCCATTGATTTAAAAGGTCCTTGTCCTAACGCAATTGCAGGCCAGTGGCCACATAAGGATTTATGCGCTCAATCTCACGACACCTAGTTACCTGTATACAATGCATTGTTAAAGGAAAGGATAAGCAAAGTTTTTTCAGAATTCCTGAAAGTGAGTTTAATAGCAGAGTGTCATAGTAAGGAAAAAAGACTTTATTGTAAGCAGTGACAGAACTTAAGCTTGTTGTAGTGGGAGAAGGATTTAAGTGCCCCTGAAATATGATCAAACCTGAATTTCTGTGGCCGGTGGAACTGGCTTCACTTCCTTAGCCCCAACCCTATATTTGAAGTTTTAGGTTAACCCAAATGCAAAGAGCCTGGTTTTGTAAAACTAAGCCATCTGAAACACAAAATGATACAGGTCTCTTTGAAGTAGGTCCTCTACATGCCAATCACAAAAGGCTGCCACATGACATTCCCACCACTTAGGGACAGCATCTCATGGGACCAGGTTTGGAGACTTTGACAGGATTTCTTTCACCTGCCCGTTGCCTTGGGGTTCCTTTGGTGTCCCAGTTTATTCTTCAAAATGGGCTTCAAGTAGTATATAGTATTTCAATGCCTCTGTCACAGGATTTGATTCCTACACATTTCCAGTGTCTCAGACAGGGCAGTTGCCAGAAGACCTTCTTCTTCTCCCTTACAAAAGTTATATATATTGCAGTGGCTGAAATTTTCCTTATTCCCATCACTCAGAATACACAGTTACCAGGGTAACAATATCCCAGCTTGAAGAAGGCTCGTTCCTTGATGATGCTGGGTATGTTTTACAACTGTGTCTTTCATCACTTGAACTATTGGATTATAAAGAGTGATCATGCTTCAGACTGACACAAACTGCTTTTACGGAAACTGCTTTCATTTAGGAAGAACTACAGAAAATATTTTATCAACTGTTGCTTTGTAAAAGAGCAACAGTAACAAGAAATCCAGGCTTCAGCGCCAACATTTTGTCTGAGTGATATTTTCAAACAAAAAAGGGTGTTAAAGCTTTTGGCAATGGTGAGAAGACTTCTTATGTTGAAGTTCAGGGCTGGTGTCATAGGAAATAAATTGTTGGTACAGCAACATTTTTTTAAAAGGTAGAGTGAAATTTGGAAAATTCAAAATTTTTGTCAGGATGGAAGTTTAATATTTCTAACACATCACAAGACATAAAAAGACTTGATGCAGTAAATAATGAAGCATGTTCCAACCTTTCCTCAAATGACTGAAATGAAGCGTTCATTTAAGCACTTTATTTGCAGTAGTCTGAGCTCAAGTGTAAGAAGCGGGATGCTCTTGAATTTTTTAGATTTGCTCTGGACAGCTCCTGAGTTACTGAGGGACCCAGACATGTGCAGAAAAGGCACGTTCAAAGGGGACATTTACAGCTTTGCAATCATCCTACAAGAAGTGATTGTTCGGGGTCCACCATACTGCATGTCAGAACTCTCAGCTGAAGGTAGGCAACTATTTCAGTACATTTTTAAAGCTTTACAAGGAGTGCTCATAAAAGGTCTGGCCAAGCCCCTTGGGTAAAACCTTAGTATGGAAATAATGTCCCAATCTCATGACCTTTCTCAGTGCCAAAAGGCTATTTTCAACAAAACATCCATAATAAACACCAAAATATGTAGTTCTGATAGCCGCGGTACGTCACTCATCACTGCTTTCAATGGGGTTGGGGCTCTGGTTCCCCCCCTCCGCCCAAGTGCTTCCGAGCTGGCTGGCAGTCAGGCCACTGCCGCACCTCCAGTTCCCTGTCCAAACTTTGCCTTTTCATCACAGTGTGGGGTGAAATCTGATGGTAGAATTTCCCATAGCTTGGAAACTCCTTTGCTTCCCACTCATCGGCCCTTTCTTATATGTCATAGGGGTTGAGGTTTATGAACTGGACCTCTCGCTAGCATCCTGTTTTGTCCATCTGCCCATCTAGTTTTCCTTAATTACATCCCCATTTAAAGAGGTTCTCTCTTCAGCAGAGATCAAAGTGAGATATCATGACCCCGCTGACCCACATATAAGGTGGCTTGTATCAGAAATAGCAAATAGGCGAAGTCCTCAGGAACTGCTCATGGTGCAACTCTCATTAGTTCAAACAGTGTTGTGCTGCAGTCAGGGTCAGGTCACGAGCACTTGAACAGGGAGGGAGTAAAAACAAGCAAAAAGGAGCTGATTTCAGCGAAAACCCATTCTCAACACGTTTGAAGCTGGGCAGTCACCAAGTGGGGTATGGCCATTCAGTATTTACCAGTTCAGTGCCTGAAAAAATGGGTTTCTGACCTTGCTGCCCCCCAGGCTGCTGCAACAATACAATGACAATGATGATTATGATGTAAATTGTTCTGTAATTCAGAGCTGGACCTATGATGTAGCCTATGATGTAATTATCAGGTGTCCCCCTACCTAGTCCCCACGGGGAACCTCCAGCAAATGTTGCACGTAGTACACTCCAGTTTCCACACCTGATGAAATGATGAATTTCTCCTCATTCCGTCCTAACCCTCAAGGAGCTTTCACTTGTGGCGTGAACTTTAAAACCCTCTGGGGAAGGCGTTTCCCCTTGGCTGCCCCTGGAAATATTTGGGCCAGGTGCTTTGTTTAGTTCATTTGGTGGAGACTGGTGGGATGAGCCAAAGAGCTTTAAAGTAAACTGTCAACACCAAAAAGCTTTGGGCACTCACACTAACAGCTGTGGAAATGCAGGGCTCCTGCCAGAAAGAGGGTGGTTTTCGCTCCAGATGACTGCTTTGCACTTCACACGATGAAACCTTCAAATACAATCACTTTGGGTGAAAAAAACCACATTTCCTCCAGGATATCCTTACTAAGAAATACCGAAATTGAAGCTGGGGTTGGGTCCAGACGTCACACTCCCCCATCCGTGCTTCAGCTGTCAACAAAAACTGCAGCTCCACTCCTTCATTGTAGTGCTGGTTTATCTAAAAACCGCAGATTCAAGGGCTGACTTCTCAGGGTCTGAAAGCCCAAGCCCAGTTCCTTAGTAGTCTTATTTCACCTCTGGATAGGCAGTCACTTCCCAGATGTTGTTTTGAACCCAAACTCTCCCCCTTAAAATACTTTCCACCGTCTCCATTCCCGTCAGCCTCCTATGTACTGGTTCCCAGTTAACGATGAAGCGTCAGAGGCTGGTATCCTTCCTGTCTGGGCTCGGCCATAACCCTCTGCTCTCTTAGAGGATCACAGAGCCTAATGGAGAGAGTCAGAGACAGTTTAATTAAACACAAGCCTGCAGGCTCACACACCCGTCTGTCACACCGCCTTCCCCCATCCAGCCGCTTTATTGCTCATAACATGGTTCTCCAGGGACAAGAAGGCAGATGAATCTCTAATCTTTTTAATCCTCCAAAAGGCTCCTGGCAGAGGAAATCAGAACCTCCCAGGTCCATTGGACACAGCTGTTGGGTGGTGAGGAATAATGGCGATGGATGAAGGAGTGAGCAAGGGACAGATGAAAAGGTCCATGTCCCTCGTCCCCACCAAGACCACCCATCTCACCATGTGCTTCCCATTCTTCTCTTTGTCACAGAAATTATAAAGAAAGTGAAGAAGCCCCCTCCCCTGTGCCGCCCAAACATAGCCCCTGAGCTTGCCCCCCTGGAGTGCATCCAGGTAATGAAGCAATGCTGGGGTGAAGCCCCCGAGCGACGTCCAACCTTTGAGGAGGTATTTCATAAGGTCAGTGAACAGAGCAGCAGGTTCAATCCTTTGTTTGTACTCAGCAGTAAAGTGTGTTTTATTTCTTCAAGTGAGCCCTTAAATAATGTTTGGAGAAGTCCCAGAGCTCTAGTCTTGCCTTTGCTATTGCGTTATTTTATGGTTTGTGGTGTGTGGATGTTTGGTTTTGTTGGCCAGGCCTCACCTGGCTTACACCTTGTCCTGAACTTGGGCTGCCACGTCACCACCACGTGGGGTGTGAAGCAGGATGGACATTGGCTTGGTGTCTTCACATTTTCAGTGTACATGCACTGATAGTCTCATGGAGATCAAAGATCTGTAAGTTGCAATAGCACCTTCAGATCAATAAGTTATCTGATCTTCTAAAGTATTTAAAAGGTACTTAATTTAAAAAGAAAATTCACCAAAGGCTGCTAAACACAAAGACACAATGCTTGGCATAGGAGGTCTCTGAACTGCAGATTGGTGGAGGCTGGGAGCATATCCCAAGGAAATATGACTGTAGCTGAGCCCTGTTTGAACAGCTTTCCCAGACATCTGTTGCTGGCCAGTCTTGTGGACAGGTACTGGCAAAATAAACCCCTTGTCTGATCCAGCAGTACTGTTCTTATAAGGTCAAACTAGGTAAACCAATATCCGTAATTTTTACCTTTCAGTGCTATGAAGCTGTGATTAATTTCACACCCATGGGACTCCACTGTTGAGTCTAAAGCAGCATCTGAAGCCACAGATTATCCAAAGAGTCCAGAGGCTCAGCTTCAGGTCAAGAGGACAGAGCACAACTCAGTGAGGATTTGGGGGTGGAGGATGGCAGTACACATACATGACAGTGTGCAAAGGTGGATTTAAGACCAGTAATAGATAAGCAGGTTCTAAGTGTTGCTAATGCCCTGAAATTTGCACCTCTGAATGCAAAGAGCCGCAAGTTACCCTAAAGGCAGGTGATGGGATAAATGAGGGTGCAAATTTGCAGCATGATAGGACTCCATAACAACTCATGTACACGTTGCCAACTCATGGAAGGTGGTATTTCACTTAACTCTCACTGAAAGTTCATAGAGGAGCAACATGTTCCTGGGCAGCTTCCCATAGTTAGCGATGCAAATTTGCTTTCTAGTTTGCCTTTATTGTTGATGCCTTCCCACTGACAAAGCCAGTCTTTAGCATTGTCCCTTTAAAACTGAGTGTTTGCTTTTTGTTCCTTTCCAAACTTAGAGTGCTACAATAATGTAATGAGATGGAGAAATAACCCTCTAGTTTGATTTTTCCAGTTCAAGACCATCAACAAAGGGAAAAAGACCAATATCATTGACTCAATGCTCAGGATGCTTGAGCAGTATTCGAGCAACCTGGAAGATTTAATCAGGGAGCGGACTGAAGAGCTAGAGATTGAAAAACAGAAGACAGAAAAACTGCTGTCACAAATGCTCCCCCCGTAAGTACTGGTACTTTAGATGTTAAAAAAAATCCTATAGCTAGACTGGACAAGAGTTCCCCATAAGTGAGCAAGATTGCAGAGCTGACTTCCAACTTTGACAAGCACCTCCCAATCAAAGTAAGAAACTTTAATCAATGCTTGTTACAGCCATTTAGATCCTTCTATTTATTAGAAGATCTTTTGAGCACAGTAGGACAAGAGTTTCTGAGCTCTTGGGCGTGCCCTACAACAAGGGTTTGTGCCCTGCCATCTTCCCTTGTGGTGTTATTTCAGATCGGTGGCAGAAGCCCTCAAGACTGGTGGCACTGTGGAGCCAGAGTATTTTGACCAGGTGACCATCTACTTCAGTGACATCGTGGGCTTCACAACCATTTCAGCCCTCAGTGAACCCATTGAAGTCGTCGACCTTCTGAATGACCTTTACACGCTGTTTGATGCTGTTCTTGGAAACCATGATGTTTACAAGGTGAGGAGTACCTGGGCATGAGGATCAAGCCATGCTTGGGTCAAACACTCTTGTAGTTTTATTCTACTGCTCTTTCCCACCTCTTTCAATTTAGTTAGTTAGTTAGTTAATGTATTTATTTATTTATTTATTTAATGCCATGGTATTTGCCAGGTGGAGACAATTGGCGATGCCTACATGGTTGCCTCAGGGCTCCCAAAACGGAACGGAAACAAGCACGCGGCTGAGATAGCCAACATGTCGCTGGACATCCTCAGCTCGGTGGGAACGTTCAAAATGAGACACATGCCAGACATCCCCCTCAGGATACGAATCGGGCTGCACACAGGTAGGCAGCTGCGCTCGCCTGTGCATGAACATCAAAGAACTGCTTCTTTCAATGCTTTCTCCCTGCCTGCCCCAAAACAAGCACCCTTAGAAGATACTTTATAATCTTCCATAGCAACAAGGGCATTAAGATGGAAACGCAAACTCCAAGGAGGAAAATGGCTCAGTATCATTTGGGGGAGAGATTGTGTATTCTGTCGCAGTCAGGAACTTCACCGGACACGTTAGTCACAAGGGGTTTGTTGTAAGGGTGTCTCTTTGATGTGCCGTAGGATCTTCACTGGTGTGATATGGAGACATCTTTGTAACTCTGTCCTGAAATGAAAAAGCACAGAAAAACAGGCATATAGATTGAAAGAATGAAAAAGGTTGGGGAGATTTATTACAGGTAGGACATAACTGGGAGAATATGCGATACAGCTATTATAAAAAAAGCATATTATAAAGAAAGTAAATTATTTCTAATACAGAAGTCATAATCTATTCAATGAACAGAAAAGTGGCTTGTTTAAAAAGAAAATACATTCCTTTTTTTATATACAAAGTGTAATTGAACTGCAGAACAAAACAAAACAAAACAAAACAAAACAAAACAAAACAAAACATGCAGTAGGACTGCAGTCACCAGATAACCAAAAGTATGACTGGGATTTTAAATGGAGGAAAAGCCATTTGCTGTTGTCTTTGGATCAGTATTTTTTTAAGAGATATGAACCTTCATAATTTTATACCATAGCCCTCCATTAGTAAATTTTTCCCAGCTGTTTGTCACCAGACTTCTTGCATCTTCCTCTTAAAGCACCATGTACTGCCCATTGTGGGAAGCCAAATAATTAATAAGGTTGTCCAGGAGACTGACCCAGTATTACAGGGCTTTTTGTCCTTCTGCCTGTCTGATAATGCCCACATTTTTGCAACTTTGGCATGGAAGTGTTTTATAGAAGTCAACATCCTGGTCCCTGTTGTATACGTAGGGAACGAAGAGCAGAGAAAAAGAAGGATTTCACCCAGAATATCCCGAGAACAGAGCTGTGACTTGAGCAGAGCTAAAATCAATATTTCATATCTCCAAGACCATATAAGTTCTTCTTTTGGGGTTATTTCTGAAAACGCATCTCCCTGCTGTTTTCTTTGTAGTTTGGGGGTCTTGGCTGGCCCTTCGCAGAACTCCAAAGTATTAAGGAATGGTTGCAGGAGCAGTGTGGGTTTTATACTCTGGCAGAAATGAGAGGAGACTATGGCCCCACCTGGTCTTGCCCAGAGCAGGAGTCTCTGGAGCACCAGAAGCACATTTTCAATGTGGCAAGAGGGGAATTCGGTGTGCAACATCTGCTGCTGCCTGTTGACAGCAGTTCTGCAACAGGTCTCGCATGCACCAAGCCAAAAATCTATCCCTGGGCGATGTGAGCAGAGGGTAGTAACATTTTTTCTTGTGTTTTTTTTTTGAACTCTGGGTATCTGGAAAGCAGTGTTGCTATGAGCTGTTGTGTAGGGTGTGAGAGGAAGAGGAGGGGGAATTGGTGTTTCCTTTCTAAAGAAGCAGAAGCCAGATCTTGTTTTGCACAGATCTGGCAATGTCATTCTGTCAAGGGAGCAGCGAGAAATGCATGCTCCAAAGCAAACCAGCTCTCCGAGCCACTGAGCTGACAGCAGAGTTTGATTAACCCTAGACCCCATTTCTCCTGAGGAAAGAAGCATGATCGGGGGAATCACCAGCATCATGAAAGCATTGAGGAAGCACTTAGGGGGAGAGGAGAGCTTGGCTAACACTTTCACTCTCCTGGAAAGGATGGAGAACGGGTGTGACCACCAGTTCTGTGGGCCAACTGCTCTCTGGAAACTGGTGCCAAGAAGAGCTCGTGATCCCCTCTCTGAAAAAGCAGTAAATGCCATTGGGACATGGGCTGCCCGGGTCCATCCAACCCCAATGGAGAGCTGCAGCTCTGGGAGCTTCTGCCGGCCCATGGCCGTGGTCTGCTTGTGGCAACGCATGGGTAAAGCAAAGAGGGCAAGAAGACCAGCGTTTGGTCTGCAGTTTCTCCTCTGCTTCAAATGCACCCTGGAGTCTTGGCTCTCCTCTCTCGACTTAACTGCATGTCCAGAAAAACTCAGCTGACTCAGCTGTTTCCACACCAGCCGTGTCTGGGCTGGAGCTGGATGGCCGGCGAGAGTGGTGGTGAGAAGACAAGTTTTTCCAGGGAGGCTGAAGAGGATCTGTTTATCGGTCAGGCTCTTTGGCAGGCAGCCCCACACTTCGATCAAGCCTATTAACCTCCGCGGCTCCCCTGATGGTTGTTGCAGAGCCGTAGCCAGCACGGCTCGTTAACTGACCCCGCAAGCCCTGGCAAAGCGCCGTTTCAAAACAAACCAGCGAACCTGTGTAATTAAACGACTCGGCCAAAATGTTCTCATCACAGGGTCTCTGGTTTCATCTGAAACTTGTTACTGTGGGAGATTTATCACTGGAAGTTTTTGTTAGTCCTTTGCCGAGGCTGTCTAGACAAAGGGGAACACACACAGGCAGCGAAGGCAGCGAGTGAATCAGGTCTTGGATGCTTTCACCATGGAGGAGTCCTTTGGCCATGCTTACACTGCAGGCTTAAAAGCAGTGGTCTAGAAAGATAGTACCTGGCCCTAAAAATCTTGCCTGTGCTAGGTTGTGAGCTTTGCAGAAATGATTGGGTGATTGCACTGACTGAGTAGGAAACTTAAATTTAGGCACCGAAGTGGAGGTGTTTCCAGGAGCCTTAGGGAGCCTGTGCTTATTTTGTGGTTGGGGGAGATCTGGTGGACGTGTAAGTGGACCCCGGAGAGCTGTTCAGGTGCAGGAGTGGAAAGGCTCCCGCTGCTCAGTTGACTGCGTTGACTTGGCCTCCACCAACTACAGCAGGAGCTCAGCCACCTACATTTGTGCTTTGAATCAAATCCTCCTGAGTGACGGCTGGGTTTTGACAAGAACCACTTTTTTATGTCCTTGCAACGCATATTACAGAAGCAGCTTTGGTCCTTACTGAGATTTCTGAGTGTCATGTCAAGTGAGTTAGTGTTTTCTCAGGGAAAGCTCTTATTGAAGTGTGAATTAAAATGTCTCCAACGAGACCCTTTTTTATGCATACACTGCATTACTGTGCACACATAAAGGACCAAACCTTGATCCAATAGCATCACCGTGCCTTTACAGGGGTGCTATAGAGGCACCTATAGACTAGACCCTGAAAAACTTCTAGTGAATATAGCTCCTCTCCTGAAGAGATTGAAACAAATTAGTAAGGATGGGAATTAAATTAGAAGAGATTCTGAGGGGCAGTGTCTTACCCAAGGTTGCACGGCACATTGGCAGTAAAAAAACCCACTATTAAATCAGCTTTGCTTGATCTCCAGCAGTCCCTGCATGCTGCGTTTAATCCGCACATGCTGTTTAAGTCCTTGTAATATTTTTGGTATGAAATATTCTTCCTCTATCTCTTTTTTTTTTAAATCTTTAAGCAAGTGATGCTTCATCAGTCAGGAGTTAAAATCTCTTAGCTCTCAGTTTGCACCCTCTGTACATTGCATTAAAATCCTGTTGCTTGGACTCTGCAGCAACAACTTTCCAGAGGTCACAGCAAGAGGGGCTCTTGCAAAGTTCCCCATTAGCTTTCAACTATGGAGATTCATTGTCCTTAAGATGTATCTGAAAACTGTATGAAGAATCAGTTTTTGTAACTGGGCTGAAATCACAGTAAAATTACATTGTCCTAAACCAAGTAACTGATCAGTTCTAAATAAGGCTACAATTATTATTACTATTATTATTGCTACTATTATTATTACTACTATTGTTACTATTACTAGTAGTAGTAGTAGTAGTAGTATTAAAAAAAACATTTTAACCTACAACTTTTCATATTATGAAAAACCTTATCTATAGCATCGTTTCAGATGCTGTTGATGATGCACTACTTTCACATCTCTTGTAAACTCGCATGGGAAAAGATTTCCTAGAGGTCAGTTTTCTGAAATCTTAATCCAGAAGGATCAAGAAATTGAAAAGGCAGGCAGAGCCTGAAAAGACATATGACATACATCATGCATCCGATGCAAAATACAAAGAAGTCTGTCTTTTCTCTGCAGGAAGCCCCACACCTCCTTACATTGCTGAGGATAATTCTCTTCTTTTTTTCTTTTTTTTTTCCTTTTTTTTCTTTTTTTCCTTTTTTCTTTTTTTCCTTTTTT
>VUYV01000301.1:778458-795893 GCA_008711295.1 Anarhynchus alexandrinus | reverse complement strand
ATATTTTAAAATGTGGGTGATGAAATTTAGCATCTCATCCCTCAGAGCACAGTCCAAACATTAGCTAACCCAAGCGCCCCAGATGACAGTCGTCTGTGCTGTTTGCCGGTCGCACATTTTATCTCTGTGTGTGTGCACGGCCGTGTGAATCCTGCACGCATACCTCTCCCTGAGAACTTGGCGCTGGTTCTTTGGGAGCTAGTTTGGAAGGGAGTGGATCTCATCTAAAGAATGAGAGAGAGGAAAAATAAACAGTTTTTGGCTAGACAGGCGAGCTAATGATGTCTTCCTTTCCGAGGAGGGGACACAGGGTGGTCCACCGTGCTGCCAGCTTCTCTGGATGTCCAAGGCTGATTTTCAGTCCTGTTTCACTGGGATGCAGGGCATGACACAGCATCTGAACTTTAGTTTTTTCGGATGGAAAAGGAGTTTTTTTTTAAATAAGATTGCAACAGCCCTTGAGCTTCCGTGAACTCTGAACAAATTTCTCCCAGATGATGGTGAACTGAGGTCCTACCACACAAGACCTTTGTCAGGCATAAAACACCAATGTGCAACCTAGAGCAATGCTTAATTTTTGATTGCTTGTAGCAAGCACCAAAGCCAGTGAGATCTTTAACAATCCGGTATTCCCAAGTGGTTTTGGAATATCAGAGGAGAGGATGAGATTTGTTTGTCAGTGAGACCCGAACTTTGTGCAGTACCTTCTGGGTTACAGAGATAACGTGTCTTTCAGGGCCTTGCGTGGCTGGTGTGGTGGGGCTTACCATGCCACGGTACTGCCTCTTTGGAGACACAGTGAACACAGCATCACGAATGGAGTCCACAGGCCTGCGTGAGTATTTGGGACAATCCCTGGGGTGGGTGGGTGAGAAATTTCTCAAGAGAGACCAAGAAATGTGCATCTTTAGTGATAAGCATTGCAACTGAATCAGCTCTGAAGAAAGGGGCAAGTCAAACAACAAAATTCAGAGCAGCCTGGAGGGGAGGTCATCAGCTTTGCCATCGTAGGTCAGATTTAAGACCCAGCCTTCTAGCTACGGTCCTCTGATTTGGATCCCATCAGCCAAAATGGACATGAATCTTACCCTAGGTTTCTCCTACGTGGGTTGGATCTTACTTTCAGTCCGTGCTGAGGACTCTTAATTCAGAGCTCTTTTTGCACAGTAAAATAATGCACGTACCTGCCATGGCCAGGATTGAAGCACTTGTGGGCACTGCTTCCACCACGATGGACAGAGAAAAGCAGACCACAAGCAATGATGTCCTGCAAAATGAAGGACATCATTTGTGATGGCTTCATTTATCAGCAATAATAACTCCACGAGTTGGCAGGTCCTAACAAAATCCTTAAAATTCCTCTTTGGGTTTTCTGGATGTCTTTCTTGATGGGTTGATATTCATGCTATTTTTCCCTCAAGTTCTTGCCTTTATTTTTCTGAGGCTTCCAGTTATAAAAAGCAAGTCTACACACACAGAACCCATAACTGCAGCAGATAAGACAAGACCATCTCTCAGCTGGTTCTTATGGTCCTGTGGCTGGAGCCTTCCAGACATGTAAAAAGAGGTGGTGGGGAAGGAACATTTACCTGCATTTCAGTCATATGTGTACCCAGATGGGCTTTTTATTGGTGTCCTTGGGTAAGACATGGATCTGTAAACAATAGTGGATGAACTGTGGGTGACACAGTGGACAGCTGGGGACAGCAGTGTCAGAGCCCTGGATGAGTTTCGAATTTGCTTTTGATGTCCAGGCTATCAGTACAAGTTTATTTCCGAAGGCAGCATCTCATACATTTTAATCCCAGATCTCTGGTCTCTGATATTTACAACAGCTGTAAGGAATTACCCATTACGGGTAGTTTACAAGCTACATGAAGTTTGTGATATTTAATATTAAAATCTTCAGGTCTTGCCAGGCCAGAAATATGCTGCAGTATATATGCCACATTGGAACTTTTTCACTCTTTCGTACAATCCTCACATTTCTAGCTCTAGTGATTTTGATTAGACTAATTAAGACTAACAATTAGGCTAATCATTAATTAAGGAAAATTGCCTTTCTTGCGATTATGGCTGGCTTATTTTTAAGAGGCAGGCATTGCATTTGGAAAGCAGTGGAAGGGAGGAAATGCTTTGATAGCAGATTTCTAATGGCAAGACAGATATTTGAAGAATCTCAAGGTTTAGACCCTTGGAAGTGCAAAGTCCCACTGAGACTGGAGGCAGCAGGAGCACTGCAGATACAAGAGCATCATTATACGCTAATAGAAATGTACATAGATACACAGGAATAGGAAGGCTGTAGGTTGGTGTCTCAGGAAATGTAGCTCAAAGCTGTGTGGTCTTCCTCTGTGTATTTGAAGTGGTGTTCTTCTTTCTGATTGTTCTGCAAAAAAAAAATTTAGTTGGTTCATCCCCCGTCCTTCAAGGGGGAAGGGAATTTGATTGACAGATTTGAAACAAAAGGCCAACAAAAACAACAACAAAGAAAACTATTTGGGGGAAAAATGTTTCAGAAACATTCCTTGGCTTGCTCACACCAACAGAACAGCAACAAATTTCAGTGAGTTCAAGGAATGACTGTAAAACAAGTTGGGGAGATGGGAATTTGATAAAGATCTCTACCTTCACCCTTTTTGTTCATAGGCTGTTAATGGCAGCTCTGGATGGAATCAATTACTGAAAAACCCAGATGGATCCAGATGCACAGCCACATTTTCATTATTTTCCCTTGCAAACTCCATCCCTCTGCTCTTCATCCCAACTTTCAAATGCCGTTGGGTGTCTGGAGCAGGACAATTTTTCTTTTCTTTTCTGCTGCCTAGTTATGGTAGTTATTGCATGTGACAATTAAAAAAAGAAAAAAAAAGTTTGCATTGGCTGCATAAATCCGACATGCTGTACTAGGTATCCCAGAGTCCCAGAAGCATATTCCCTGGAGAAGCAGCACGAGATTTCTTTGCATCAACAGAGACTGTTGAAAGGACTTTATGAAAACCCAAGGAACGAGGGTGTAAATTTTGGTTGCAAAATCACAGTCAAAACAGCCTGTATCATGACAACCTCTCAGGACAATGGGGCTAACTGGCAGAAAGGTGTGTAGTGTGTGAGTAATGACTATGTCTGATGCAGGATCAGGTACTTTGGCATTTGGGCTTGTTGCAGGCATAGAAGCAGACCGGGGAGGCAAGAGTTGGGGCTGTCATCTGTGTACCCTTATTTTCATAGAATCACAGAATAGTTTGGGTTGGAAGGGACCTTAAAGATCACCCAGTTCCAGCCTCCTGCCATGGGCAGGGACACCTCCCACCACACCAGGTTGCTCCAAGCCCCGTCCAACCTGGCCTTGAACACCTCCAGGGATGGGGCAGCCACAGCTTCTCTGGGCAACCTGGGCCAGGGGCTCACCACCCTCACAGTAAAGAATTTCTTCCTAATATCTCATCTAAATCTCACCTCTTCCAGTTTGAAACCATTACCCCTTGTCACTCCCTGATAAAAAGTCCCTCCCCAGTTTCCCTGTAGGCCCCCTTTAGGTACTGAATTAAGAGCTGGACTTAGCGTGTTTGGTAGCCTTCTCCAGGAAGTCCCCAGTGTAGATCTCCTCTCACCCTGTGCTCATTACAGCCCTGCATGGAAGGATCTATCCATCAGCATCATACTCTACATAGAGGAGCACCACACACCTACACCAGCTACACGCCTGTGTGACTTGGAGGACTTTTCCTTGCCAGTATGAAGCAGTGGGGAATTCGCAGTGTGTGTGCAGTGTAGTGATCCAGATGTTTTGCTTTCCGTTCCCAGCTTACAGAATTCATGTCAGCCAAAGTACAGTGGATACGCTTCGGAGCCTAAACGAAGGCTATGAAATTGTACCTAGGGGAAAAACAGAACTGAAGGTAAGAAGGCCAGGGCTGTGTGAAATGCTTTGCAGGGGAATCTTCTTGCTTAAGGAATTTTCATATTAAGCTCTTGTTTGGCCTTCATCCACCACTCTTCTGCTGGATCCTTCCCAAATTGTCCCTGTCAGTTGTTTCAGTACATGAGGTAATTCTTGAAGGACCATGGGATCGAACAATCATCTGTATGTGCTGGATCTAAGTATTTACTTAGGACTCTATTTAGTCCACCCTTGACAGAAGCTGCTACTTTTCACAGTGTCCAAACAAGAGAACGCTAAATAACTGAGAACATCACTTCTCCCCGTACATAGTCAATAGGCTGAGGTTGGACCTTTGCCTGCCTTAAAGACCTATTGTAAGAGATCTGAATACAGCCCCAGGTCCTTCAACAATCTTTCATGACAAGTGGAATCATCTCACCCAAGTTCATACGTCTGCAAGTGGCGATATGAGGTAATTATTCCAGGTTTAGTCAATGGAAAGAAACCTTTACATAGTTAGTGGGGATAAATTGGCACTTTAGGAAATTATTAACCTGGCTTATTTTCAGGGTCCAGTTTATGTGAAGATGAATATTGCCCTAGAAGTGTCTGTTTTCCTCCACTTCTCCACTCAAGGGTGATTGACTCTGTTATAGACACCTGCATTTCAGCAGGTGCATCTCACCTTAAAAGCTGAATCATAAGTGGTGGGAGAGGAAGTTATTGGTCTGATACTCAGCCCAGCAACAGCTGTAAAATCTCTCAGTTAATGATGTTAGTGCTGCCAAATAAGATGATTAGAGATCCTGTAGTTTCTCGTTTTTGCTAAGCTGTGTAGTTTCAATGACCCAGATCAATGAGGGTCATTTGTAGAGGACAGTTTGAACAACACGTCCTGTTTTGGGATAGCAAAATTCAAATCATCCCTGAACAATTACGGAGGAGAGCCCAAGACTTCCAGCCATGCTCTGCTTCTGGATATATATGAAGCCCTCAGAAACCCAGTGAGGAGGTTATGCATTGAGAAGAGGGTGGTCAGAGAGCTGCTGTTTATCTGGATTTTTGTTTTTATTTTAGGGTAAAGGAGTAGAAGACACGTATTGGCTAGTTGGGAAAAAAGGCTTTCTGAAGCCCTTACCTAAACCTCCTGAAATAAAGCCAGGGTAAGTGTGACTTCATCATTGTTCAATACATTTACCAAAAGGTCCTTGTTGGAGTTCACAAGATGAGTAACTCTTTCCACGGTACCTGTTTGCAAAGTCTGCATCATTTCCCTTAGGTGACTTACATTTTCAGGCATAGTACTGGGACTTAGAAGTGATGTGGTTTCTTCAACTCCTCTCCTTAATCACAGTCCCCAAGAAGTGGCGTGGGAACTTGCTGCTTCCCCTCTATAGTCCCTTGGTGATGGAGCACCAGGGATTTCCTTCCTGAACCTCCTTACTACTCTGTGTGCATATGGGAGACACACAGGTAGGGTCATTTTCATAACTCTGGTGTCATTAGTGTATGGGTGGCACTCAGATTTTTTTCTCTCCTTCCATCAAACTCCTGCAGAAAACACCAGCCTCATTCACCGTATAAACACGTTTCTTCCCTGTAGCACTGTTCATTCGAACAGAAAAATAAGGAGACTTTGTGTTGTAAAAACATGGCACCGTCATGTAATTAAAGACGTAATGATGTCGCCTCCATACAAGCGGCCGTGAGCAAAGATTGAAATTCATTAAGCCGTTCTGTAGGTTTGCAATGCCTGACTTTGCAAACGGAGTACTCCCTGTTCGTCTGTCACATGCTGTATGCCTGGAAAGGATGTTGTGGTCAGGACATAAAAAACAGGAGTGGGATTTGTTTGACAAGAACGGTGTAGTCGCCCACATTAAAGCTGGTCAACCTTGACGCCCTTTATAGTCAACAAAGAGAAATACATGCTCGAGGGTCTGATTCGACTGGCCTGCTTGGACGTCTCTATTAGAAGATGAATCGCCCTTGCAAGATGCCTGTTTTGTTGGCTGTAAAGAGGTCCTACAGTGACTAGCTCAAAGACAGATGTCTGACAGCAAACAGGGCCTGGTTTTACTTTGGCTCTGACTTCCCCTGCAACCAAGGAAGCACCAAGACTTCTTCCTTGAGAGTAGGTTCTTACCTGGTTTTGCCATCTAAAAGTCATGTGTTAGGCCTCTGTTGACTGTTGAGGCTCTTTCCTCACAGAGCCTGTCCTCTGGTCATGTGTGCCAAAGTCAGACCTATGCAGGCCCGAGCTGTTTCTAAAGATGGATTGTAAATGTCAGAAAATACATCAGGTCCAGGGGGACAATAAGAGGAGGCAAAAAAATTTTCACATGTACTCGGGATCAGGGGATCTTGAGCATTCATGTGTAACCTCAGGAGAATCCAGCAGTAGCACTGCAGAGAGGGACGTGGTCTTCTGCTCTTGTCCCAAGGCCCTGACCTTCACTGTTCTTTTGCAGTAGTTCTGTCCCCATATACTGTCGTACAGCAGTTGAATGAATGTGAAAGTAATCAGAGGAAAAAGCAAAATTATATGAAACTGAATTAGTCCTACTGCAGGGTCAGAATGAAAGCTATACCCTGTAGAAGTCAAATGTCAAAAGGCAGAAAGACGTAACTGGATGTTCAAGTGAAACAAATATTTGGAGAACTGGCTCATGCATAGGCTGTGCTATTATCAGATAGGTGTCAGACACTACATCCTGTGTTTCCAGCCTTATCGTGATGGTTCAGTTTTGTGCCAGTTTATGAGAGGTTGAATGTTTTTTCTCTCTTATTGGCCAATATGGTGTTTTCAAGTCACTGCCTCATACACTTCCATAGGGATTTCCTCATCTGTAGGCTTTTGAGCTGAAGGAGAAGCTACTGAATAAATTCCTCTTCTACTGATCTTTTCACCGTGTCCTGAAGCAACTCATCTTCTGTTTAGGTTTTTCCCTTCCATGAGGTCCATGAGCATTTGCTTTTAGCTTATGCTTTATTTCGTGACTTGGGTGGCCTAAACATCTACACATGAGCAGTTGTGGTGGTCTTGCTGAGAAGTGGTACCTGTGAAGAGAAGATTAATAAATTGTGCTTGGTCTCATGTCCATACTGTGGAAATGCAAACCTGTGGGCCATGGACTGATTTAAGGGTCAGATCCTAGAGGTGGAAATTCTGTGTGAAGAAAGGGCTCAAAGTAATCCTAAGAAAAATTATTTCATCTTCATTAAAATCTCTGGGTCTGTATTTGACCTCACAAATTATCTCCTGGAACTCATGTGGACCTGGACAACTCGATGAGCTTAGTTTCACTCACAGTCTGTTAATGCTTCTTACTGCCATGACAAGTCATAGCCTTTGAGATATGGAGTATTTCAGGCCTGCACTGCAGTGGTTTGTGGAAAAGACAGCAGGTAACACACACACACAAAAAAGAAGTGCTAACTTCCTATTATTTTCCATGACGTAAAACCCATCGGTCAATCAAAGCTGTAAGCACGATCCTTGGCAGGATTTCTTGACATGAGAAGGCAATTTTCCAGCTCTGGTAGGCAGTCATGAGCAGATCTATGATCAAGTAGCTCGTAGAACTGTTCATAGATGTCTAGGGACAAATCAAACTTCATTATCCTACTGTACTTGCAGTAGTCTTGGCACCTGAGACCTGGAGAACAGTCCTTGACCTTACAAAGCTCAGTTTATATGCAGGTTAGAAGCCAAACTTCAGCAAACTTAAAAATATGGAAGAATATTTAATTATGTGCTTGGGTTAATACTAATGGTCCAGTGAAATACTGTGATAATGATCTCTTCTAGTATTGCTGAAATTGCTGGAAGAATACATCTGATTGTCTAGTAATAAACCTCAAGGCACCACCAAATGAGTAACAAAGGAACAATTATTGCACCTACATAATTCAGATTTAATTGATATTCATCAACCTCTCTGTTTAATCCCAATTACAGACTTATTGGAAGCATTAACTGGAACATTCTCATTGATTTCCACTGTCTGCACCGCATTTTCATACCTTTACAGTTGTGTAAGGACATTCAGATAAATGCTCTTCACTCTCAAAACCCAAGTGCTGTGGGTGACATGGCTCACACAGGATACTAAACATTTTTATTAATCACAGAATCACAGGATGATAGGGGTTGGAAGGGACCTCTGGAGATCATCTAGTCCAACCCTACTGCCAGAGCAGGGGCACCTCCAGCAGTGGCACAGGACGGCATCCAGGCGGGTTTGGAATGTCTCCAGAGTGGGAGACTCCCCCACCTCTCTGGGCAGCCTGTGCCAGTGCTCTCCCACCCTCAAAGGAAAGAAGTCCCTCCTCATGTTTAGATGGAACTTCCTATGCTCAAGTTTGTGCCCATTTCCTCTTGTCCCATCACTGGGCATCACCGAAAAAAAGACTGTTCCCATCCCCCTGACACCCTCCCTTTAAGTATTTACAAGCATTGATAAGATCCCCCTCAGTCTTCTCTTCTCCAGACTAAAAAGCCCCAAGTCCCTCAGCCTTTCCTCATAAGAAAGATGCTCCAATCCCCTCATCATCTTTGTAGCCCTTTGCTGGACCCTCTCCAGCAGTTCCCTGTCCTTCTTGAACTGGGGAGCCCAGAACTGGACACAAATAAGAAAGGCAGTTCAATTAAAAGACCTAATATGCTTCTTATCACCCCTACTTTCTTCCAACCATGCATAAAATCAAATGAACTAAAAGGTTATTCTTAAAATTAACCTTAGGGCAGGCTGCTTAGGGTCTGTATATCTGTTTTCAGAAGCAAAAAGCTCACTGGAAATCAAGTAAGAAACCACTTCACATGCTTTTTTTATAGGATAGGGTGGAGGTTCAGTAGCAGTCTGAGGACACAGGGAAAGTGCAAGTTTAACGTCCCGATTGCAGTGCTGGCTCCTGCCCCAGAGAATTTTCCTTTTTTGAAGGATAACCTCCTTCTTTCGAGGTCTGGTCAAATCTCAGTTTTACCTGCTTTATTTGGGAGCTTTAGGTTAACTTTGCATCATGTGGAACAACACAAGCAGTGCGATAGACTCCTTAGTCCTTCCCTTGCTCCAAGGCAAATATCTACACCCTCCCTGGCAGATGTCTGCCTGGAATATTTTTTTTATTGAGTATTTTTCTCCTTCTTCCTCGCAGCTTGTTAGGATTTGTGGTGCTGTATCTCAGGATCTTGTGAGTTGGGCGTCCATTGTGCAATAGCCACAGAGGGCAAAGAAAAAAGCTTTCCACAAAAGCCTGATGCTGCCACGAGAAACAACAGCAGATTGGGGTGGACATAGAGAAGGCGTAACAACATGATAATAAAGCAAAACAAAACACATCGGGTAGTCGAGCAGCAGCCTACCTGTAGGATAGATATTTTGTTGAGATTTCAAAGTCAGATAGATTTAAAGGAAAGCTGTGAGGTTTCTTTGAGAGTACACCAGGAGACTGGTTTTGGGGCTGAAGAGCAGCCCCAGAAAAAAAACACAGAGTTGCCAGTTTATAAACGTGGGATATTGGACGTTGGCACCCTGTGATGCTCTGGGACAGGCAACACCTCATCAGCGCTGGTGGAGCGCTCCTCTTGTCCAAAACAGCAGAAAAAATATGATGTTATACAAATCTAGCAGATACAAGCCTAACCTGAACTAACTCACAGATGCATTTGGGAGAACACTGAAAAAATATCTAGCACTAGGAAAAATTTAATAGTTAAAGAAATGCAGAAAAAAGAAAAACCCAAGGGCCAGGATCATGTTCATTTGCAGTTCCAAGGAGATGAGTGACATACTTGGTCTTCTGACTTTCCAACTTTTACCATCGTGTTTCAGAAATTCTTTGCTCTGGTACTGAATATAGCGTTTTCAGGCAGCAGGAGCCCTCTATCCCAGGAGGCAGTTTTATCCAGAAACCTTCCCTTTCTAACTCTATTTTAAATTAGCTAGGAAAGTTAACTGGAGAGAAAAAAATAAAAAAAAGAAAGAATACAATTCAGTGAAGAAAGATACAGATTGTGGGTCCTTTCAAGGGTTTTTAACAATGAACCCAGTGCCCAGGGAAAGAACATATGAGAGTTTTGGATTTTTATCATCAAACTCGATCCCTTCTCTTGTATGAAATCATACAGTAGGTCTTAAGTCCAGAAGGGCTGATAGAGCACCTAGCCCACCACCATCCACAATGATAAATGCAACCTGACTTGAGAAATCACTAAAAACTTAAGATACAGACATGGGTAGGAGGAAGTTTTGGGGTTCTCTCATCCTCACATACATGAGGATTAACCCTCGAGGAAGCACTGAGGTCCGTCCTTGCTTGAAGATGAAATTGGTGAGAAGCAGTGACGGATGCTTAAAGAATCCATCTCCCAACACCAGATGAGAAACATCTTTTTATGAATCAGGAAAATTACACCCATTAGGACAACATGACTTCTTCTTCTACCCAGTACAAGGCTGTCGGTTTTTTGTCTGTGCTGAGGCACCCTGACAGGGTGGGAGATGATCAGTAGAGAGTCTCTGCTGTTGCTGTTGCTGCTGATGTGTTTCTCCGGGGAGATAAGTGAAAGGATTTCCATTCAGGCTCCTATTTGAAGTTTTGCACCCAATGCGCTTTTAAATCAGAAATAAAAGAGCTTGTGGAGCAAACAGCAGTGAAAGAGTTTTGTTGTCCTTACATAGCTGGAATTATACAACAGCATCATAACATTTCATAAATAAACTTTATATAACATGTAGCAAGAGTTATTTGGGGAAATCAAAGCATCCTCTGGCTCATAGGCTTGATCACCCAATGTCAGGACAGATGCTTTTTGCTTCACAATCAATGCTTTCTTCTCAAATTGTTTCTGAACTCCTAACACAACAGGAAAATGAAGAAAAATGAATATTCTGGTCATGGTTACAGCATAATGCAGGTGAGAAAGAAGAATTTTTCTCTGACATCTGATTGAGGGGAGAAAGGGATGAAAGCCAGTGGCTTATCTCCCTTTGAACAAGGCTCTCTGACGTGGAATGTGGTTGCTCCAGCTGATATATTTGAACAAGCTCTTTTTAAGCAAGATGAGGTTTCTGGGAGAATTAGCTGGAATATTAGATTAGAGAATAACTGCTGATAACAAGAAACCTTAAATGCAATGTTCAGAAAGGAAGCGAAGTTGGGTAGTGGCATTCTTTGGCTGGAAGATGTGATTCAAGGCATTACCCTTTCTTCCAAGGATATTTCTATGAATTTAGGGAAGGGTACTTCTGAAACTGTGCTCAGGACCTGGTTGGCTTTGTGGACCGTATTCTGGCTTGCAGGTATGGCCTCAGGCATGGCTGAGGTGTGCCCAGATGTGCCTGGATGTGCCCAGTAGTTTCTCCTGCCTCACCCAGACAGACTGAGAGGTGAAATGGGAGGTGCCGGTCCCTTTGAAGGGTGTTTTTGCAGAGGGACAGAGAGAGCAGCAGTCAGCACCTCGGCAGCATGGAGGCTGTCTAGGGCAGGTCCTGACTGCAGGAGTTCATTTGAGGACATTTCTCCCTGGATCTGCTCACACTTCCCTTGAAAAGAGAAGCAGAGGGAAACCTGGTGGTGAGTGATCTGAGCTGTCTGAGCAGGAGCCAGCTTGAGTCTAGGAATATTTTATGGTGTTGCACCCGCTGCGTGGGATGGCCAAGTGAGATCTCTGTCCTATCACGGTACACTGCTCTCCCTCGTGCCATCTGAACAGGCTTTCTCATTACATAGCAGCCCAAAAGCTCTTTTATGAACAACAATGCTGAGGGACAAGAGGGAAGAGCACTGAGGAGAAACCATCTCAGAGCTTTTAGCCTCCTCTCTCCCCAGCCAACTGCTTCTACAAAGTAAGAAAAACCGGAGTACGATGAAATGTGGGTTAAAATAAAGCAAACTACCTCACAAACAAGTAACCCCAGAGACAATTCTGAATGGTTTAAAGATGAAGGTGTGTGGGAAGCAGTCAGTGAAAGGGCTCCAGGGCTGGTTGGAGCAGGTCCACAGAGCTGAGATGTAATGGGCAGCCCAGGATACCTGTGCCTTGCAATAGGTTACGCGTTGCTCCAGCATACGGGTTTATGTGAAGCGGGGATAAGAGAAAGAGACTGGAGATCAGAGAAGACTGTGTTTGCATCCGTATGACCCAGGTCTCAAGGCAATTTGAGTTGCAGTTGCTCTCACCAAAGGGTATAGAGTGGCCAAGTCATCAAGGTGTTCTGTCTACGGGTCTGAGCGTTTCCCCCTGTAACTGGGAGCTAGAAGTTGTGCTGCTGCCCGAGGTTCAAGCCAGGGGCTTGTGTTTCCAACGCTCAGGAAAAAATCATTGTAACACACCGCATTCAGAAAAGAGAAGGCAAATTCCTTTACGCTCCAGAGAGCTGGGGTGCAGGACCTTACAGATTTTCTCCTGCTGGCTTTGGAAACAAGGTGGTGGGATGAGAAGACCTTGGAAAAACAACAGCTGACTTCAGACAGAGGGGTTTTGCGAGAGCCCTTTCCAGTTTCTCAGACATCAGTGAGTTCAGGAGATCACAGAATCATAGAATAGTTTGGGTTGGAAGGGACCTTTAAAGGCCATCTAGTCCAACCCCCTGCCATGGGCAGGGANGCAGGGACATCTTCAACTAGACCAGGTTGCTCAGAGCCCCGTCCAACGTGGCCTTGAATGTTTCCAGGGATGCGGCATCTCCCACCTCTCTGGGCGACCTGGGCCAGTGTCTCACCACCCTCAGTGTAAAAAAATTTCTTCCTTATATCGAGTCTAAATCTACCTTCTTTTAGTTTAAAGCCAGAGGTGTGTCAGTGCTGTTTGCACTGGATCTTTCTTCTTGTTATTGTGCCATGGATGAAAGTCAAGTCATTATCAAAGGGTTATTTGATATTTGTGTGAGCATTGTTTGGAGGTGGCGCTCAGGTAATCTGATATTGAGCTTGATCCCCAAATACTCTGGTCAGGTCTTCACCTTCTGTGGGTCACAACCTGCTGCACTATTGTGCAGAAACAGGCAGCAACCTCCTCCGCTCCCCTGTGGATGAAGTCCTGCTGGGTGGACTCAAAGAACAAGGCCCTCATCTTTACCCATGTGCGGCTGAATTTTGCTACTGTTTGCATAAAGGGGCTGGAGGCAAAGTATTCCTCTTCCCCTCCAACTGGTAGGATTTCATCTTATTGAAAGTTATTTACCTCTGGCATAGACACCTCTGTCTGAGCTGGTCATCTTACCCATCTTTTAGAGCCAATGCAGAGAAACAGGCACTTCTAGATACAGCTCTTCTGTACCACAGAGGACATCTACTTCGGGATAAACCCCCACTGTGGTCCAGCAGTGCCCGCTTCCCTCCACTGGCTCAGAAGAGAGCCCAAGATATTTGGCTCAGGTGGAGACATCTCTGTTGCAGATAGCTAAATTTCAGAGAGATTAATCCCACCTGAGCTGTACATTCCCAGAAGAAGCTATTCCTCATTCAACCCATGAGGATTGTATCCTCCTGGCTTCCCTGTCCTTGGGACCCAGCCCAAGGGGCACTCATGGGAGGGTATATAAACATGGATCAATGTTTCTGTAAAAAGGGAAGATGTTTCCAGAACTGAGGATTTAGGTGAGGCATGGAAGGACAGCTTGGTTGGACGTTTCCGTTTGTAGGACAGACTTGGCAAAAGAGCTGAAACTTGACTCTGATCTCCCCTGGGAAACGCTGTTAAATTTGTGCTAAGCTTTCAGGGAAAACTAGTTGTCTCTAGGGACAGTTAAATGGGATTTCCATTTGGAAATGTGCCCATAGCGTTGAAAGCTGAGAGTTTCTGAAAGCAACACCCCTGGAAGACCAAAAGGCACTGAGGCAGGACCTGAACTAACCGAAGGCAAGATCTTCACAGCAGTTTTGTTCTGCTCTTCCCTTTGATGAATGAGAGGGAGGATCAGAGGAATAATGGAATAATTCTCCCAGGATTCATCTTGTCTAACAGATTCTGGATACAGCCATGATAGATATCTAGTTTGTTCTCCTCAATCAACGAAGTCATTCATCTCATCCTGGGTGAAGAGTCTAAGCTGTGCCAAGAGCCCTCTGGAAGTGCCTGGCTATCCAGGTTACAAAAGACGCCTGTCTCAGAGCAGGCACCTAACTTCGGGACACTTAAAATTAAATTAGCTAACCTCATCCTTTGCAATAAGTTGAGCTGAAGCGATACAAGAGGGGAATAAATAAAATCGGAACCAGGCCCAACATTTGTTTTCCTGTTTCGCACCAGAAGACACTTACCTTTCACTCGTTCTCCGTTACGGTCTGTTCTTTATTGCAGATGAAACTGAACTGGTTCTTTCTCTAATGGCCTACATGTTCACTGCAGGTGTAGAGCTCATGGGTTACCCTCGGAAGAAATTGCAGAGTTCAAAAGGAGGAAAGCTGAAAAACTCCTTGGCAAAAGGGCCTAGATCCGAGGTAGTAGCTGTAGGACAGTCCCAACGTAGTTCTGCTGTTTAGTGTCGCTTATGTGTTATTTGTCTGCACTTTGCTGGTTTTAGTGTCATGCCCTTTTTTTTTTTGTTTTTTTTTGGTCAAAAATATGTATTATTCTTTTAAAGTGTCTCGTTCAAAAGGTGCTCAGAAGAGCAGCAAAGCTGTCTAGAGATAGTAGTAGCCTTGTTGGGTGATTTCCTAGCAAATTCATGACCTGTTATCACATTCATTCCCGAAAGACGTACAGTATTGCTGTGTTTACCTGCAGTGTATTATCGATCCACTGGATGTCGATGTGCACTATGCCAGGAAGAGCCCAGTCCATGGTAAACACAGAGATAAAACTGGAGTTCAAGCCTGGAAGAATCCAAATTGCCTGTGATTGCTTTCCTATAACGTATATCTCCTGCATAGTGTAATTCCATATCTTGTGACATGAAACAGGATGCAGCTCTGTTATTCATCACTATGGTACCTACTGGTACGAGAAATAAAGGTGGATTTAGGAGGATTTGGTTGGAATTCAGAAGTTGCATGGAGTATAACAGCATGACCTGAGGTGCCTGATCAAATAGGTGCTACCAGAGCAAGGCTGCCCTATAAGCATGCACGCCCACGCGTGGACGTAGTGGGTCTGACGTCCTGTGAAAATGCGGTCTGGTCGGGGTTTTTTAATAATAGCTCCAAAAGCAGCAATAATGCTTTTATTCAGTACCTCTGAACTAACTTTTACTTCATTTCCCCTTTCTTAGAAAAAGGTGCCTCACTACGTGCTGGTTACAAACCCCTAAGATACACCATGTCGAGCCGATAGATTACTCCAAAGACTAAAGCTCCACCCAATTTTCTCACAAGGATGAAACACAGCAGAGCACTTTTGGCTGTGTTAGTCTTTCCCAACCACAACTTTTAAAGGCTCAGGGGGTGTTACTAGGCTGCTTTATCTCCCTGAAGAGATTTTTAAATTTTTATCTGAGGCTCTCCCTATTCTAGGAGCTGGGCAGAAATTCCTCATTTAAAAAAAACCACATTTATATATGGGACACTCTGTGCAGCGACTTGCATAAGCACTACCATGTGAACACTCACTGCTAAATATAAGCTCTGAGGCACAGAAGACCGCCCTGCTGATCTACCCCTATGAGCACGAACTACTCCTCCGAGGCCAGAGACACAGAGGATCTCTCACTTGGGTTAGCCCTGCTTGGCAAAAACTGCATGTGTACTGATAGTAAAATATTTAGCAGATATATCACCCACAGACTTAAACTTCTGCACTGAAGCAAGGCTGATTAGCAGTACATCATGGAGAACAGAAGGTCCTCATTAGCCCACTTGGCTCAATTCATGGGAAACAGCAGAAAAAATCAATAAGGCATTTATACCTGGAGCTTTTCAGCAGTCCTCGTTCAATCCTTCTTGTGTGCATGAAGCTCTCAATGGCTGCAATTACGTCCTCAACAGCCATTTATTCCCACGTGCCTGCTTGGTGGCTTAGTGATGTTTCCAGCTAATCTATCTTACGCATTTATGATGAAAGGGATCATGCCACCAATAGGCTTGTTTTTCCTTGATAGCAATAAAGGGACGCTCTACAAGGGTCTCAGATGTAGTGATCTATAGTCCATTCACTCAGTTTACAGTCCCGCTAGTCTGGGACTGTAAGCTGTTAACAGTTTCACAGAGTCCTTGCTGCGATAAGATAGGGATCCCCATCTCAGGACTTTTTGGAGCATTCACCTGGCCTGGAGTCTAGAGAAAGGCCAAAACTCTGCTCCTCATGCTCAGAAAATGAATCCTTTAACCTTGAAAGAGTGACTGTGGACTCTGTTTTCCTTGGTGGACAGCTGTTTTTGAAGACGAGTGATGGTTCTAGCCAGATCTTGATAAAAACATGCAACAAAGCATGAGGAACACCAAAGTGCACCTCCAGTAACCTGGAGATAAATCTCTTGGCTATACCACTAGTGATCCTTCTACTTTCTCCCACAGTAGGATACAGGATCTTAACATGGACCTACCAACCCACGCATGCAAGTGGGTTTCAGCCCAGAGCACGATGGTTGTCAGACACTCTCGTGCAAGGCTGGACAATGAAACAGCAGCTGAAGACCAAGCAGGATAAACCATGGCATCTCAAATACTTCTAGACAGTATCCACATCTTACAGTGCTTCTGAAATGAAGAAAGGGATTTTTCTCCTTCCTTCAAGGCCCAGCAGAGAACTGTCCCACAGGGAGGTCAACGAGTCCCTGTGATCCCTAGACTGATCTCACTTTAAAGATGAGACTCAGACCCCATGCGAGTCAGTCAGAGTTCATTGTGGAGCTCAAAGGGACGAGATTTCATCCCAATGTGTTTTGTAGCTGCTGTATTTATGGAGGGACCCATGGTGTATAAATCTCAGTGTCACCTGTATTGCTCTTTGCTGACCTTTAGATATATAAGCATGCAGGGAGCGTGTCCTGCATGGACAAAAGACCAGTCTGAGATCACCTGAAAGCACCGCAGCTTAATTTTTTAAGTTATTTTCTCTCTTTTTTTCTTTTTTTTTTTTGTCCTCAGGACCTTGCCTCTCCCTCTGTTCTGACCTCTCATCCCAGCTCAGCTTAGTGACAAGAGATCCCTCAAGGTTTTTTCTTGTTCAGGAAATACAGTAAACACCCAAATCATTGCATCTTGCTGGCCAAGCCATAAACTAGCAAGGTGTGGCTGACAGGCAGTTAAGATCTGAAAGGTCATTCAGGACAGGGTTTTTGATAAAGATTCTCTCTGTCCTCAAGGGTGAAACCCACACCTACACACAGACCCATACATTTACAGTTTACTCCTTCAGCCCCACTGCAGGGATAATCTCAGATGATTTTGCCTGCGTGATCTCTCCAAAGATTAATACCAGACCTGCAGAAACCAAACACTCATTCCTATTGATTTTTTTCCCATCATATCTTTCTTCTCTTCCCCCTTTCTTCCGCTCTGCATCAGCTACTTCTTCTCTCTTGGTATGCAGGGACATCTCCCAGCAACACACTGGAAGGCATATCTTCTTCATCCAACACCAGAAAGGCCTAAAAAAAAAAAAAAA
>VUYV01000301.1:732158-777890 GCA_008711295.1 Anarhynchus alexandrinus | reverse complement strand
AGATATCTAATAGATACTTTAAAGACAGCTCACCCTGTGCTATCATAAAGGGCAGTTTCATTAGGCTGCTTAACAATTATATTAATAATTGGTCATTAGTGTGAATAGTCCTTGGGCCTAATAACATTTGTTCCTCGCCTTTCAAGACCTCCCATTTTACACCTTGGGAGCCCTACTTCATGTAGTCAGTTTGACATATATTTCTGTTCTAAAGTAATTGCTCGTTCATTGTACACAGCAATGGTGTGTACAATTTAAAACCATACGTATGTGTATACACAACGATTTCTCAACTCGTTATTTTTAATACCTACATAATCACAATGGTGTTAGTGGTATGGGTTAGAATTTGGTTCTTTTCAGTTTACAACAGTTGGAATGATATTTTCTCCTATCACACAGAGTAAATTTGACTTCTTATAATGCTTTATGTAGGACAGGACAGCTGCAGAGCTGAGACCTACCTCAAGCCGAGCCATTCACTCAGCTTCTGGCCTTCGACAAGTCCTTGATGTTTGTTTTGTCTCTGAAACCCCCGTTATGTTGTGATAAATCTGTGCCTACCAACAGATGGTAGAACCTGGACATCAGGGAGATTTAGAGCATTGTAGCAAATGATCCTCTTCAACCCCATCACATCACTTTAGTGGCCTGGATCTAGATGTAGCCTCTCAGTTAGCCCAGCTCTTCAGTCCTAGTACTCAGCAAAGCTCATTCTCTCAGGAACAGTGCCCGGCTAAGGCAGTGAAACAACACCTGATGGATGTCAGGGCTTTCTGGTTCTCTGCCCGTCCCGTCTTGGGCTTGGTGAGATCATGGGGCTGTCAGAGCAGCTGGACCCTCAGATTTCTCATTGGTGGTAGCAAATGACCTCAAACCCAGAAAANTCTGTTTTACAGCCTCAACTGGCCAAATGTGCTGACCAGGAAACTCAAAGCTGTCCTGAGGGGCACAAAGAGGACACTGACAAAAGAAACCCTTAAAGAGCTGGGGAGCATGAAGGAGGCTGGAATAAGTATTGAAGAGGATGAAATCTGAGAAGACCAGAGCAAAGAACTAGTAAGATCAGGACGGGCACCTTGAAGCCAACCCAGCAGAGGAGCTCACACCCTCCATTTAATTCCCTTCCAGCCAAAAGCAGTATAATTGATGAAGCCTCTTAGCTCTCGCAGAGGGTGAACCTGAGCAGGCAGATGAATCCTGACCATCATCTCTTGTGAAACTGGGCACCAGCTCAGAGCTGTATGTGCGCATTTTTGGCAGGGGTACATTGGGGAGGAAAGTCATGGTGATGGTGATAGCGCCAGCTCTTCATCAGCATCTGTCACAAGGATGAGCCCAGAAAACATTTTAGCTAGGTCTGCATGGCAGCACAACCATGTCCGGCGGCACTTGGGCCTGGATTTGAACAATAATGCCAAGTGCTGAAATGGTTTAACTGTTTTGCATTAAATAACTTTTGTTGTTGTTGTTGTAGGAAACTCTGGTTTCATGAAAATCAGTGCAATTGAGAAAAGAAAAAGTTTTTGAAAACAAAAAATATTTTTTACTCCCCCACAAGGGGAAATTTTGAATCAAAATGTTTTGTTCCCGTATGTCAATTTAAGCTGAAACATTTTCTTTTAAATTGACATTTCAGCTGCAAATGCCATTTTAATGCTATTTTCAAACTGAAATGACAGTTTTGAAATGAAACAGTTTGGTATGAATCAATATTTGTTTCCAAATGCCAAAATGTGATTCTGCTCAAAATGTCAAAATATGTCATCTTCGCAATTCCAGATCTAAACTGGAAGAACATTTTGTTTTGCTTTACACACACAGACGTATAGCATATCTAAAACATTGTATGCTTTTCATCCCAAAGCAGGATGAAAACAGAAGGCCAAGATATTGGAAAACTGAGATGCAGAGAATGACATTCTGCAGTTCCTTTAGTTGAGTAATACTAATAGGACATGAATTTTCTTTCCTGCAAAAGTGGGGCTGAGGGAATGAGAAGTACATCACTTGAGCAGCGCAAAGCCTAGAACACCTCACTCTTTTTCCTTCCCGATCTCCAAGCGCTCTCAAAGGCACTTGTCTTCAAAGTAAGCCTCCCAGCGGGTAAAAATACCTTTCTGCAAAGGGCCAGCATTTGGCCTGTAGGCACTTCTCACAGAGCACACTTCATCAAGGTCAAATAATTTTCTTCTTGGCCACTTCTTCTTCCAGGTTTTTTACTCCTGTTCAACATCTGGCTTCTAACAAACTTCTGGGAATTGTTGTTCTCTCTTTTGCGCGGCTGAAGAGAACAGCAGATATGGTAATTTAATCAATATTACCACCAGAAGGTGCTCGTTGAAAACACGGAGACCTTTCTCAAACTCAGTTTGAACTCTTCTCGTCAGAGCAACCAGAGCAGGTTTTTTTATCATTCAACAACCACTCGCCAAACCTTCTTTGGTGATTGCAAATATCTTCATGAAATGAGGCAAGCCAGACTCCACAAAGCTAAGGAAGATACTATTTTCACAACTGATTCACCGTAGCAAGTGTAAAACACGCGTACTCTCAAAGTAAGAGTGGTTTGGAGTATGAACATCTGAAAAGTGAAAACGGAAGGGCAATTTGTTAGTGTTCTTTAGCAATGAGATTTCCCTCTGTGGCACCTGGTTTTGTGAAAGAAGCTTTTGCCTATTTAGTGACGAGAGTTGATATTCCAGGTGGGAGAATTTGGCCCTTGAAAGACATCTGTCAAAAGGCTCATATGACACTTGAGCTGTGAAACAGGGCTTAGGAAAAACTTTCACCTTCTGCACTGTGCTCACCCTCTGTCGGCAAATTCCTTCAGGAATACAGTCCTGTGGAAGAGACATGGGCCAGGCAATTCTGACACAATATACCTCAATACGCAGTTCCAGGGAGGGACGTTATCTGGATCGGTCTGTGCAAATATGAGTTTAAAATCAAACAATTCCTGCATAATTCTTGTCTTTTCCATTATTTTCCCATGTTAAAAACATTGATCAGTGCTGTTCTGTTATGTAGTGGTGTGGGTTCAATCAGCCTGACCTTATGTCTCAGCTAATTGCAAGTTGTGGCAGGCAGAAAGCAGATCCTCTCTATGGGAGACAGATGATCTCTCCCTCTGCTCTTGGTGTGGTATTTCCATGCAAGTGAGAGTTGCATCAATGGATTTTCCTTGGAAAGCCCTATGTGTAGTCAAGGCTGGCCTCCAAATGAAGAGAAATGCCCACAAAGATGTGCAAAAGGAGAATAATCTGGCTAAATATAGCCCTGTAAGGTGCATCCTGAGACAGTCACCCAGACAGGTCTCCTAACAGTCAGAGAAGGGAAACAGGCACTTCCCAGCAGTGTTTCTTAGGCTCCTACTTGTGGATACCTCTGTGTGTGTCTCAGTTCCCATTGCAGTTAATGGAGATCAAGTCAAAAAGTCCAAGGATACTAATCATAGAATCATAGAATCATAGAATCATTATGGTTGGAGAAGACCTCTAAGATCATCGAGTCCAACTGTAAACCTAACACTGCCAGGTCCACCACTAAACCATGTCCCTCAGCACCACGTCTACACATCTTTTAAGTATCTCTAGGGATGGTGACTCAATCACTTCCCTGGGCAGCCTTGTCCAATGCTTGACAACCCTTTTTGGTGAAGAAATTTTTCCTGATACCCAACCTAAACCTCCCCTGGCATGATTCAGCTGAGCCTAAAATGTGTGCCTACAACTGTCTAGCACAGTCACCCCTAAATTTCACTGACCGTTGGCAAGGTCTCCACTCAAGCAATGGGAACCTGGTGCATGCAAAGTTACCCAAAAGGAGATATCTGTGATACCATTCAGCTGCTGAAACACAAGTGCTTAATGCCATTTAGGATGCCCTAGAGTACCTACAACATGCAGACAGAGCTGATAAATAAGTCACAGGACCAGATCCTTTTGCAATGGCAGCTGGAGGCCAGACAGCAGACACTAAGATCTGAATACTAGACAGCTATGTTTAATGAGATACACTTTTAAAGTTGGGTGTCTTAACCCAAAAGTGAATCCCATCCCAGATATCTGCATGCAGATGGATGAACCATGCCCTAAAAGTAGTCGCCATTGACTCTAACAGGAGCTGCAGTTGGAGAAACCTACATCATGGATGACTAAAGTCAAGTTGGATGAACCTCACTCCCACATAGATATCACCACCGGTTCAGAGGAGGTGTTGGACTCCCTGACCTTTTCCCTGGGTCTGGAAACTCTGCCACTTGGCTTGTCTAGATGTGCTAACCCTCTCCAAAATGCTTGTTCTTCCCAGCACGCAGGCAAAACAGATGTAAAGGAAGACACATATGAGCAGAAAACATAAAATCTGGGACGCGACTTCCCCCTGAAAAACTTCCCATCGATCCATTTAGGTGGTAATGTGACAGTGAACAGAAGGGAAAACGACTTTCTATTTCTGCTATATATCAAATTAAACACTTTTAAATGCATGAGGGAAAAAAAAAAAAACAAACAAACCACAACACACCTCTTCAGTCAACACTATGCATATATTCTCCCTTTCAACATCTACACATATGTACAGATACATATATAATTGAGTTTGGGAGTTCCCAGTTTTTTATTTCATAACTACCCACTAAGAAATAGTCTTTTGAGTCTGTGTTTTTGTCAATGCAAGAAGAGACAATTTTAAGAAAATATTGGGTAGCCAAAAACTGAATTTTCCAGCTGAAGACAATTTAAACAAGAGGATTTCAATCTGCCCTTCTGCACACAGTTTTTGGATTCTTTCTTCAGCCTGTAGTCTTCTAAAATAAACAACATTCTTTGAATTTATTTAAAAAAAATAAAATAGTAAATCTGTGGGAAAGGGTAGCAGAGAAGCAAAGTTCTGATCACTGACGACTTTAGTAATCCCAGGATAATTCTTAATTCTCTTTGAAGCCAGTGGTATTTTTTTTTCTCTTAATTTCAACAGGAAGAGGCCAAGGACTCATCCCTGAGTGTGATAACCTCTGCTGTTAGAAAGCCATAAAACATATTTATATTTTCCTGGCATTGTTCTGTTTAGACAGGTTTAGGTTTACTCATGAGATTTCTACCCATACTAACTGTGATTACTGTATCAGGCTCTTTTCTTGTTATTTTGCTCCTAAAACTAGTCTTTGGATGTTGTAATGAGCAAGATGGGGGCTGGAAGCAGCAAATGTGGTTTTTGTAGCTCTGCAGCAGACTTCTCAGATGATTGTGGACAAGTCACTCGGTGGATTTCTCGGATAGTGAAGCGCACACTCTAGAAACCACTACCAACAAGAACCTACCATGCGATTGCTGGAGGTTTTACCACTAACGTTATAGGGTGAATTTTAATGTAATCGAGCAAACCCGCTGAGAGCTGTAGATGATGTATTTATGCACAATATACACTGTCTGAATATAGTTCATATTTCATACGGTATTTTTAACAGTGAATTACAACCAAATGCCAATAAAGACCCTTGGAGACCTACCCCTCCACCTGAAAGTCTTGTTCTTGTTTGTATATTTACCTTCATGTCAGCTTACTTTTCAGCTCTTAGTGCAGATAAGGTACCTATGGAGACCCCTGTTCACATATTCTCTCCATTATTCAGTAATTTAGAGGCAGATCCCCAAAAGATCTCCAAATACATAAACCAGCAGCAGGACAGGCAAACAGAGGAGGTATGAGGAGATGCGGGAGAACCCAAGGAAGGTATGGAGCAGTCACGGAATGGATCGGTGTCAAAACAGCTGCAAGGACCTGTGTGTCTAAGAAAGTTTCCCATGACAGGGGATGCTAAAGCAGGGAGGGGGCAATACCACTCCTCACAACACATTGTAAAATATCAAGGTGCTTCTCTGGCGTTTGGGACTGCAGCTGGGCGAAGGCAGGAATAGGGCTGAGGGTAAGTCTTCTGCAACATTACCCCTCTTTGAACTCGTGAAACTATGTTGTCTCTGTCCTGACATCCTCATGCAAAAACATCAGCGTGTCCGCCTTCCCTAAATCTCTGGTTATTTACCTTGGCGTTGTAGAGATGTGTCCTTCAGTGGTGAGGTCTGGGACAGCTCTACGGTCACTACAGCAGGAGCCCTCCCTTCCCTGCAACCGTCTGTCCTCACACCAGCAGTGGATTTGTCCCTTTGTTGAATGCATGGGAGACATCAGGGCAACCTGCTCCCTCCTGCCCATGCAACCGAGAACATGGTCTGTGGCAAGGTCCCATGCACAGGCAAACCCTTACCCCCCTTCACCCACCAACTCAGACACCACAGCAGTGGTCATCATCTGGATGCAGGTCCATGGGCATTGCTGGCGAAGGTGGGCTAAGAATTTCCTACTGCTGTAACCACACATCCTTGCATTCCCCTTCAGCTGTGCCACAAAGTCCAAGTGTGACTTTCATCACTGACCTCATTTGTATTACAAATAACTGTTTGAATAAAAGAATAGGTGGGAGAAGGCAGAGGAACTACAACTCTCCGTGCTCATGCTGAAGCCCCGTGAAATAGTGGCCTCAGATTAAGCTCTTGCAGGCAAAACTCAGCCTGATGAAGAGCTATGGGATTGCTGTCAGCTTGTGGGGACAGTGCTGTAGGATACAGAGAGCTGATGTAAGGGAAGGTTGGGTTAGTACACGGAGTTGGACCAGACCTCCCAAAACACACTGAGAGCCGTTGCATTCAGGATGATTTCCAGACCTTGGGTCATTGCAGTCCTCTCCTCCAGCGTCCCACAGCTGGTGGGTGAGCAGCAGCACGCAGGACTCCTGGGCCAGTGACTGCTGGGACAGGCAGGCAGGTGAAGCTCTTCAGTATTTGTCCCACACCAGGGTACTCCTCCAGTCTTCTTGCAATGACCACAGTGGAAGGTTCCTGAGCTGATGAAACAAGCTCCATGTTCTGTGCAGTGTAAGAAGCACCTAACACTTTTCCTCTGGTGCTCATCACTTTGCAGCTGTTGGTATTAAATTGCATTCACCATCCTTTTCCTCATTCTCTAGAGTTCCTCACAATCCTCCCCAAGCCTGACTTCATGATATCTACAGATGTCAGTCTCCCTTGGTTCTCCTTGACCGATGTCTCTGAGCATCTCTAAATTCTGTTAAACACCACAGGACCCAGTGGGGGACCGTGAGGACCACCCACAAAAATTGTTGCACAATGAATCTTGATCATGCAATTCTCGTCTTTGCTTCCTGACTCCACATCATTCTTGATCCATGACATTTTCCCTTCGCTTTGTCATTACTTGGTGTGATACAGTCTCCTTTCCTGTACAGGAGCTGTATAGGACCTCCTGAAGGTCAAGGAAAATTTTATCAGCTGGTTCTCTTTTATTGACTGCTTTCATTGACACATTAAAATAATTTTATTCAAAGGAATTAAATCATCTATCTCTTCACAGCTTGGGGCTGTCCAGGAGCCAAACTAGATAATACAGACTGCAGGCACAGTTTAAAAAACCCCGTACAATAGACTGAAAATATATACACTAATTTTCACAAAGCTAGATGTCTGGAACATTTTTCATTAACATATGCAGAGAAGCTCAGGGAAAGTCGATACGGGGCCGAGGACCAAAGCTGCAGTGTGTTATATCTACATAGGCCCGATGTCCAAATGAAAACCACAATACGATGCATGAAATTCCAGTTGGTCTTGAACAGAAGGCATTTATTAGCGTCGAAGCTTTTTCGCTATTGTTGTTAAGGTTTGCCAAGTTGCAAATGTTCCGCAGCCTTCAAATGGAAAATGGTCTGGGTTTCTAACAGTTTGTTTGCCAGAGAGCTCGGCTGCCCGTCTGCTGGGTTATCATCTCAGTCACCGATTCCAGCCTCTGGCTTGCAAAGCAACCCCGGAGGCAGATGTCTTGGGTCCAGCCTCCACGTCCTATTTCCTTCTTTATTTATTTTTTTTATTTTCGCGTTCAAAAGCTGGAACTGAAATAGCATTTCAAAATATTGAAATCCTGCAGGAAACCGACTGACCTTTCTCCGCGCTGGTCAGAAAACTGTGGGCAGGAAGAGGGGGCAGCAAACGGACTCTGCCCGGCTGAAGCTCCGGTCTTCAGGTCTTCGCTCACCAGGAGCAGCGCGCCGCCCGAGCGCCGCGTAGCACAGAATAATATCTGATGGCAGATGTACTGCAATTAACTGCTTTAATAACCGTGGCTGATTGAATATTTCTTCTGTTGTAGTACCAGAGGGTTTTAACTGTGTATGAGAGTCCGGTGGTGTAGAAACTCCCTACGCCTCTCTGCGTGTGAGCTTTGCTCTGGTACATTATTGCTTTAAAGAAATAAAAAACTGAAAATTGGTTATATCTGGACACTTCTGATTTTAAAGGAAGTTCAGTCTTGGCTCTGAACGTGCGTTTTGTGACTCAGGGCTGTTTGCAATAAGAAAGCATCACAGGAGCAGAGCATTCCTTGCCAATCCTTGTTTTGAGCCGTCTGCGAAATCTTGGCACCGTGTCCCGAGAATGCAGTGTGGAAATAAAGCTTTTGTTTAACCTACTTGTGTGGGCTCCCTGCGGAGGTGATTGTCTGCCCGGCCAAATCTGTAACTCTAGCTCCCCAAACACCACCGTCCCAGAGAAAGCACCGGAGGGAATAATCACAGGTTGTTATCCAAATAAGGTGCCACGGTTTATTCGTGGAGAGATGGCATCGAGGTTGCCCTGGTTGACTGCACCTGTCAGGACTGCAACACAGTCGGGACAAGAGGGAAATATGACACGACACTCATGGTGGACCCAAGTCTTAGGTCCAATCCGCAGGGTGACCCAGTGAACACTGCTTCTTGGGCTAAGGAAAAGAGGGATCAGCCTGGAAATCTTTTCCTCCCTACCCCTACTTCTGTAGCTTTGTCCTGGTGGCTGAGCATTGGGAAGGGTGCAGACTGTCCAACACTGGTGTGTGTGGAATGGGACAGGAGACACAAGAGCAGGTGAGGTTAGAACACAGAGGTCTTTGTTTAGGTCAGATGAACCTGCCTTGCTTGTATGTTCAGGCACTGTTATCCACATGTGCCTAGTCAGCAGAAGATGGTCAGGTGGAATGGAAATGAGTGAAGAACCTCCGTAGCTGGGCAGTCCTCTGGCTGTGGTGGGACAGTAGGTTTCACATCCTGAGAGGTCTCCAGTAAATCATTCATCCATATCTGGAACATCAGAAGGCCCTGAGCATTGAGAGCAAATCACCTTGCGTGAGACTTCTGTGGCCTTAGAAATGGAGAAGTACAAAGGGATCATAGAATCATAGAATCACAGAATGGTTTAGGTTGGAAGGGACCTTGAAGATCATCGAGTTCCAACCCCCCTGCCATAGGCAGGGACACTTCCCACTAGACCAGGCTGCCCAAGGCCACGTCCAGCCTGGCCTTGAACACCTCCAGGGATGGGGCCTCAACAACCTCTCTGGGCAACCTGTTCCAGTGCCTCACCACCCTTAAAGTGAAAAACTTCTTCCTAATGTTTAATCTAAACCTGCCCTCAGAAAGCATGCTCCTCAGAAAGCAATGGTGACACCTGGATGATGAAAGAACACATACCTGGCACCCTTCCCTGGCACTGGAGACAACTAATAAACTGCCTTCCCCTCCCAAGCACCCAAACTCTGTGGTGAGAATATCCCTGGACCCAGACATGCCCCGAGATTGTTTGGGGTGGTGCTTGTTGGCTGAGGGACCACCAGTGGTAGCAATTTGACAGTTGAATCCAGCACCCAGGAATTGGCACTGGTTCAGATGAGACAGAAAGGAAGATGAATACTGCCACAGTCACTGGACAATGTGCTATATATGGTGGGTTTGGACACTATGGACACTACCTTCACATTGCCTAAGGCTACCAGTGACATTGTGTGCTCTTCCCTGTGCATGGCTTCGAAACACAGTCCAAGGCAGATATGAAATTGGGATAACAATCTACAGAAGTGCTTGCAAATCTCAAGGTCTCCAAGGGCTGAACGTTCTTTTCCCAAAGGGGAAAGACTGTAGTTTCACTTGGAAATGTTGAGTGGTGAATGAAGGTGTCGAGACAAGAAGTTTCTCTGGTTCACTTCCCTCTAGACAAAGATAAAGCCCACCAGCATGAATAGAGCCTGAGAAGACACCTTTGCTGCCCTTCCCACTGTAATAGGTCATGCTGAAGAGAAAATGCTGGAAACACCAAGTTTAGGCAATACTTCTTATATTTGTATAAGTTCTGAGAGCTGCAGTGCTGAACACACTTATCTTCACTACCCCATGCCCAGGTGATGGACACGTTTGTAGGAGGTGTGGAGAGCTGCACGGCAAATCCCTCTGCTCTTTGCAGCTACAAGGGGAAATGGGTGGAAACATGACGTTGAGTTCATGTTGAACTGAAAATAAACCCCACCGAGGGGCTGAAGGAATATATCTCCTCCAAGCTTTAAGCCCAGGGCCACCTTTCTCTGTGTGCCCTCCTGCTAACCCCAACTGGCATTGTGTAGGGGAAAGCACATCCATGCTGCGGCAGTTATTTTTATGCTGTCCTGTACTTGCTGCAAGAACTGGTCCTGGAAAAACATTTTGCTCTTGATTTTGTACAGCTCACCCAGTTTCGCCAGAGTTTATTTATAGAGAGGAAAAGGACACATGAAGAGCTCACTGGTCTCTCCAAGCTGGAACAAATATTTAACTATACTTTCATTATTTTCATGCTGAATTATTTTAAGTGAACTAAATGTTAGCACAGTCACAGTAAGGTGGAAAATCTCCGGCATTAAAAAGACCAGCTACAGCCAATGACAATAATTAACTACGCTTCACATCTGCAACGTTCGGGTTCAAGGTACAGTTCAGATGAAAGCATTTTCTGCCATATATGTCAATGCATATGCACAGGCACATACATATATATGTATGTATGCATGTGTGTATACGTGTATATATAAATAGGTAAGTACGCATACAATTAATCAGCAGCCGCTCGCCACCAGAGGGCAGGCAAAGTATATGTAAATCAGTTCCCTCCACATGTCAAAGAGCAAATTGTTCAGCGGCCAGAACGGTGTTGCCAATGTTTTCTTTGACCGTCTCCAATGACTTTCTTATCCTGAATCGCAAGCCTTAAGACAACTTCATGCTGCACAATGCGCTGGCTATTTTTTTTCGTTTGTTTGTTTGTTTGTTTAGAAATTCTCCGCGCTTTTCAAGGATGAAACGGGCTGAGCTGGCGGCAGTCGACCATGGGGTAACCACAGGGAGTGTCTCGCGCGAAAGGTGGTGGATGTGGATGCTTCTTCAGTGCTGTGGATGAAAGAGGAGTGGATATTGGCACCTGTGCGTCTGGAGAAAGGGGGAGGTCAGTGAGGGCTGTATGTCTCCACTTTTCAGTGGGCGTAAGTTGTGATTATTCCTTTGCGATCAGTGGATATTCACTGATGTACAGTAAAAGGCCCAGTCCCTTCTGGGGTGTGTTAAACTTTTATCAAGACTGTGTTACCTGACAGCTGAAAGCAACTGAGATCTGAATCTAGTGATGTTGATATGAAGCACTACGCACTGTGGCCACTCTCGTAGTCCTGAGTCGTAGGAACTAGATATAGTCCATCCACTAAGATATGAGGTGTGCTAGCAGGAACATGGACCCTCTGGACAGACTAGATATCAAACTAGGCACAAGGAAGAAATTTTTTTATGCTGAAGGTGGTGAGACACTGGCCCAGGTTGCCCAGAGAGGTGGGAGATGCCCCATCCCTGGAAACATTCTAGGTCAGGTTGGACGGGTCTCTGAGCAACCTGATCTAGTTGAACATGTCCCTGCCCATGGCAGGGGGTTGGACTAGATGGCCTTCCAACCCAAACCCTTCTGTGATTCTATGATAGGTAACAATGAACAAAGAAGAGCTTCTTTTCTTTTCACTCATGCTATGGAGAGGCTAAAAGTACAGTAGTCTTGACACCAGAAAATAAATCCTAAGAAGCATGCTCCTCCAACCAGGAGATGGTTATGATATGGCACAGACAGACCTTCTAGATGTGATCGGTCATGAGATCTACAAGGATCATTGTCTAAAACCCAGTGCCTTTGACCTGAGTAGGAAAAGGGATGTACAGTCTAACCCCAGAAGCTGCATCCCAACTTGCTGACAAAGATCTTTGCATTTGTGAATAAGGAGGTGCTTTATAGGGGCACAGACACTCCTCAGGGCAGGAGTCCTGCTCAGGGCTTTGCTCGGTGGAGTGACAGATGTCAGACCCTCAAAGCAACAATAGAATGGCAGAATCACTTATAATTTTGTAACACATCCAGAAATACCATCCCCAAGTGGCTTCCTCCAAGGAAATCTGGAAAGTATTTTAAGTGATTGGTATGACCAACCTGGGCAGGAAAGCTGGGATTTATACCAGCAGGAGGTATACCCACAACGAGCAAAAAATCCAGTTCTCTGTTTCCTGACTGCGAGAGGGACTCATTTCCTTTGATTTTGAATCTGTGTCTGCGTTAGTCACCCACCACTCCCTTCGTGTTCACAGGAGAAAGTAGGAGCTCTTTGTGGGTGACTCATCTGCTGGAGAATGAGATGAATCATGAGCAAGAAGGGCTTCCATTTCCCTCCGTGAGCTGTGGAGGATATCAAGATCAGTGGTTTATTTGATAGATGCCGACCTTGCAGATGTCTACATTTGATCAGAGATATCTCATCTTTTTCATCCGTGACATCATTCTGGGGTTACAAATTTGTATAAGAGAAAGAAGACCAGGAGTTTACTCAGATCTTCAATGCTGCTGCTGTAGCTCCTTCTACCTGTGCTTGACAGGGGGCTGATGATACATGTTTGGGCATAGTTACCTGTGCTTCTGGGTTCTCCATATTTCATCATTCCAGTGCCCTAAACTTCCTAGTGGAAATGCAACCTGTGCAATGGATCCAAACCTTTTCCTGAGTGCATCTCACCTCCAAAATCTAGAAGGAGATGTTCAGCATCAAATTAAATTTCCAGTGTTTTGAACAGTCAGAGAGACCAACGAGGAGGACTAAAAAGGCAATTTTTCCTCCAGGTTGTTGCCCTACATCAGCTTACTCTCTCCACTGAAATAACTCTAACGTTCATTCCTCCCCATCTCCCAGTGTACCCCCTGCTTCACTATTTGGCGTGGAGGGGTTGTTGGATGGTGCAGGTACCTCTCTTCTCCAGGAGTATGTTCCACCTGAAGCACTGTGCACAGGGACGGCCATGATATACTGCGTCCACACAGCAAGGAGCACACTCAGGGGTGAAGATAGGGTTTAAATATTTTTCCCTCCACGCAAAAAAAATCCAAAATACATCATTGGGGGTGGGAGTTAGATTATTCAAGAAAAGCCAACGCACTGCGCAGGAAGGAAAGACATTTTGGAAATAACCCAGAATCCAGCTGTGGGCTATAAAAAAAAAATAAAAATGCTTGCAATAAGTGATGACGTAATGATGGATCAAGGGGCTATGGGAAGGATCAAAGGGTTTAAGGAACATGACAAAAATAGAGCATTTCTAAGTCATTTCTTCTCTCCCTAGGATATGATTGCAACTTTCCTTTTTTTCAGTGTTTGCCTGAAAAATCAGCATAAAAGGAGCGAAAGCCAGGGCAGATCACACTCTCAACCAACTGCGGTGAAACCCTTTTCCACAAGAGCTGAAAATTACCTGTTTCATGATCAGCTTCAAGGCCTCGCAGAAGTAACACCAGTAATGCCTTCACTATAGCTCCCCTGCAGTAAGACACCACCTTCCCAAAGTACACACGGTAAAGAGTTGGAAAGAGCAGGGACAACAAAAAGGGAAAATTGATTATTTCAATGGTGGTTGACAGCTTAAAGTAATTTTCACAAGGTCTGAGTCAATAAAAGGGACTAAAAAAGCCGGGGCAGAGACTCACTTTCCTCTTCGTTCTCCCACTCAAAAGAAAATGAAAAGAAGGAAGAAGAATGGATGATATTTCACGTTTTGAATTGAGTAGGGGATCTAAAGAGAGAAACATGATCTTTAACCCCATTAACGCAGACGGCAGAGCAAACTGCTCTGCAGCTTGTTTGGCACCACCTGATCCACAGATCCTCCTGCTATTGCAGCGTCAGGCGGAGATACGAAAAGTATTTGCAAGAGAAACCACATCAGTCTCGTCTGGTTTGCCGTTTCAAGATAAACGAGATTTGTCACATAGAGCACAATTTCCTGAACCTGTTGATAAAACTTGGGATGTTTCAAGCACAGGCTAGAAGATGTCCCTGCAGATGTTGGGGGGGCGCAGACAAAGCCCAGAGATGCTTGAAAAATCTGGGTTGGGTGCAGGCTGCCTCCGACCATCAGAGCTGGGAGGGCGAGTGCAAAGCAGAAGGTCTTTGGCCTTATTTTCATCTTCTCAAGATGTTCACCTGGCAACTTTGCCTGCAAGCCACACCTCAAAGCCTCACTGGGCAATGGTGTAAGTCTGAGACCCACAGCCATTGGAAAATAAAAGCAGAGGACCCTGAAGGCAGTTTTGCCCCCCCACAAGACAAACACAAATTCCACTTGATCTGTTTTCCCCACAAAAAAAAAAAAAATGTTGGGACTCTCTGCAGCTCCTGTGCTATGCTTTTTCTTCCCTGGGAGTTTTGGCCACATTTTCCCTGTTCTTTTTCTCTTACTGTCTCACAGCCCCATGTTCCCACAGCCCCATGTTCCCACAACCCCCATATCTGGCCATCATCTCCTCCCCAACTGTATTTGTGTTATCTTATAGAATCATAGAATAGTTTAGGTTGAAAGGGTTCTTTAAAGGTCATCTAGTCCAACCCCCCCTGCAATGAAGAGAAGCATCTTCTGCTAGATCAGGTTGCGCAGAGCCCCGTCCAACCTGACGTGGAACGTTCCCAGGGATTGGGCATCTCCCACCTCTCTGGGCAACCTGGGCCAGTGTCTCATCACCCTTATTGTAAAAAATTTCTTCCTTATATCTATTCTGAACCTCCTCTCCTTTAGTTTAAAACCATTACTCTTTGTCCTATAGCAACAGGCTCTGCTAAAAAGTTTGTCCCCATCTTTCTTATAAGCCCCTTTTAAATACTGAAAGACCGTAATAAGGTTTCCCCGGAGCCTTCTCTTCTCCAGGCTGAACAATCCCCACTCTCTCAGCCTGTCCTCACAGCACAGATGTTCTCTGATCATCTTCGTGGCCTCTTCTGAACCCGCTCCACCAGGTCCATGTCCTTCTTATGTTGGGGACTCCAGAGCTGGATGCAGTACTCCAGGTGGGGTCTCCCCAGAGCAGAGCAGAGGGGCACAATCCCCCCCTTGCCCTGCTGGCCACCCTGCTGGGGATGCAGCCCAGGGTGCGGGTGGCTTTCTGGGCTGTGAGTGCACATTGCTGGCTCATGTCTGGTTTCTCACTCACCAACACCCCCAAGTCCTTCTCCTCAGGGCTGCTCTCCATCCCCTCATCCCCAGCCTGTATGGATACTGAGGGTTGCCCCAACCCCAGGGCAGGACTCTGCACTTGGCCTTGTTGAACCTCATGAGGTTCACATGTGCCCTCTTCTTGAGCCTCTCCAGGTCCCTCTGGACGGCATCCCGTCCCTCAGGCATGTCAACGGCACCGCTCAGCTTGGTGTCATCCACAAACTTGCTGAGGGTGCGCTCGATCCCACTGGCTATATCAGTGATGAAGATATTGAACAGTACTGGTCCCAATATGGATCCCTGAGTGACACCACTTGTCACTGATTTCCATCTGGACATCGAGCCATTGACCACTACCCTCTGGACGTGATCATCCAACCAATTCCCTATCCACTAAACAGTCCACCCATCAAATCCATAGCTCTCCCATTTAGAGAGAAGGATGTTGTGAGGGACAGTGTCTAAGGCCTTACGGAAATCCAGATAGACGACATCTGTAGCTCTTCAGATCTTTTGCTGTCTCTCACCCTGCAGAAGACCCTTGTCACCAGAGTCACCTCATCTAAATCCTGTGATGGCACCTGCTCACACTGGGAGTTTCAACATTATCTGCCACTCCAAGTGATGTACAACGTTCCTCAAGCACTCCATGAATGTCTCGAGCACCATTATGTGCATTTTGCCTTCGTGTTCTATTTTCTAACACTGCCTGCGTAGGCATCAAGCAGTGCCTGGGGACAGGCAGCCACCCAAGTGACAAGATGAGCCAGGACTATGCCCATCCTGCAAATCACTGCATCATAGTGTGAACACAACTGACTCCTTCATATCTAGTCACATCCAGGTGGGTGGGTGAGTGTGGAGTGTCCCAGGGGAACCAGACATGCGTTTTTTACCCTACTTTTTGGATTAATTTCACAGCTACTTTGGTTACTGGTAGATGGTTTGGACCTAGCTAAGGCATGTCCCTTTTGTAGTTGTAAGTGGAGCTGTCTGCATCTTGCAATGGCAATGTCTTCATGGCCCAAGGCCAGGTGGATCTGAGGAAGGGTATGGTTGGTACCAGAGGGCACTAAGCCAGGCCTAGTCCAGAGACATATTAAGAGCAGCATCTTCCTCCAGGACAACTGAAAACATAGTCCCTGAGAGATACAGGCATTGTATGATGAGTCTGAGGTGGGACAGGAACCACAGCTGATATGGTGACCAGGAGAACCCCCCCAACCTGCTCACCACCAGCGTCAGCATGAAGGCAAGCCAAAATCTCAGCGTGTAAATCATCATCACGCTCCCAGTGGCACACTTCCCTGAACAACAGCAGGAACAGAAAAAGAGTGGCCAGAGCAAAGCTCTTGGTCCTCTTGTTACTCATGTATTTTTTGAAAAGAACAGACTATAATTGGAGCTGGAGGAAACGTAGCATAAATATCAAACTTTGTTTAGTCTGGGGAAATATCATTTATAATTAGAGATGGGCATCCTGTTGACATGATACAACCTATTTTAAGCGTGAGGTGAGCACGTGTTCAACCTCTAATCTTTTGCAAGTCATTAAAAACTGCCAGTTCATCTCTGGCTGTCTGGTTTCTTTTCTTTTCTTTCAAGTGCAATTTCTGAAAAGCAACTGGGCTAACATCAGCGCAAGATAACGATGCTTATACTGGCAGGGATGTTTTGGAGCATCTCAGCAGCTGGGAGTTTTGCTTTCTGTTTCCGCACTTCTGCTTGTCTCCATGCCAGCCCCACCAGCCAAGCCTGCTCACCTCTCCCGTGGAAGAGTGGGAATCCCACGGGACTTGGAGGGGTTGAACCTACAGCAGAACATGGCCCAGGGTGGATCTTGTGTGACCAGCACTGACCTGTGGCCCTTTTTTTGAAGTGGGATTTGCCGGTTACCACATCCCACCGTCCTAGTGTGGAGGCGTGCAGGATTTGTGCATGGCAGGTACCAGCAGAAATCATTGCAGGATTGGTGCTTGTAAGCAATTTTGGAGGCATGATGCTACAAGTTCTTCAGGGTGTGGCATCCCTCCTAGTGTCTTCAGGTTCTCTCATGGGGTTTGCATGGGTACATCGACGCTGTCAGATAACCTGGCTCCCCACAGTCAACCACATTGTGGGTTAGCTCTCTCATGGGCGCCCTTCCCCACCAAACCAGCTTGTTCCCTCCAAGCTGGGTGTAGTTCTGGGGTTTCCTTCAGGGCCTGCATCAGGTTTGGCTTCTTCTGCTCCACAAAGTCCTCCTGCACTATCTTTTGCACTTTGTCTCCACATTATTCAAGGCACTCTGATAGAAAGGTAACAGGGAAACAACGACCTTCAGGGCTGTGAGGAAGCCATCCAGAGCTAGATATCTGAATGCTACATGCCTGGACATAGACAGCTTGCGCTAGAGAAGGGCCAGGTCTGTGCGGATCAGACCAGGGGTCATTCCCCGGGAGACACATCTTTAGTGGGAGAGATATACCTGGAGAAGGATCAACACTCAGAGGTCACTGGGAATCAGCCATAGGTTGACCCAAGTCTTCTGCAGCCCACACACCAGAGATGGAGGTCTAACAACAGCAGGATCTGTGGGAATAATTCTTTCTGCTTCCATATGAGTCTGAAATTCACTGTCAGGAGACTTATTCTTTCTGTGATAGGCCATTTTCCTATCAGCTAGCCATGAACCACTTGTAAAATATAATTGGACCCCTGCCTCTAAACAGCAGATCAACAGCTGTCCTCCAGGCTTGGCTGCTGTGACATCAAGTTGGCCATCAGGTTGGCCTGGCATGGTGACAGGAGGGGATAGAACATGTCCTTGTGCCTCAGTGAGCTCTCTTTGTGGGTCAGTCCCAGCCAAATAAGCTAGGATGGAGTAACAGGCGAGTTTCAGCTTGGGTGGGAGGTGTGTGCACCAACACATCAATGTCGAGCTCATGCCAAACCAAACAGTGAGACCATATTCACTAGGCATGGTGCCACAAGATGAAGCAATAGTGGACAGTTAGTTTCAGCATTGCACGGAGGGGGCAAACACAACTTTCAGATCATAAGCTCACTCCTTGGTACTACCCAATGGTCCTTGAAATTGCTGATCTGAGGACATCAATAAGGTTTTGGGACTGCTGGACAAAAGCAAGCTTCTCCATAGGATCTGCTTCTGTTGCCGAGACAAGTCAATAAGAGATCGTTTACTTACCAATTCTTAAGCCATTTGGCCTTTAATAAATATACATGTGCAGCTATACATGTACATAGGCAATAGCGATTGCAGTAATAAAATCATTATTGTTTACTTCTTGATCATTACGTGCATGTTACTATTAAATTTATTATCCTTGTTACATGCTTATTGCAACATCGTGTGCAAAATATATTCACTGCAATATTTAACGAACCACATCTTTCACATCTGTAGACGTTTTCACCTTGAGTCTCCCACTGTGCTGCAGCATCTGAAGTAACTCTGACTCACAGGAGCTGGTGTGCTACAGAAAATGAGCAGTAACCTGTTGCAGAGAAGCAGAGGCTGGGAGCCAGCATATGTTTAGCAGAATCCGCAAAGCTGCTTGGCACATGGCGTAAAGGGATGTGGCTTTTATCTGATTTTAATAAGCAGATCCAGGAAAGTGGGACAGAATCGATGCTCTCCAGGAGAAGGGAGTCAGCACCCCATTTTTTTTTGGTGAAACTCATTGCCTCTACATGCACACCACGGTGCAATGCCATGTGATGAATGCCAAACATCTCCTCCAAGGGGGAGGTCACTCGGTGGAGGTGTTCCTCACGCATCTAGGGGAGAAGGTGAGAGGTTTGCAGTGGTCCCCAGTGCCTGTTGGGGCTCCCCGGTGGGGTGGCACAGGGGAGGTCAGGTCCTGGCTGGTGAAGCCAAGACTCAGTTGGTCCTAAGACACCCACTTAGGAGCCGGCAAAACCCTATCAGAGGTTTTTACTCCTACAAACTAAGATGTGGAGCCAGCAGATACCTGGCCAGGCTCTTCTTCTGAGCAGAAGAAGATGACATGGACAGTGTGCATGTCACCTGCTGATTTACATGAGAGCATTGCTTCTGAAGTAAAAGGGAGTGTCACACCCAGGGAAAAGAAAAAAAGGATCTGTCCCATTGCCCTTTTTAGAAGGCATTTACATTATTACCCATTGAAGCGTTAAATTGAATTTATCCTTTCCCCCAAGGGTGTGTTTGGCCGTCCCACTGCTCTGCCACGGAGACACACCTGAGCTGTTGGGACACCAAACGCCATGTGTTTGCCCTGTTACGGCGCTTCCCTCCCATACACCTTTCCCCTACGCACCCTATCCTGCATGGACTTGGAGTTTAGGTTTTGCAGCCCGCTGGGTCCCCGTGATTTAACCCCAGCCCCGGCGAGAGCTCTCCCCGGGTACCTGCAGGTCCATGTAGCTGAAAGCCACAGGCTGACATCCGTGGGACAGGCACGGCGAACTTCAGAGACGAGCATGCGTCCCCGAAGCCTGCGGAGGGGATTTTTTGTGGTATTCGCAGACTGTTTCGTGTGTCAATACGAGAGGAGCGTAATCACCAGCTGAGAAACTGCAGGAAATAAGCCAAGGTTGAATGAACGAAATGGAAAATAAAGAGAAGCGCAGAGGACGCGCACACACACATTTTAAAACTATTACGGAGGTATGTATTCACGTGCTCGTGGGAGCCTGGGAATATATAAGAGCTCATGACTGCGAAGGAATGAATTCAAGGACCGGTCTATGGGGAGTATCTTTTTTTCCCTGTGACTTCAAACTTCTCTCGGAGCTCGCAGAGTTTTAGTCAGCTGGCATGCAACAGAGGTACGACTTCCCCAAGGAAACTCTTCCTCGCCTTGCGCTGGAAAGGCTGCTGGGAGAGTCCGGGAGGCAGAAGGCTGCAAGCAGAGGCGAAACCTCCTCCTCCTCCTCCTCCTCCTCCTTCTCCTCCTCCTCCTCCTCCTCCTCCAGCCACAGAGCAGGTACGTGGAGACGCGTGCGAGACCGGGAGCCTGCTGGAAAGTTGAGCTTTCGCCTGCGGGAGAGACGGGGGCTCCGGTGACTTAGAGCTGCAGCCTTTAAAAATAACACAGATGAGGAAGGTACTGTATAAATAAAATATACTGTGTTTATGAATAGGCTGAGGAACGGACTAAACACGCTGTGTGGATGGCTCTGTCCACACAGCTGTATATTTAATCCATCAGGGACTTGCACTGCAGCGAGCGAGATCCTTTACGTTAAGGAGGCACTGGTTAGTTTATAACAATACAGATGTCATATGCCTGCTTTGTCATTATTCTCTGTGTTTACAGTAGTGGCAGATGGGGAGATGGGGTTTGTTTTGTTTTGTTGGTTTTTTTTTTTATCTTTCTTCCCAGGACTTTAGTCTATTTATGGTGTTACTGCATTATAGCGCTCTGAACCGGGAGTGCTGCAGAGCTCAGCGCTGTGCGCCGACGAAACGCTGCTCTCCGACACCGAATCCTAATATAGCCTTGGGCAAATCACACAGTCCCCGGGGCGAAATGGGCAAAACGCTGTGTTAGCTCGTCTGCTCTCCTTACCATCCGCGCTGTCCTTGCGCTCTCCCTGTCGGAGCACGAGGTGTGAGACGGCAGGGTTATTTCTCTACTCTTAAGATCCTGACAGCTTGAATGTCACCTTGGGTGAACGGTGACTTACTGATGGCGTTTTGCTGCATCTGGGCTGTTAGCACGAGGAACTGACGTTTAGGCAATATTTGGAAATAGTAAAGTTTTAGAAAATCCTAGTTTATATAAAAGTCACAGATAATTCTCTAAAGCCAAACCCTGCTGTATTTTTGATAAAAGCACTAACATGTTTCCCTTAAATAGAAGCCAAAGTTTGGCTTTCCGCAACGGTGTAAATTTGTTTTTTTTTAATAAGATGTCATCATTTCAACCCTCAAATCATCTTATTATTCTAAAATGCTGAAACCCTTTAGTTTTCAGTGACAAAAGTTTACTGTCAGGCATCTCTTTCTAGAGCAGATGGTTACACCTTAGTGACTGCATCAGTGCTTGGCCTTTTACTAACACCATGATGGATGGATTCGAGGGGGGGTATCAGTATCATGCAAGTCAAATCTATCAGAAATAATTTTCCTCACTTCATTCTGTCTCCTGGTGGGTCACTTAAATTGAGTGCTCCTTTTCTCAAACACTGACTCCACCATCAGAAAAAGAAAAATTGCTGAATTATGAACCAATTTATCTCTTTCTGTGCTGCACTTAGATTAAAGCTGGTGAGAAAAAGTTCTGGTTGGGTTCCTAGATTTGAGTTTCTCCAGGAATTTTGTTCTCCAGGGAGACTATTTCATGTTCAAGTAGTTTAATCTTCAAATGCCAGTTTACGTCAGTTTTTGTTGACGGAAGTGTTTTCATTTTCCCATCTATGGGTGTCCCTTTCCCCAGCCCCTCGCTCACAAAGTCTCCAGGCTGGTGGGTTTCATGCAATTCTCATTGGCTTTCATTTTCTCTCCTGGAGAAAGGAGTAGGAAAGAAGGTGAATAACATCGGGGAACTGGCTAATCCCAATTAATTAGAAAGGTTAGTTTTTGGTGGGGAAATGCTGTTGGCTGCACACCTGATTGAGGTGCATGTGGAGAGAAGACAGAGAGAGAGAGAGAGAAAGAAGGAAGGCAGCAGCTTCAAAAGACATCAGAAAAGCCATGTTGGGATCACAGGAGATGTAGGAGTCCCTATTTTGATGTGTGGACTTGACACCAGAGAGGCAGGAGGCTGCATCTGCCCATGGGAGACCAAGCACGGTGCAGATGGCACAAGCAAACCGAACCGGGAGAAGCAGCTCCTGGAGATGTTGTAGGGTCTCAGGAGCTGGAGCTGTGCCTCCTTCTCAAAGGCTGAGGATGGCACGGGCTATTTATTTTTCAGTAGGGTTAATATTAATGTTGTCTCCAGCTCCCTGGTGGGATGAATCACCAGGGAGCTATTCCAGTCGAAAGGGAGCAAGACTTGTCCCACTCCTGCCCTTGCAGTTCAGACCCACTTTCTGAGGCGGGAGCTTGTTTTGTGTACTTCTCTGGAGAGTTTGATTCACGCGGCTCGACACAGGACTCAACCCAAAAAGCAGTGCCTTAGAAAGCAGCAGCGTTATGGATGGACGGACTCCAAAAGGTCTGGAGGTTCAAGACACATAATCATCAAGACATATTCTTGTTTACCCGAAACCCTTGGGAACCTGCAGCAGATTACGGAGCGGCTCGTGAGAGCCAGCGGCAGGGATTTGCTTTCCCTTCTTGCTCTGGGCCAGGCTGGGAAGGGGGTTTGGAGGAGCAGAGAAGTCTGACGAGGTGCCCGCCAGCCCTAATCCCCACGCTACTCTTGGCTTCGGGTGACGTGGGGTGAAATCTGGCTGACGTGGGCAGAAACCGAGCAGGCAGCGATTGCTGAGGAGACCACAGGAAAATCAGGAAGGGCCTGATTTCACCAAGTCACAGGTGCAACCCCTTTGGCATCAGTGGGGTGGGACAGCCCTTGCTGTTTTGTGCCGGTGGGCAAAAGAGCTTGATTCTCCATTCTGACTGATGGAGATCACCCAGCCTCTCTGATGGAGACCACCCTTGCTCTGCAGACGTGGCTACCAAGCACATGCCATGCTAATGTTTCAACACCGCTTTAGGGTGTAAACTGCTGGGTAGCCCAAAGCGTGAAAATATTGAAAATGGGAAGTTGGGCAAATGTGTCAAGGTCTTTGAAACTATTTGCTGTCAAATCCACTTTAGGATCCCCCTTTGCCCCTTTTCCCTTCAGGAAAGGGCAAAGATGGTAAGGACACCACCGATCTTTCCTGGCATGGTTGGTGTGCCTCCAAGGCTGTGGTTTTAATGGAGCAAAGTCCTGAGCAGCAGAATCAGTGCATGCCCTTCCCTCCTGCTCTGGCATTTGTTTCTGTCCAGGTTCTTCACAGCTCGGCTGGCACAGCTGCTCGGCCACTCGGTAGAACAGCCTGAGGAACAGAGCTGGCTTTTTAAAAAGCCCAACCAACACAAACCCTGCTATTTTTTTCCCCTGCGAGTCCAAACTTCCCACAGTGCTCTGAACATACAGGTGTAGGAAAATGTGAAGCTGCATCATCCAGGGCACTCACTACTTTTCATTACAGGCGTGATATTTGCATTCCATCTCCAAATAAAATCAAAATATCTATTTTTTTTTTTAAAAAAAAGTATTTTTCTTTTCTTTAAGACCTCAAATACTTGAGGTTTTCCTTGCGAAATTGGCTGTGCGTTGCAAGCGCTATTGCATGCTGCTGATGAGGCGAACTCTAAACCCAGAGCATCCAAAAGGCATTTAAACCTCCGGACACCACAGCGGTCCCCAGGTTCAACATGAGTTTTCCGCTTACCCCAAGGGGATCGCAGATGGAGCGTGCCAAAGGCATCGAGCTGCAGCCAGCTCCGGCCAAGGGAAGCTCAAGACACTACAGGATTGGGAAGAAGGTGATTAAAACTAGTCTGATGGGAGCCCAGTCAAGGAGAACTTGTCCAGGGTTGTGATAATCTCACGGGTATGATAATCTCACATTCTCACGAGAGCGAAACGTGGATTTTTTAATCCTTTGCACCTAATTGTGCCCCTCTCCTGCACACATGCACACTGCTACCTCTTCGTTTCACTTATGCCTCTCATTTCAGCGTGCACTGCAAAGCCAACGAGAGGATAAGAGCCCATCCCTTGGGCACAGTATTTCAACCATGGAAAAAGGGCATTGCGGCGGTTCAGGTTTGTGAGGTTGGGAGGCAGCAACGGGGAAATCTATGTAAAGGCGGGTTTTCCAGAAGCAGGTCTCAATTAGCAAAAGGAAGTGAGGAAATCAGCAATCAGACAGCTGCTCTAGCCCTAGAGGGCAGCACAAAATAATAAATAAAAAGCCGAACTCGCAGGCGATCCGAAATCATCTTCTGCGTGACAAAAGCACCCCTTTTGCAATGGGGATTTCTCCCAGCAGGTCCGGGAGATTCAGCACTACGTACTCGCTGCCAAAAAAATCCAGCAGCTCATCCAGATGTTTGGGTCCCCCTGCCATTATCGAGGTCCCCTAATTCCCACCTCGTGCGGTGAAAACCCTTCCAAATCAGGTGCGTTGTAGCCGACACCGGACCCCCGTCCTGCCCACGAGCTGCTAACGCGCTCTCATTAGTGGGACCACAGCAAAGAGAAAGAGTTACTTCTTCCAGGACAGGTCTCCACATTCCGGGCTTTTGTATTTATCAGCCGTGAATTCCAAACCTTTAATCCTCAAGCGCCGCTTTCCTAACGATGCAGGGAGCGATTTAGGCGCCGGGGGGGTAGGAGGCTGCAACCCTCCGGGAATGTCACTCGCGGACACAAAACCCTAAAGTAAACACGCCGCCTCGCACCGCGCATGCAGCTAAACAATGCCATCGGCAACGATAAGTCACTTATTCCCCTGAGCAAACGCGTTCCCCGATCCTGACAGTTCCTCTGGCCAANAAAAAAAAATAAAAAAATAATCCCCCTTGTTTCTCACCGCCTGCCCCGAGCGAGGGCTTCAGGATGTCGCACAGTAGCTGACTCCGTCCGGAGCACAGCGGTGGCTAGGACCCAGCAAGAGCCCGGAGAGGAGTCCGGAGGAAGGCAAGCAACGTGATTTAAAGCAGAGACTGTCCCAAATAAGGTTCTTTCCCTGAAAATGCCGTCGTTACGAAGTTACGAGTGAGCCTCTTGGCGTCCCGAGTGGGTGAACGTGAAGCTGAAGAACGACTTCGTCGGTACCGGGGCTGAGCCGGTTTTGAAGGGCTGGATATGCTTTTTAAAGACATGATAAGCAGTGTTCGGGGATGCGAGAAACCCTTGAAAGAAGGTAAATGTGAAACATTCACTCTTTTTAACCCTGGAGGCTCTAATTTAGCAGCAGAGAGTCTTGTGTGAAAAAGGATCAGACCCCGGGGGTTCGGTTTGTGTTTTGAGTATTCTCTCGTGTTTAACCTCTCTTTGGCACAGGAGAATGTCTCTGTTAATTGTCTAGGCAATAAAAAAAATTACCTGTGGGGGAAATTTGGAAGGTGCTGCTGCTGTTAGCTACAAGCAACACCTATGAAGTGGTTTCAGGGTTAATACTGTAATAGAGACGGAGGCAAATATTGTTTTGGAGGGGGAACTGGGCAAACTGGGATAAAACCTTGATTCTTTCATAGTTTCATGTGCGTCCTGGGGCAAATCAGTGCTCTTCTCCGCCTTTGCCCTCCCATCTGTTAATAAGTGGATATGCTGACGTGGTTTGGGTACCACGCCTTTTCTAGGTGCTAAATTATTTGTCCCACTTAAGAAGATTCCTTGGAGGGTGTTGCTCACTGAAATCACCTGTATTTTTCAGCTGTGGATGGGGCCGGGTAATTCTGAAGTACCGTGATGGAAAGCTGTGGCACTGATTGTGTTTCAGAGCTCAGTCCTGCTCAGAGGTACGCTGGGATTTTTATCACAGCTGCCAGTGGGAGCAAGCTGGCACCAAGCACGAAGTTGCCTCAACTCTGGGAAAGCCTCAGAGCAAGAAAAGGTCCTTTAGGTCGAGTTGCTGCTACTGCTGCTCCCGGACTGTTTTTGTAAGCTGTGGTTAGAGACAGCAGTGCCAGTGCCAGCAGGCAGGGTTTAGCGGTGATGCTCTGTGACACCAGGGCAATTGGGGATCCTGTGAGCCCTGAGCTCTGCCCTGGGAGAGGGGGGTGGGCATCTGAGACCTGCCCAGAGGGCAGAGAGGAGGGGGATACAGTGCTGTGTGACGTGTTGCTGAAGAGGGTCTAAATGTAGTCCAGAGAAAAGCTGGGTGGGGAAAAGTTCCTCAGCTGGACAGCTGAGCTGAAAACCACCGTGGGAAGGGAATCTCCACAAGCGAGGAGGTTGTACTGTACCATGAGGAGTGGCTTACCCTCCTCTGGATGGAGTCCATGTGGACTCATATGGGAAGAGACCACCGTGTCCTAGTGCTTCAGGGTGTGACGACCTCTTTAGAAGCACCTTGAGGGACAGCATCCTTCCTTACTACAGAGCTGTCTTACACAGCGAGCCATTAAACCACATTTTTGTGTTCAAATACATCAATTTCCCAGTTGCTTTATAAACTTACAATCTAGGAAGTTTCAAAGCATGTTAAGACCCTGGATTGTGTCAGGCTTATTATTTAAGAAGCATAGGGACCATATTTTGCACAGGCAGTGTGACAAGAGAAGACGTTGCAGACTGCATGGGACGTACACCATCCGTCAGGGTGATGCCATGTTGTGGGTAATATCCATGGAGATTTCCTCAGCTTAACTCATTGGATTTAAACGGAAACAATTTCCATTTGAGGGCTCTGAGTAAAGCCTTGTAATCATCGGTATGTTTGTCTTTTCTCTCAGTTCCAGCAAACTAATACCCAAATGATAAAACTCATTTTCTCCTCCTTAGGGGAGACACCCACTCCTCTAATCCTGGGGAACGAGGAACAGAGGGGAACAGAGACATTATAGATGGTGTTATCAGCAATTCCTCCTTACATAGGAGGATTTCAGTGTATTTTGCAAACAATTATTAAAAGGGTTGAGAATGAACATCCTTGGTTTTGTTTTAGCAGGGGAAACAGACTTCTGGTCCTGCTGCTGAGCCCCAAAGACAAACTCCAAGCTCTTTCACCTTGGGGTCTCAGTTCAGTATCCATCACTAGTTGTTTCCCTGAACTGGAAGGAAAGTGTAATCTGAAAGCAAAGCAGCTGTGGTCTAAGCATTCCCAGTTTCTCTTTTCCTAGTACACAACTCTTTCCTCCGGTTGGGAAGCGGAGGGATGGGCAGGTTCCCGTAGTGAACCTGTTGGCGTTGCTGTTCAGCAATTGCCATCACTGCGCGGAAGCGTGACCATCAGCTGCATCCCGCAAACAGTGACTAAGCAGAGGGATCTCCACCAGCTGGGAATGATCCCATCTCTTTTGTTTCCAGCTTCCTGATGCTCTGTGGGTGAAAGCCGCTGAGTAATGGTACGTTGATGCCGTTTTTTGGCGGCACATGCACATGGGATTGGCCTGCGCTTGGAGTTTGCCAGATGCAGGCTTGCTCCTGGAAAGACTTAAGAGCAGTGCTAGCTAAGCGCTGCTGCGTGGCTTCCAGTGGGGAGCTGGCGTGTGTCTCACCAGCTCTGGATACGGGTAGAACCAGCTCAGGTCTGCCTGCAATACACCGTACAAATACAGACAGATTCGGCATGTTTACAACCGAGGCTGTCATAAAGAAGTGATATCTGGAGCTCACGTCAGTGGTGACCACAGACAGAGACTTCATTAGTGTCCATCTAGAAACAAGCCATTTGAAGGACGAATGCTTTCTCTTGGCCTCCTTTGCATTTTTCTCCCATTGCCCAGCGACAGACTTCCCAGCGTTTGGCTCCTTTTGCACTTATTTCTGTGTTTTTTTTTTTTATTTTCTGGAGTACTTTCCAACCAGCTAAACTCTGATGAATCCTTCATTTCATGCAAATCCATACCATTTTGTATCCGTCTCTTTTTAAGGCGTCTGCTTTCAAATGTATTTAAAAGTCTGCCCATACCTGGGATATATAAAACAGAAAACTAACATTTGGGCAAAAGGTTCTCAGGTTCTCAGTCCATTCTTTAAGCTGTTTATATTAACTCAACAAATTTGGATGAGTCTGTAAAGGCTCTTTGACACTCTGGGATGAGAGGAGTCGGAAATCTTCTGGATGGAAATGGAAACTGTTCCCAATGCTTGTTGTTTCTCAGTGGCACCCATTCACTTCGGTCAGGACTCGGAACCCCAAAACTCCAGCCCAGTTGAAAGTACCTGAGCTGCCCCTATGGGGAGAGTGAGGTGGCTCTGGAAGGTGACTTGGTCTTCGGTGGTTGTCTTTCTCAGCGATGCCAGACACATGTGATGCCCAGCTTGACCATCTGGACTTCATTGGGTGGCCTGGGTATCTTCTAGATAGCACAGCGGGGCAATCCCATGAAACACCTTGGATCTGCTTTTCAAGCACTCATATAAATCTCTCTTTGTCCCACCATGCTCAAATGGTTGTAAAGGTAATAGGTAGGTCATAAGTGCTGTAGGCTCAGAGATGGGTTAATTTATTGCACTGCATGTGTGCTTTTCCATGTTAGACGATGTTCTGGTGGCAGCTTTCGCACGCATTGAGTGCCGTGTCACATTTGAAAGCTAACTGTAATTACCTTTTCCTGCAGAACCATGAAACTGTACATCGTCTTCTTCCTGGCAGTGGTGAACAGAGGAACCTCTAACAGTCAGCCCGCAGAGGGGACGTCCTGTGAAATGGTAAGGCTTTCTCCCTGCTCAGGCCCCTTGAGATCCTGGATGAGGTTGGGACCCCCTTGTTACAGGCACTGCAGGAATAGCTGTGGTCTCTGAGAAGGACCCCCCCTCCACCAGGTCCAGCCTCTCCGTCATGGCAGAGGTGGTCTTTGCTGGGTTAGTCCAGGCTGTTCTTGGGCTGCAACCTTGCTGTACTGAAAGCATATAAAAGGAGGGGAAAAAGAAAGGTCATTACCTCCATTTTTTAGTAAGGGGGAGCTGGTTGAAAGAAATTTGACCTGATTTCCCCAAGACTGTACAGGGATTCTGTGGCTGAGATAGTGAAAGAATTTAGACCTAAAATCGACTCCTTTATATCAGGCCTTGGTTCTTTGTGCTTTAAATAAAGCATCTTCTGTGAAATACATCTATACCGGCCCTTTTGTAATAACAGGGAGGCTGACCTCCTCTGCCCTGACACAGCATTGCTGCCAGGGGAGTTGTACCTGACTTCTGCTGGAGGCAAAAAAAAGTGACAAAGCCTCTTGTTCCTGTGCAAAATTTGCTCCTTGAATTTTTGCAAGCACCTGGTACAACAGTATAAACATTATTCATAGCTGAACTTGCTCCCTTCCCTATCCAAGTGCTGCTGACTGTAACAGGACATTTAAAAATACTTATCTCCCTTTTTTTTTTTTTGAACGTTGAAGCTGTTCAGCACAAATCCTCAAGAACTTCCAAAATAGGGAAAAAAATAATTTGCTAGCTGTACACATCTCCCTTATGGGACTCATTCCATTCCGGCCCACCCTGCCGTATTGCTGCACTTCCTGAATTCCAGAGAAATTAAGACCTAGTATATATAAAAAGATCTTGGGAAGGTGACTGGGTAGCTCGCTTCGTTGGCTGGAGAGGGAAGACTGATGAAGCCACTGTAAACACGACAGCTTGGGTCACATGTATCATAGTCATACCCAGTAATCCAAGCAGATTCGCCCCGTCCGTTTCTTGACGGGTCACAGATCAGGCCGATTGCTGAGAAGTAAACACATGCTTGTTTCCACCACGCCACTGTAAACTGCTTTCATCAAGCCAACAACCCAAGACTCTACGCAACAAGGCTGGGATAAATTCGGCCCAGACAGAAAACACGCTGCAGTCAGGGGCTGGGCTGCTCATCTGGTATAAATTAACAGCTCAGCATCGCTAATGTCGATGTTGATTATCTTCCTTTGCTGGGTGTTTGGTCCCATGGAAGGAGGAGTGTGTAAATCCAAACACAGCTTAAAGAAAGAGGGAGCTACCAGATTAGCTGATGGGTCTATTGAGAGTCCTGCTTACTTCGCATGATTGTTCTTCATCACAGCCTCGCTGTTTTACACAGTACTTTCCCTGTGGTGACACCTTTAAAATAACAAAGGCTCAGAAATGGAAACTTTCATCCCAAATCCCTTGGAAGAGTCACAGAATCACAGAATCACAGAATGGTCAGGGTTGGAAGGGACCTCTGGAGATCACCCAGTCCAACCCCACTACCAGAGCAGGGTCACCTACAGCAGTTGCACAGGATGGCATCCAGGCGGGTTTGGAATGGCTCCAGAGTGGGAGACTCCCCCACCTCTCTGGGCAGCTTGTTCATGAGTCAGAAATGCATGCCCCTCTCTGACTCACCACTGGTGCTCCTGTCGTTGAACCGAAGTCTTGTAAAAGAGGTTTCAGAAAGTCAACAGTCCCTACCAGACCCCTGATAGGGGTGTGAGCTGCACTGATTATACACGTTACTGCCCATCTACCCATTTGTGAGACATCAAGGCACAGACTGAATGTCAGGAGGTCCTTCCTAAATCATGTTGCCTTCCAAGAAGAGCTAGTTCATGTTTTACCTCCCAAAGAAAGATGTTTCTGCTAATTCATGTTAACTGGCAAAGGAGGAGCTTTCAAATAATTTATAGAAGGGAAGGGTTTTTAGCAAATTATATGAGGAGAGGCTGAAGGAGTTGGGGCTGTTCAGCCTGGAGAAGAGAAGGCTCCGGGGTGATCTTATTGCGGCCTTCCAGTCCCTAAAGGGGGCCTACAGGAGAGCTGGGGAAGGACTTTTTACTGGGGCATGTAGTGACAGGACAAGGGGGAATGGCTTCAAACTGGAAGAGGGCAGGTTTAGATTGAACATTAGGAAGAAGTTTTTCACTTTGAGGGTGGTGAGGCACTGGAACAGGTTGCCCAGAGAGGTTGTTGAGGCCCCATCCCTGGAGGTGTTCAAGGCCAGGCTGGACATGGCCTTGGGCAGCCTGGTCTGGTGGGAGGTGTCCCTGCCTATGGCAGGGGGGTTGGAACTCGATGATCTTCAAGGTCCTTTCCAACCTAAACCATTCTATGATTCTATGATTCTATATCTTACCTTGCATTGACGTGATGCAAGAACATGTGCATAACCAGTCACCATAGGTCAGCTGATACCTAGGCAAATTGCTAAGGTTTGGTTGTGTAGCTGAGCCTCCACCTGGGCAGGTCTTCTAGAGACTGGGCACAGACACCGTGCAAGTGCAAGTCAGTGCTAAGTGGCTTCAGCCCAAATTCTTTGGTTGAAACACTCATGAGTTGATACAGGAGAACGCGAGTGGAGGTTTGGATCCAGCTGCTTTGTTTGTAGGGCTGCTACTAAGGTGGGTGACAACTTCCACCCAATCCTAATGATGCTCAGCTTCTGAGCTGTTGGGTCATTTTTTCACCAGCACCTGAATGGGGCCAGACACCAAAGGGACCAAGTGTTCCCCACCCTGCAGTACTTCTTGCCAACGGGCTTCAAACAAACTGGTGGCAGCACCGGCAGAGATGATGAAGTCAGAACATGAGACCTGCAAAAATCTCTTTTCCAGCCTCAGGCTGCCAACCCACTGGGCTGTGGGGTGGGAGGAAGGGAGATACAGGCAAACAGATGCTGTTTGCTCCATCCCACTGAGACGTGCTTCATCTTTTCTTCCTAGCGCTGATGAGAACGAAATTCATGCAGTTTGAGCCTCGGGGAAGAAAAGATGGTGCAAAACAGACTAGATAAGAAATTCAGCGAGGATCAAAATAGTCAGTGAAAAGGAATGAAAGTCTGAAAAAAAAAATGGGAGGGGAAATGTTGTAGGAACAAATGGCAGACAGTGGGAGGTATAGATTTTATCAGTCCCTTTTATCGCTGGGAGGGTTCGGTGGATGCAGATTAAAGGCCCGATCCTGCAAGATACACGGTGAACTGGGACTGACCTCTCCCCCATCGACTTCAGTTGAAAACCAGCGGGCTGGCGTCGCCGGGAGTTGGATCAGGACTTGGCGAAGGCGCTGGGTGCCCAGAGGGAGTGGAGGGTGCTCAACCCTTCTTGAGATCTGGCTCAAAGTGTGGGAAGAAACCTGGCATCTGCCTGAGGCTGCAAAGCGGCTGCTGCTTTTTCACTCCGGATTTTTGCATCCTTCTGGCTTCTCCCACAAAATGACGAAGAAGAGGCTTCCTGCTCTGTTATTTGGGCCTCGGAACTAAGCCGAACTCTGTGCACATTTTAGGTCAAAATAAGCAAAAAGTGGCTTTGCAGGAAAGAAATAATGTCCGGAAAAAGCCAGAAAATTCCCTTCCCTTCTTTTATTTAGCTGGGGTTTGTGTGAGTGAGTTGGAGGGAAAAAAGGAGGGGATTCAGGTTTTAATAGGCCATTCACTTGGGATTTTTGAGAAGGATGTGTCATGGGAAGGACTGCGGAGCAGCCTGTGTATATCCAGAGTTTGGATGAGCACTTGCACTTCTCTGGCACATTTTTGTGCGGTCTCCAAAACTCACATGATGCAAAAGAGATTCACAAAACGCTGACTATTGCCCCACTTCTCCTAAACAGACCTGCCACTTCATTCACCTAAAAGTTCACATGAAACAGATGGTTTTTAATATTTTTTACTTTCAGTGTTTCTTTAATGTCTGAGAAGTTTTGCGTCATGGAATCTGGATTCTGCTTCTCCGCAGAAGTTAAGATTCAACAGATTTTTTTTTCTTTCTTTTCCTTCTGATCTTTCTACAAACAGTACATGACCCAGTCACCCAAATACATTCATAACAAGAGTTTTCTTCCAGAAAATTAAATGCTGCCTAAGCCTTTCACATTCCACTTCCTCCTGCTGCTGTATGTTCTCCTTAACAACGAAATACAGCTTGACATTTATGCAAGGATGAGCATGTTCATGTTTCCAGTGTTCCTTATGAGCGCATACTCCAAATTTTGCTCTGGACCAGCTGCGATTAAACAGACTTGCATCTAGAAGATGAATTTGACTTTGACACTTGGGGTTTTCTCTACCCTAATGCTGAGAATTGGACTGAAAACGCATGAACCTCACTGCACATCATGGCTTTTTTTCCTCTCAAAAGCTGGCTTTACATAACTTTTCTTTTCCATGTTGTATCATGGGTGTCTTGTGTGGGTGGTTTCATAAGGCATGTGCCACATGCAAGGAGAAGGGAACTGTTGCTTTAGGAAAAGGACAAACATGGATAGTAAAAGTTTGGAGTTTGGAGGTGGTCACCAGAAATGTTTCAGTAGCTGAACGACCCGTTTGGTTAAAGATGCGTTGTTTAACTAAGCCATGGCTAAAGGATTAAATATCCGAGGGGTGTAACTAAGAGGGAGAGAGATGGGTTTTGTGGCATAGGATCCTTATACGTTTCTCCACCTTCTTGATTTGGGGAGATATCTACCAACAGAGTGGAGCTCTTCTGAGTACTACTTACTATTGCGAGCAGAGTTTGCAAAACCTAATACAGTGATGAAGCTGAGAAAACTAAACATCAGAACAAAAGTGAGGAGACAGTGCTTGATTGCAATGGAAAGAGGGCAAAACTCCTTCACGTAGAACTGTTAAAATGAGCCTGGGAGAAAGGTACAAAAAGGAGAAGGTTAAGTAGGTATCACATGCAGATAAAACTCTCTATTGTTGCAAGTCAGAAATGTCTTTAAAATGAAATGAGTGCTGTTAGCTGCAAAGAAGCGTTAGGATTGTTGTTCTTGCTGTCTGAGCGCTCAGAGAAAGTAGCGTGATCGGTGTTTCAGAAGAAGGATCTGCCTGGATGCTGAATGATATTTTCTTTATATCTCATGCAAAGATGTTTTTCGTTTGACATGTGACAACCCCTTTTCTCACTTTTTCTGGCAGGCAAACTCGCAGGCGTTTTGCCACAACAAAGACCTTCACCAAATCCCTCGTGGGCTCCATCCGAATGTAAACAAAATAGATCTGTCTGGAAATCTGATTCAAAGCATCCCTGAAATGCCGTTATCATTTTACACTTCCCTCCAGTGCCTGGATTTAAGCTCTAACCAGATAAGCTTCATCACGCCTGGAGTCTTTGCACACATGACGAGTTTGCTGGAAATAAATTTAGCCAACAACCACTTATATGAGCTTGCTCAGAATGGGACAGAGGGGATCGGACTTTTACCCAAGGTGGAAATATTGGACTTGTCCCACAACAGTCTGTACAATGGGATGGCTGAGTATTTCATTAAACAAGCTCCAGCACTGCGGTATCTTTCCTTGGCAGACAACAGTATTATAATGATATCACACAAGATGTTTCAGGGATCTCCCAGTCTTGTGGAGATAGACCTTCAGAGTAATATCATCATGGAAATAGAAGAAGGTGCTTTTGAGACCCTAGTGAACCTTTCCAAACTCAATCTCTCCATGAATTCAATAACTTGCATCTCTGATTTCAACCTCAGGCAGCTGGAGATACTTGACCTTAGCAGGAATAGCATTGAGACCTTCCACACCGCAAAGTCAGATGATGAATACAGCTTAAGATGTTTGGATCTGAGTGAAAACAAACTGCTTCATTTCCCAGTCTTCCCCCAGGTAAATAAGTTGGTAACTCTGAATTTATCAAAGAATTTAATCCAGCTCACTGCTGAATCCCCTCATAATAAAATGGACTATATGGAAAATGAATGGCTAGATGCTTCTTTTCATCTTCTTGATCAGAAGCAAAGTAGAAACAAAAGTTCTCTCTATTTATCCCAGCTTGTATATTTGGACTTAAGTTATAATGAAATCAAATCCATTCCGGATGAGTTCTTTGAATCAATGTTGTCCCTTCACACCCTTAATCTCAGTAAAAACTGTCTTCAGGCATTTGCAGTCACTTATGACAGTGCATTGGTCTCCCTAACTGTCCTCGACTTGAGTTACAATGCTTTGCAGAACCTTCTCCTAGATGCTGGCACGTTGTCAAATTTGAAGGAGCTCTATATTCAGAACAACCACCTTCAGACCCTGCAATTTGATATCTTCTCAAGTCTCCCTAGCCTCAGACTGCTTAATCTACAGAGCAATAATATCAGCCTTTGCAGCATGTACTCAGGATTAGCTAAGCAAAGACTTGCTGGAGAGGAAAGTGGTTGCGTATCATTTGTTGATTCTCCTGCTCTTCAGTACTTGTACCTTGCCGACAACATGCTGAGCGTCCTACCAGCATACACTTTCTACAAGACTTCTCTGATTGTCTTGGATCTCTCCATGAACCCCGGACTCAAAATAGAAATTAAAGCATTATCAGGACTGGAAAAGTCTCTGGAATATTTGTACTTACATGGCAATAGCCTGATAGATTTAAATATTGACTTGCCTTGTTTTAGTCACCTTAAACATTTAAACCTCTCTGAAAACCAGCTGAACTGGCTGCCTAAGTGGGATAGTGACTCTCCACTGGAAGTTCTGGACCTACGGAACAATAGGTTTAGCACATTACAGAACAGCAATATTTTAGCATTAGAAAATTCCCTTAAAAATTTGTATCTCACTGGGAACCCACTCAACTGCTGTGGAAACATCTGGCTCTCATCAATGATCCAGAACAAAAACGTCCAGATCCCCAACGTGGAGCACTTAACGTGCCACCACACTCAGAACTTTGGGTACCAGGAAGAAATGCACATCGGGAACATCAGACCAGAAGACTGTGAAAAAGAGGATCTGAAGAAAATCAACTTCCTTATTATATTAACATTTGTGTTGGTTTTATCCGTGATCATCATTGGCGTGGGTTCATTTTTTTGCTTCCGCCGGCAAAACTTTAGCCATCAGTTTAAAGCATAGGAACACAAAATGCCTTGAAAACCGAAGAAATCAGGTGCTACACTGCCGGTGTGTAGAAATGAAGGGTAAAATTCTCATCTTTGATTTTTAACTGTGGATCTTAAGATGGTTTCAAAGTGCCCCTGAACTGCAGCACTATAGTGCTGTGGGTTGCAGGGACTGGAAGGAGAATTTGCCATGTTTTGCACTTGCTTCATTAACAAGCAGATCAGCTTAAAAAGCTTATACAGTGGTAGAAGAGGCCACTGTCAAGCCCTGCTGTTGTTTTGAGGGTTGTGTAATTTAAACCAGACCAAATGAAAAAGCCCTCTAAGGTCTTGAGACTTTTCACTGAGTTCGGAGGCACTTTGTGATGTCACCTCCACAGAAAGACTTTTTGCAAATTAAGCTTTGTGACTGAATCACCTTTTTTATGACCATCATTGATGCCACCAACTGAGTAGGAAAGCCCTTCTCAAGTTATGTGCCTCCATGAGATACTTTGATTTGGCCTGAGCTTTGCTTTTTCCTAACTGGTTGGCTCCTAACCCTTCTTAAACTGAAACTATACAAACCTACGCCAGGGTGGGCCACAATGCAATCTTTCACTCTTTGAAGTTGGTTGCAAATCTCCCATGAGTTCCAAAACAGCAAGAATTTAGCTAAAAAATGAAATTAAAGTTTGTGTCTGTTGTGCTTGTGGCTGCCATTTAGAAAATCCATGGCTGTCCGTGGGAACCAAAGACCTTGGAGGCAGGAAACTCTTTGGATAACTCTGCTTGCAGTATGTTGTTCCAGCCACCAGGGCAAGGCACGAGAGGTAGGTGAGGTCAATTAGTCTTGGCGCTTAATGCCCACGAGGGATGTAAGAGAAATCTCAGGTGTGAAACTGCTGCACTGCGCGTTACCCAGATCTGCTCAGAAGGTCACAGGTCCACAGTTCAACTCAAAGAGGAGAAATTTGCCCCTCGCGTGCAATACATATTTAACTGGGTTTAATGTGAAGAAATTCATCTCTGGGGTGAACGCTTTTCAAAAGAACAATTTTGGAGAATGAATTTCAACCAGCTAACATTGGACTGAAATGTTTATATTTCTAAGGAAAACTGTTGGGAACTCACTGCATACAGTTGCATTTCAATGCAAAAAAATATAATATATCTATTTTTAAAGGTCACAGGAGCTTAGACAGCAAAAAGGTATTTTAAAGATACCGGTGTGAAACAATACCCAGGGAATCTAGTCCTGGGACTTTACTCAGATCAGATGTCCACTCTCTCTCCCTAAAAAGATGTTATGGAGTAGAGGACTGGCTGCAAGGAAAGTTATGTAGATCCTCAACCTGTGATGGGTTTAACGTGGCCAACCTGTTGCGTTGCTAAAAGCTGACACTGACATATGTTATGTCCCGTACTCTGACAGCAGATTCACCCTTTTGAAGTGAAAAGAAGCTCACCAACAGTGGGAACCCGACCTACTAACAGGGTTCAATGGCTTCGAAAGGAGCTGTTAATGTCAGGAATTGTACATTAAGGCACATAAGAGGAATAGATGTCAAAACAAAACCTGTCTAGGTAAATAACTCAGAGTCTAATTGCTGCTCCACTTCTGTTTCTTCCAGCTAGTGAATGTCAAAATTAACACACTACAAAAAGGTGTATAATTCTATTTTTAAAGCGGTTATGTAATAAACTGGCTGGTAGTTTTCATTGTGGAATTTTGTACAATAAAAACACCTTTGAATTTTGTAAAAAGCACAGGGTTGTGAATATATTAAAGCACCAGCTTGGAATGCTCCACAGATGAACAGCTATGTCTTCCTATTTTTCTATGGTGTTCAGAGTCCACCTTAGACCTTTACCTTCTGGTATACACCTCCATACCTTAAAGTACAACCAACAGAGAGCAAAGAGATCTACCGAAGATGTAGGCAAGTGTCTGCACTAATGGTCAGCAGCAGTAGGGCCTCATCTAACGTCCACGGAAGTCAACGCTACCCATTGGCTCAAGCTCTTATTCTGGTAGGAGAAAGTTTGCACAAGCAGCAAAGCCAGGGATTAGGTGGAAGCCCGACGCTGAAGTTGGTGATCTTCTCCTTTGGTGTGAAAGCAAGCTGAGCTGTGCGCCCAGACGCGGGCTGATTTACCCACACACTGAGTTCATGCCTTTTGTGTGGAGCACGGCAAGATTATATCTCCTTCTGAGAGCCAGTATTAGGTTGGCTGCCATGACTGGAATTAGTTAATAACCTGATGACAGAGCCAAACCCATTTAATTAACGGTTTTAACACTGCTTTTGTTTGGCTCTTCCAAAAGGAAGTGCTTGTTATTACTAAACATCTGGGACTAATTAGACTTCCATTGACTTCCCTGGGAGCAGAAGCAGCTTTCTCGAGGAATAAGTCTCAGGAGTAAAGTGCAGCATGGCTCATTTGGATTTCTCTGTTAGCAGCATAAGCAACTGAGAAGTGACATGAGCCTGCTCCAGCCAACTCTCTTATTCTGCATGGGATGAAGAGCGTGAGGGAACGAAAATATGAATAAAAGAGCAAAGATAGGGAAAACAGGGAGAAATGGGAGCTCCCTGTGGTATTATTCCTCAAAATCCTGGGCTGCATCAAAAGAAACGTGGCCAGCAAGTCAAGGGAGGTGATTCTGCCCCTCGACTCCACTAACACAGACCTGTTTGAGTGAGACCAGAGGAGGGCACAAAGATGATCAGAGGGCTGCAGCACCTCTCCTATGAAGACAGGCTGAGAGAGTTGGGAGTGTTCAGCCTGGAGAAGAGAAGGCTCCAGGGAGACCTTATAGCTGCCTTATAGTATCTAAAGGGAGCCTACAAGAAAGCTGGAGAGGGACTTTTTCCAAGGGCATGTAGTGATAGGACAAGGGGGGAATGGCTTCAAACTGGAAGAGGGGAGATTTAGATGAGATATTAGGAAGAAATTGTTGCCTGTGAGGGTGGTGAGCCCCTGGCACAGGTTGCCCAGAGAAGCTGTGGCTGCCCCATCCCTGGAGGTGTTCAAGGCCAGGTTGGAGCTTGGAGCAACCTGGTCTAGTAGGAGGTGTCCCTGCCCATGGCAGGGGGGTGGAACTGGGTGATCTTTAAGGTCCCTTCCAACCCAAACTATTCTGTGATTCTATGAAAATAAGGGTACACAGATGACAGCCCCAACTCTTGCCTCCCCGGTCTGCTTCTATGCCTGCAACAAGCCCAAATGCCAAAGTACCTGATTCTGCATCAAATGTAGCCATTACTCACATACTACACATCTTTCTGCCGGTTAGCCCCATTGTCCTAACAGCTTGTCATGATACAGGCTGTTTTGACTGTGATTTTGCAACCAAAATTTACACCCTCGTTCCTTGGGTTTTCATAAAGTCCTTTCAACGGTCTCTGTTGATGCAAAGAAAGCTCGTGCTGCTTATCCAGGGAATATGCTTCTGGGATTCTGGGATACCTAGTACAGCATGTCGGATTTATACAGCCAATGCAAACCCTTTTTTTTTTTTTTAAATTGTTGCATGCAACAAGTGGCTTTTTCTCTGCAGATGTTTGCAATAGACTTCCTTCAAATATTTCGTACCACAGTTTGCTGTGGTTTGTTCCCAAAAATGATCCTCTGCAGGAGGGTCAGGTGTATATAAGTATTGGAAGCACTAGAAACACTCCCAGAGAGAGTCCCTAAAAGTTCAGCAAGTCATGACTCACGTTGGTCATCCATGGAAAGTCAAGTCTCAGTTTCCAAAGGCGTTGGCTTTTCCTGCCAACCCAAGACCAAACAATACCCTAGCAGAGTACCAGAGCCTCTGGTTACAGACCCATTACAGGGACACTGCCCAGCCAGAGTGGATTAGTATCAAAGCCAGTAAGTGCTTTCTAATATTTCAGGAGAGCAGATCATTTGCTTTCCTGTTCCTATCTATTCCCCATGCCATTCAGTACCTTCTTACTTGTCTGGGAAGAAAAAATAAAAACCCCAAACCGGCATCCACTGTATCTCCACATGAGAGAAAAACATGTCTCACGTTGTATGGTCAGGTATCCTCTGGCCATATCTATTATTTTCCATAAACAATTGCCTATTCTGTTTGTGCACACATGTGCAGAGGCACAGCCGCACGCAGGCTCGTATAGGAAATACATCACTTCGGGATTAGCTTTGTTTAACCTAAATTAGAACAGGCTGTACTAAATGATCTTCTATAATAACAACCAGCCTGTGGTGTTGGTGCTTATGGATTCCTATTTCATGCCTGTCTGCGTGAAGCCATTTGATCAAGATCTTCAAAAGCCATCAGTGATTTATTTCAGATGGCTAAATTTGCAGCCTGCATCTCGCCAACCCTGAAACAAGTCTGATTTTCCAGAAAACTGGGTCCATCTCCTCTCAAAACCAAGGCTCTGTAGTGTGTTTTATACAAGACCCAGAAATGTACCGAGATTGTCCAGATGTATGTATACTTATTTCACTTACTGCTTTCTAATGATAGTTGCCTGCTCTGTCAGAGCTGCGTTGAGCATCTGAAGAGGTGAAATACAGCAAAGCTACCCACCAACACCTCCCCTGCCCTGTAGTCTGCTCTCAGAAGGACCAAGTTAAGTATCTCCTCACTCACAGAGCAATCATTCACCTGCTCTTGTGGCTTAATGTGAGTGAAAGAGGAAATTTACCCATAAGGAAGAAACAAATATTAAGTCTAGGGTCTGCAGCTTTCTGACAATGCTGCAACTATGCAGCCAGAGCAGATTTTGGTCTCATGGGTCATGGATTGGTGAAGGTCCAAATAGATTTTGCCGAGAAACAAAAGGAAAGGGGGATGAGAGGAGTTGAGAACCATCAGAGAGTTCAGGGTGAGAGATGGCAAAAGGAAGAAACAGTGTTGGGGTAATTCCCTCCAAGCAGTGGAGAGCTGAAAATACTCCAGAGGAACAAACTGGAATATAGGAAGTTCCATCTTAACATGAGGAGGAACTTCTTTGCATTGAGGGTGGCAGAGCACTGGCACAGGCTGCCCAGAGAGGTGGGGGAGTCTCCCACTCTGGAGACATTCCAAACCCACCTGGATGCCGTCCTGTGCAACTGCTGTAGGTGCCCCTGCTCTGGCAGGGGGTGGGACTGGGGGAGCTCCAGAGGTCCCTTCCAACCCTGACCACTCTGTGATTCTGTGTAACAGGCAGTAATAGGTACCTACCCACCTCTCCCCAGCCCAAGAGGTTAGAGGAGATCTGTAAAGCTTCAGCCCACCTCTTGTAGTGGAAAAGAGAGAAGAGAGCCTAGGAGAAAGATAACAGAGGAGCAGAAACGAGGGATGATAGAAGAAGTGAAAGATTGAAGGGATATGGAGTAGAGAAGAGGGTTTTAGTACACTTCAGAGCTTCATGATGGGTAACCGAGAAGTGTAACTGGAAACTGAAGAGCATCCAAGAGAGATGGGTGGGAAAAGCTTTGCCAAGAGGCAGTCAGAGCCGAGCTGTGCAGAGCAGTGGGCTAGGCCACACGCTAGCTGCTTGCAAATATGTGATGTATGCAAACAGAGGAGGACATCAGCTCACGAGGGGTGACAAACAGAAGTGTATAGTATCTAGGGAAACAGGGTGAAACCAAAACGGGAGGGATAAGAGACTGAATAAGCACAGAACTTTCCGAGGAGGACCCATTGGGCTGTGCAACATTCTTTCAGAAGCAAAGACATTTGGAGGCTGATGCAACATGACACTAAACAAAATTTTGGCAAATAGAAGGGAACAGTCCTGCAACACTGGGAGAATCATTTTTCTCCCAAGCTATTGATCGTGGCTGCTCTGTCACGTTGCAGAGCCAAGTTAGTTCCACAGATTTCCTCCTCCTGTCCATTTCTAACAGTCATGTCATTAAAGACACATTTTCCAGTTCATAAGCAGTATTCTTTATGAAGAAACATTCAGGAAGGTGACAACAGAAGAGATTCCTCTCTACTGTTTCTGACTTTCCCATAAAACTGAGTGGAGAGGGGAGTCCAGGGTCCAGGAGACAAGACCAGGGGAGAGAAACCCATTTTCAGGCAGGAAACTCACCAAGAAGAAGAAGGTTGGGGACAGGCAACTGGGCAGGAGGCATGGGGTGGGGAGGAGGAGAATAAGCACAGCTGAGCCAGGAATTTGGAAGACAAATGGGGAAGGAACGGTCAGGATGAAATCAGAAGCAGAAGCAAATAGTGCAGCATTACGGGGCAGAAATAAAGGAAAGAAAGGCTGCACACGACTTTAAACTATATTTCTGCATTTAAGCTGATGGGACAATCAAGTGTTTGTGGATGACACCAAACAGAACAGCGGTTGATATTTTGGGGGCAGAGCTGCTCTTCAGAGGCACCTTCTACATCAGAGCAATGGTCCAACAGAAACTTCATGATGTTCAGCAAAGACCTGCTCCTTGGACAGAACAAGGCTCATACAACACTCCAGCCTAGAGACAAGATGACTGGAAAGTAGCTTTGCAGAAGAGGACCTGAGGGTCTGGGTGGACAAAAAGTCATCTTGGAAGGAGGTTGGGGGAAGAGGGGTGGTGTCTGTCTCTTCTCCCAAGGAACAAGAAACAGGACAAGAGGAAAGGCCTCAAATTGCACCACAGGAGGTTTAGATCGGATATTAGGAAAAGTTTCTTCACCAAAAGGGTTATCAAGTGTTGGAACAGGCTGCCAGAAGAAGTGGTGGAATTACCATCCCTGGAGGTATTTAAAAGACGTGTAGACGTGGTGCTGAGGGACATGGTTTAGTGGTGGTTTTGGCAGTGTTAGGTTGATGGTTGGACTCAATGGTCTTAAAGGTCCCTTCCAACCTAGACAATTCTATGATTCCATGATTCTATGAATGAACATCATGCCCCAGTGACAACAAAATCCAGCTGCATACTGAGCTGCATTTGCAAAAGCTTAGTTAGAAAGTCAAGAGATGTTGTTACTCCCCTTGATTTGGCACATCTAACGTGACATCTGGATACTGCGTCCAGCTGTGGGCCTCCCAGTGCAAGAGAGAGGCTGACAAACTGGACTGAGTCCAGCAGAGGCCACCAAGATGGTCAGGGGGCTGGAGCATATGATATGTGAGAAAGAGATGGAGGGAACTAGGCTTGTTCAGCCTGCAGAAGAGAAAGTCTTTGAGGGGGAATCTTTTATCAATAGTGGAAGGTCAGTTACAAAGGAGACAGCATCAGCTCCTCCCAGGAGTATTCAATTAAAGGACAAGATGCAACCGCTGAGAGTTACAACTGGGGAAGTTCAGATTGAACATAAGGAAAAAATTCTTCATAATGAGAGAGGTCAAACTCTGGAAAATCCTTGGAGATTTTCAAAACTCGTCAGGGCAAGACCCTGAGCAACCACTTCTGACATTGAAGTTGGCCCTGCTTTGATCAGGGAGCTGGGCTGCAGCTCTCCAGAGGCCCCTTCCAACCTGAACTATTCTCTGAGTCTTTGCAAAACAAGAAAAACAGGTCATGTGCTTAGGTGAGGAGTACAGTAGCAGAGAAACCTCTGGGCAATGGTCTGTTAGTGGTATTTACTCCCCACACTGAAGCTGTGGAAGGGATTTGGCAGTAGAAGTGTCCAAAGAGATGGCAAAAGTGGCTGATGGTGTCAGATGTGGGCAGAGTTAGTCAGATCCTGGAACTCTGAGTTCACATAATATTTCCTTTTTTTTGTCCATTTTTATAGCTCAAATTTAAAATTAGCATTTTCAAAATTTTCCATGAAAATTCTGAAAAACGTGAAATTGGGAAATGTTTGTTTTGTAAGGCCAGAGCTCAGTTTGAACTCAGTTATTCCTACTGCAGGAAACACATTCTCATACAATAGTAATAAAAAAAAAATATCATTGCCACATTCAGTTTGCTTTTATTATCTTTGTCCTAGAGAAGATGAGGGAATGTTTCAATTGGCTAGTGCTAAATAATATCCCTCCCCCAACTATCACTAAAACAAAACCAAGCAATACAAAAAAAAATGTTAGGCTCTTGGAACTATATAAATCTTTTCATGGTTTAACACATCAAGTAGTGCTGAGACACAGGAATAATATAGAATAAAACAATGGCAGTAACCTTTTGAAATTCCAGAAGAGACCTATAAGGTAAGATTTTCATTCAAATATGTTTTTTATTGGAAAACTTCCTTCAATCATGAATACTTGTATCATAATTGGCACTTTTCTATAATAATATTTACAAGTTTTATGGCTCCACTGCCTTTCACTTTAAAATGTTGTAACAAAAAATTCTGGCAGGGGTTGTAAATTGAAGCGTTTCAAAACCCCAGCTTCATTAATTGTTTCTTACTCTTGGAAAAAAACTCTTTGCAACAGACCTTAGCATATGTTTCCTGCCTTACATATGTGATTCAAGACCGTATGTTTCCTCTAATCTGTCCCGCGTGTTTCGCTACAGACATCAGACAAGTTATTGCATTGCTGAACTGCACCCATCACCCCTAAATCGAGCTCCTTTCCTGTTTGGGAAGAATGATGCCCTGCGAGGTGAAGGGCCAGGAAAGAATTTGGGTGTTTTAATTGCCAGTCTAGATATTTAAGTCCAAAATCTAAATCTTTGAGGTCCTTGTTCAGCAGCTGATTCTTCCATCTGGTCCCTAAACTCCATAGAGGACTATGTTTGATGTTGAAATTTCCTGTGCATTTATTAGTCTGTGCCTTGGCATGTTCAGAAATGCCGCAGACAGCACAAAACCATTCCTATCTGTGTAAGCCCCAACAGGGCTCTCATGTTGAGCATCCCTCTGCCAAGCCTCCTAAGAGGGTAGATATTGCTGAAGCATCGCTGCTAGATAAAGCTCTGTACAAAGTGTAGCTGAGAATAGAGCTGCCACCATAACCCCATGCCTAGACTCCCAGTTCAATTCTCTTCCCTACCCCAATGGGTATTTTCTACTCCTCAAGCAACATCCTCCTTGCTAGTCCAAGGGGAGTGCTAGGTGGACCCCGCCAATGGTGGACCCTGTCAATTTATCTTTAATTTTGCCTCAATTTATAGAATGTTGTTCCCCTTAATGAGCACTTAAGTAATCCCTGGAGGAGGGAACTGTGCCCTCAGCACAACAAATTGGCCACTGGGACTGCAGAAGGCAGAGGGGAAGAGCCTAAACGAGGCACTTGGGAAGTACCATGCTCCCATATTGCTTGATGTACCGATTAAAACAACCCCCTTCCTGCAGAGGAGAAAATTGAGCCATGGTGTGCCATAGTCTACAGGGTGCTCTAAACACTATTCTGTAGGAAAAAGAGAAAGAAAAGCCACCACATCCTCCAGTCACTGTGTTTCATGAGGAAGGTGTAGGGATGCGAACCACCAGTAGTCAGTGCTCTCTCCCTCTATAGCCCTGATTAAGGCATTTAAGTCACACAGGGAGGTTAAAATGCAGGTGTTGTCATGAAGGATTATGACATCTGAGTCGCCTGACAGACATCTAAATTCCCCAAGGGCAACTACATCTACATGGGGTGGAGGCTGTGACTCAGGTCTTCTGGGAGACTCAGAGTCCTGCTACACAGTGAGCTGAACCTCTCTTCAGCCTCCATCAACTGTATTGACTACATCTCCGCTAGTTGCGAAAGGAGCATTGACCACCAGTTCACATGGTGATCTCTACATCTAGACACTTACATTTAAGTATCTTAAAATTACAGAACCATTTAGGTTGAAAAAGACCCTTAAGATCAAGTCCAACCATCAACCTAGCACTGCCAAAACCACCACTAAACCATGTCCCTCAGCACCATGTCTACACAGCTTTTAAATACCTCCAGGGATGGCAACTCTACCACTGCCCTGGGCAGCCTGTTCCAGTGCTTGACAACCCTTCTGGTGAAGAAAATTTTCATTATATCTAATCTAAACCTCCCCTGATGTAACTTGTTTCCTCTTGTCCTATTGCTTGTT
>VUYV01000301.1:663133-732006 GCA_008711295.1 Anarhynchus alexandrinus | reverse complement strand
TTGGAACTATATAAATCTTTTCATGGTTTAACACATCAAGTAGTGCTGAGACACAGGAATAATATAGAATAAAACAATGGCAGTAACCTTTTGAAATTCCAGAAGAGACCTATAAGGTAAGATTTTCATTCAAATATGTTTTTTATTGGAAAACTTCCTTCAGTCATGAATACTTGTATCATAATTGGCACTTTTCTATAATAATATTTACAAGTTTTATGGCTCCACTGCCTTTCACTTTAAAATGTTGTAACAAAAAATTCTGGCAGGGGTTGTAAATTGAAGCGTTTCAAAACCCCAGCTTCATTAATTGTTTCTTACTCTTGGAAAAAAACTCTTTGCAACAGACCTTAGCATATGTTTCCTGCCTTACATATGTGATTCAAGACCGTATGTTTCCTCTAATCTGTCCCGCGTGTTTCGCTACAGACATCAGACAAGTTATTGCATTGCTGAACTGCACCCATCACCCCTAAATCGAGCTCCTTTCCTGTTTGGGAAGAATGATGCCCTGCGAGGTGAAGGGCCAGGAAAGAATTTGGGTGTTTTAATTGCCAGTCTAGATATTTAAGTCCAAAATCTAAATCTTTGAGGTCCTTGTTCAGCAGCTGATTCTTCCATCTGGTCCCTAAACTCCATAGAGGACTATGTTTGATGTTGAAATTTCCTGTGCATTTATTAGTCTGTGCCTTGGCATGTTCAGAAATGCCGCAGACAGCACAAAACCATTCCTATCTGTGTAAGCCCCAACAGGGCTCTCATGTTGAGCATCCCTCTGCCAAGCCTCCTAAGAGGGTAGATATTGCTGAAGCATCGCTGCTAGATAAAGCTCTGTACAAAGTGTAGCTGAGAATAGAGCTGCCACCATAACCCCATGCCTAGACTCCCAGTTCAATTCTATTCCCTACCCTGATGGGTATTTTCTACTCCTCAAGCAATGTCCTCCTTGCTAGTCCAAGGGGAGTGCTAGGTGGACCCCGCCAATGGTGGACCCTGCCAATCTATCTTCAATTTTGTCTCAATTTATAGAATGTTGTTCCCCTTAAGGAGCACTTAAGTAATCCCTGGAGGAGGGAACTGTGCCCTCAGCACAACAAATTGGCCACTGGGACTGCAGAAGGCAGAGGGGAAGAGCCTAAACGAGGCACTTGGGAAGTACCATGCTCCCATATTGCTTGATGTACCGATTAAAACAACCCCCTTCCTGCAGAGGAGAAAATTGAGCCATGGTGTGCCATAGTCTACAGGGTGCTCTAAACACTATTCTGTAGGAAAAAGAGAAAGAAAAGCCACCACATCCTCCAGTCACTGTGTTTCATGAGGAAGGTGTAGGGATGCGAACCACCAGTAGTCAGTGCTCTCTCCCTCTATAGCCCTGATTAAGGCATTTAAGTCACACAGGGAGGTTAAAATGCAGGTGTTGTCATGAAGGATTACGACATCTGAGTTGCCTGACAGACATCTAAATTCCCCAAGGGCAACTACATCTACATGGGGTGGAGGCTGTGACTCAGGTCTTCTGGGAGACTCAGAGTCCTGCTACACAGTGAGCTGAACCTCTCTTCAGCCTCCATCAACTGTATTGACTACATCTCCGCTAGTTGCGAAAGGAGCATTGACCACCAGTTCACATGGTGATCTCTACATCTAGACACTTACATTTAAGTATCTTAAAATTACAGAACCATTTAGGTTGAAAAAGACCCTTAAGATCAAGTCCAACCATCAACCTAGCACTGCCAAAACCACCACTAAACCATGTCCCTCAGCACCATGTCTACACAGCTTTTAAATACCTCCAGGGATGGCGACTCTACCACTGCCCTGGGCAGCCTGTTCCAGTGCTTGACAACCCTTCTGGTGAAGAAAATTTTCATTATATCTAATCTAAACCTCCCCTGATGTAACTTGTTTCCTCTTGTCCTATTGCTTGTTGCTTGGAAGAAGAGACCACCCCACCTCCTACCCCCTCCTTTCAGGGAGTTGTAGAGAGCAATAAGGTCTCCCCTCAGCCTCCTTTTCTCCAGGCTGAACAACTGCAGTTCCCTCAGCCGCTCCTCAGAAGACTTCTTCTCCAGACCCCTCACCAGCTTCATTACCCTTCTCTGGACACACTCCAGCCCCAAACTGGGGGGCTGTTTTGGGGCCCAAAACTGAACACAGTATTCGAGGTCTCACCAGTGCCGAGTACAGGGGGACAATCACTTCCCTGGTCCTGCTCACCATGCTATTCCTGATACAGGCCAGAGCTTAATCTTAACCCAGAACTAAAGACTTGTGTCAGTTGCCTAAACACAGGCAGCTAGTTCAGTCAATGCCATTTGGGATGTTCCTGGGGTTTGGGCTACATCAATACAGAGCTTGAAGGTATGATACGGGATAGAAAGGGAACCTAGCCCTTCTTGCGTATGAGCTGGAGGCCAGGCAGCATACCCCAGGGTATCTCAAAGGCAACTGAACACCAGTTTGTGGGCATCCAGCCAAACCCACTGTTGGATAAGAAGTCAGAATTAGTTTGAAAAACAGGCACTCCGAGGCCTTCGCTTTAACTGGTCGATATGTTAGATCTGCTCTCTGAAGCCTGATGTCAGTCTGCCCTCTTAAACGGTAATCAAAACCAGAAATCAAGACGAGCTTTCAGCCAGGAAGGTTTTGCACGACTCTCTGCCTGTGCACGTCCAACGTCACGTTGTCTGTTTTTGTTCTTTTCCCACGGTGTAATTGCTTTTCCAACCTCCCGCTTCCTTAGACTGCTCACGCGGAGGCTTTCGAGTAAATGCAATAAAAGTGCAATGACATCACGTGTTTGTGCACTACAGAACATGTCACTTCGTTCGGTTTGCATTGTGCGCTTCCTACTGCTCTTCAGGAGACCTCTGGACTCACCCACATGAAGTATTCTCAGATGTCTCCTAGCGGAGTACCTGAGTGCCGCACAGTTAAACAAACCACTCACTGCAGTCTGTGGAGCAATACTTTCAGGATCTCACGGCTCAAATGTTGTTGTTGTGGGTTTTTGGTTTTGTTTTTTTTTTCCTTCCTGCTTCTTATTTCACAACTCGCCTGTTGGGATTTTGGTCTTGTGCAAGAGTTGTTATGGGAATAAAGTCTTATCTCAAAGAGAGATCTTGCATTATTTGGATCAAATAAGATGAGTAGATCTCCCTAACTTTCCTCCTCCAAGAACAATAAAAAAGCTTTATTCAATTAATGAAGGCCTAAAAGACACAGCTAAAACACAGCTAAGTTTTGCATACAAACATTCAAAACTCCCTTGCTTTTCCCCGTGCTGTTTCAAATACCCCCCACAAATTAGAAATAAAGACGCAACGTACTATCCGCATTGGGAAGGTGCAGCAATCATTTTTCTGGTTAAGTCAGAGCAGTTTTTGAAGATGTCTCAGCCATAAGAGAACTTGAACGTAGGAAGTTCCACCTAAACATGAGGAGGAACTTCTTTCCTGTGAGGGTAGCAGAGCACTGGCACAGGCTGCCCAGAGAGGTGGGGGAGTCTCCCGCTCTGGAGACATTCCAAAACCTCCTGGACGCCGTCCTGTGCCACTGCTGGAGGTGCCCCTGCTCTGGCAGGGGGTGGCACTGGGTGATCTCCAGAGGTCCCTTCCAACCCTGACCATTCTGTGATTCTGTGATTCTGTGAATAAGCTCGAGCTACCATCTGCTCACCAGCCAAGCCCTCACAACTCTCCATACCTCTCCCTGTTTGTGAAGTAGTTTAAACCATCTTCACGTTTTACTTGACAAATGGGACAGGATGAGACTACGTCCAGTATCGTTTACATCCTGACTAGGGATAATGTATTAGGTCACGAGACTCAACTCTACGGCAGCTGCTCCTATCCCCCTTCTGCTGCCGTGCTTTGCAGAGCTCCCAGATGCGCTCCTCAAGGTCCCTGGTACTTTCTCTCAAGAATGAGGTTACAAAACCTGGCAAAGTTTTCCAGCCAGACGCCGTGAGAGAGTTCAGAGGGGAGGCAGCAGCGACTGGGAAAGGTGTGAAAAATGGGACCTTTGCAGAAAGGTTATGAGAATTGGTTCACAGTGAAAGGGGGAGAATTAAAGCATATAAACAGAAAGGGATGTTTTAAACATTCCGAATCAGCAGGGAAGAAGGAAGAAACATATAGAAAATGTAAGTCAAATGTTGGGTGGATTTTTACAGTCTCGGTGGTGGCGTAGATGTAAATGTATGTTGGGATCAATCCCGAACCCGGGAGACCCAACAGAGACTGACTCCTGGAAGAGGTTTCATGCATGGGGAAAGCAGCGGACGCTTTCCCATCAGTTTGGACTTACAGATGTCGGAATGTGAATTATTCAGGACTTCTGAGACAACTCTAATTATCCTGGAGCGTTTTCAGATCAGCCTGAGTGCCTGAATCCTTCTGGTTCTGCAAATGAAAAATGTGCTTGTTTCTCCGAGGACACTTCAACCGGCATATCCAAGTTCCTGCTTGGGGGCAACCCTTCGGTGGGATAGTCTCATTCACTCCAGTGACACCACTGCTGCTGTTGGCACTCACTTTTTGCTCTACAAACGGTACAAACAACACATATGGGACTGGACATGACATCAGGTGATGCTCAGCAGGTTTGATGCATCCAGCAACTTTTGTGGACTGTGCTGAGAGGACAACCTGGGGGAAAGCCAGTGACACCTTCAAAAGTGAGGCTTTGTACAGAGTATTTGTTCTTTTAATGCATTTCTTGCTTTTTCATCCCCAGCTGTTCTGTTTACTCCATTCTGACCACTGCCACTTTCTCCCTCTGTTCTTCACTGGATTCCTCTCATCTGTTTCAAGCTGTCTGTCCCAAACAGGACATAAACCCAACAAAGTGTGATCCTATGATGAACTTTTGAACTGTGTTATGCTTGATCAGAGTGGAGATCAGGTCAAGGGAATTTATGCACCCATATTACATCAAGAGATGAGGCCTCTCTTCCTTGTTTATTATTCCTAAAACATTTAAATTTTTAGAAATAATATTATTGATTAGAAAAAAAAAAAATCTGTTCTAATTGGAACAGTCATTTAAATACACCAAAATATTATAATATCAGCCAAGTCTGTGCTCTAAAGAATGCAGGCGAGCATGAATTATGGGCTGGCACTGTGTCAAAAATGCGGCTATTGTTCTCAAAAACAGGATGGAGACCAAGGGGAAATGGTGTCTAGTCTTGACTGTTCATAGTATAGGCATAAAAAAGCCCCACCATAGTCCAACTGAAAAGGTAGAAGGTCAAATTTTCATGGGAGATGGTGGTTTTTTTTTAGTTTTCCTATATCTGTTGATTTCCACCATGTAAAGGTCTGGGTCACCAAGCATAGATAAAAATATTTGTTTCATCCATCAGCTTGTGGAGAGCGTTATGCACAGCACACACAGAAGACTTCAACGCAGCAACTGATACCTTATAAATCTGGAAAGTTCCTTTTAAGCCAGATTCTTTTTATCAGAATCTAAATAAAATTCATTTAAAAATGAATTCACACTTTGGGCCTAGGTGGAGGAAGAAGAACAATTTTTCTGCGTTTCTCAGGTGGGCACTTGTCCACAATCCAGTCAACTAACAGTCCTGGAGGGAGCGGGACTGCCCTGCGCTGGGTGTGTGTCAAAAAATGCCTGAAGAGCTTCCGGTCCAACGCAATAAAGAATGGGTGGAGAGAAGCACAACCTGGTTCCTTCCATAGATGGGGAGGACCTGCATGAGTCCCTCCGAGCACACAGAGAAACTATGCAAGGTGACTCCATTTGGAGTATCCTTAGACAGTAAAAATATCTGCTTGCACGTAGCTCTGCAGTGTGGTGGTAGCTCACACCCCGTTTTTGCAACAAAATGCATTTTGCACTGGCCAAGAGTGAAAAATGTGCACAAGGCAGCAGCTCTGCACTAATCCCAAGGCATCTTTGCCGAATTTCCTTGTGATGGCCATTCCCTGTCTCTCCAGATCCCCTGGGGTAGGAGCTAAACTTGTGGCTTCCAGTTTGGCAACCAGACCAATTGAGTCCTCGACCAATACTGGGCTGAATGGGGCTTCCCTGTATTGTTCCGGTGGCTGGATGACTGCCCTCCTCCCTCCCCTCCATTGAGAAAACCCATCTGTGGTTCCCAAAAGGGAGCTGGACCCCTAGGATGTTATGAGAGAGAGCACCTTTCTCTGGTTTAGCAATACCCGGATAACATTTAAGAGCAGCTTCTTATTGCGATGGAGGAAAGGAGAGGGGAATGGAGCAGTGAAAACAACCCCAATGTGTCTTGGCAGCAGACTTGCTTCCTCTCCAGGGTGCTGTTGGATACAGCAGTAGGGAATAAATCCTGCTTTCCCCAGACCTGGGCTCTTCAGTGCTACCGTTTTCCTTTCAAGCAGTAACATGTGTCACCCATCACGTCTTTATAACTCAACCCTATATCAGGCTGTGAGCACATTCCTCCATTAAGGAAACAGGCCCCCGAGGAGGGTTGCTCCAGACAAGTCTTGTGCCAGGGGAAATGCTTCTGGGGAAAGGCATTGGGCAACCCTCGCCAGCAGCTCCATCTTTCACTCTCATGTCCCCAAGGGTACGTCTCCGCGGACGGTGCAGACAGATGTATATTTGCTCCACCCGAGCGCTGAGCTGGTCGGCCACAAGCCAGCTCTGGCTGGGATCTGCGTGGCTTCATGTGCCTGAGGTCACAGCTTCCACCAAGGAGCTTTCATGGGTACACAGCCCCCAGACAGGGTTGTCTCATGCCCTACCAGTGTCCCTCTACATTGACAAGCCCAAAGTGAAGTCAAAGTCTGGAGAGCCAGGAGGTGACGTAGCTGTCCTGCTGCGCTGCCCACTATTAAATTAGGAAAACGCCTAATAAAACTGAAACCAGCCAATCCCTCGGTCCACTCAGGCTGGCAGCGATGACTCAGGAGCTCTGATGTTTAGTGCTGCTTGTATCCAACACGAAGAACGCCCAGAAAGGGCAGCACAGAGTACTAGCATCACTCACCATGTCTGATTTGGGGAATGGTCCAAAGACTGTCACTAACATCACAAACCCAGGACAGCCAAGGCCAGGCTACCTGCCCTGCACTGGGCGTCGGGAAGGATAGGTGCCTATTCAGCCACAGTGGGTCAAATCCTGTTCTGGCCATGCCTTGTGGTCGTAGGGGAACTGCAGCAAGCTGAAGTGGGGTGTATCTTGGTCTGTGTGTCTGTGTTAATCTTTGGCTTTGGCCCATGTTATAGAATCATAGGATTGTCTACGTTGGAAGGGACCTTTAAGGTCATCGAGTCCAACCATCAACCTAACACTGCCAAAGCCACCACTAAACCATGTCCCTCAGCACCACGTCTACACGGCTTTTAAATACCTCAGGGATGGTGATTCCACCACTTCCCTGGGCAGCCTGTTCCAGTGTTTGATAACCCTTTCAGTGAAGAAATTTTTCCTAATATCCAATCTAAACCTGTCCTGGCACAACTTGAGGCCATTTCCTCCTGTCTTATCGCTTGTTCCTTGGGAGAAGAGACCGACCCCCCCTCGCTACACCCTCCTTTCAGGGAGTTGTAGAGAGCAATAAGGTCTTCCCTCAGCCTCCTTTTCTCCAGGCTGAACACCCCCAGTTCCCTCAGCTGCTTATGTTCACAAGCTGGTCCGATGGGCAGCTGGGATGTGAGGGATGAGTCTTTGCTATATATTCTGCATGATTGGTCAACACAAGCAGCACCGTTCCTCTTTAGGGTCCTGCAGAAAGCTGCGGGTTTTGTAGGACAGCAATGCTCCGGTGAAGAATTAGGTTTGGTGCCTGTGGATGAAGAAGCAAGCAATGATGGAGCCAGTTTTGCAGTGAATTCACATAAATCAGCGGGTGTCCCGCCTAAGGACTGCATTGGGTGCGGTCCATTCCTTCCTGGTGAGGAAAAGTGACCCGGAGCTCGCCGGGCTTTTCACTGCCTCTGCAATATTATGGTTACACTCCAGCAAAGCAAAGAGGTAGATGGGACAGGGCTGAGGTTCAAGTGCTGCCTGGAAGCAGACCACAGCCCTTTGTTCCCTGTGTCCTGGAGAGGGGAGATAGGCTGGGAGGGGTGCAGAGAGGCTGTTCAGCAGCCCAGGGGAGGGTTTTTTGGCTGATTCAGCAATGTTACTCATGCAGACTCTTTGGCTGCCCGCTCCTGACCGGGGCTGTTTAACAGATAAGCAGTTCCCTGATTATCAGCTGCACAAGTGATAGTCAATTTAACGAGCCAAATATTACATTTTTCTCACAGTGGGAGGATTGTCCCTGTTGGTGAGGCTTGGGAAATCGCCAAAGGGGCACGAGAACTCAGCTGGGGTGCGGGCAGAGGTCATGCAAGGCAGCAGACACTCTTTTCCTGGGGTACTTTCAGGTCTTCAGCCTCCACTTGCAAAGTGCCAGGTAGCGCCAGGACAACCTGACCAGTCTGGGGTGCATGCAGATGTAGGGTGCAGGACAGTGGTTGTCATTGTTTGTTCTTCTGTTGTCACTGTTTTCTCTCTACCCAATTATCGACGGTGATTGCAAGGTGAAACGAACAGCCTTCCTTCTGGCACAGCTTCCCTTTGGCTGCGCCCTCGCTCCCCGTTCAGGTGGCTCTGGTTCGCTTGCAGAGCTAGTGGGACCTCTTGTTCAATTTTCCCATAAATTCTGGCTTGAATCACAGTTCACACGAATGGTATCCCCGGGAGGGCGGAGGTCTGGAGGAGAACAAGTCGCTGTCATCACTAGGTAATAATGGCAATCACAGCCAATTAATCATTATTATTCATTGATCGACAATGTTTAAATTAATTATCAGTGTTTGAATATATAAGCCCCTTTCACCCTAGGTTGCCCAAAACACTGCACTGCTATGCCATTGCTGGACTCCTGTAAACCGTTGAAACTCAGCCTTGGAGGAGTTAATTGAGTGTAGAAGTGTAGGTGGAAATTGAATGTAGAAGCTGTGACTCACAGTCACTTGCTCGTATCCCTGTATTGTTTGCATTGCTTGTACTGTTTGTAGAGCTCCGATTTCTGAAAACTGGCAGCTTTAGCCAGCCCAGTAGAAATAAACAACAATCTAGAATTAACATCAGAGAAATAAATACCCTAAAGACTAACCAATACATAGAAATAAGAGTTACCCGACATCCCGAGGATGAGAGGTCGTGCATGTTGGAGAGGTTGTGCTTCACAATAAGGTTAATTGATGGCATAACCAAAAAAGGGCCACTTGGGGTTTTGGCTGTGTATCTAAACAGAGGGCGGCAAGACTCCAGCCGGGGCACCACTGCCAAGTCAGAAGGGAAATTTGAGAACCCGTTAAGGAAGCTAAAGGAGCACGAAGGGAACTACAAATTAAAAGCAGACAATAGGACACTGTTCATGCAGAAGGAAAAAAAAATATCATTGCTTGTACATACACAGTATTTACTTAAGATCTCTTAAGCCACTCATGCTGCTATGGCATGAAAATATATGATAAGCCGTTATGGGGTCCAGGGAATATAGATAGATATTTTTAGCCCGTTCCACCTGAGATAGAAAAATCAAGCTTCAAAAGATTATCAGCCTGAACTCCACCTGCAGAAGGTACTTTTCAGTGGGACAATCATAGTTATTGTACAGAAAGTTTTTGAACGAGACGTCATATACATTTGAGTTGCATATGGCCTTCTTTGAGCATCTTGCACATGGGTAAAATATCATCAGTTTGTGAGAGGTTGCCATGGAAATAAGGAGAAATAACAAACTCAGTCATCAGGCCTGCTGACTTAACCCAACATTCCAACATGATCCCAGAACCCCCTATGTGGCTCCATCTGATCTCATTCAGCAAAATCAAGGGAAGGGTCGCTGTGCATTATCCTAATCAGCTGAGACAAGAGGAAACAGAGTGGACCTTTGATCACACACCCTTGTAGACTCAAGAGGCCTCACTGCACAGACACCCAGTGCTAACAAGGCTGAGAAGATATTCTTTCTTTCTTCTAAAAAAAACCACACGAGGCTGACCTGAAATCATGGCTGCACCTGGACTGTATGTCCTGCCAAATTTCAACATGAAAATTTCCATGAATAACCATAGAAAGCCAGCATGAAGCTGCTGACATCACTGGTCACTGACGATGAGACATCTGACAGCTCCTCTGATGCCACTGATGGAGGTGCTGTCATAGGGCAGCCTGGGCCAGGGCTCCAGATCCCATGCCAAGAGAGGGTACAGGAAGGTAGACACAACATCTCAATGCCGACCTCCCAAGCATGACCCAGACTGCTGGGCTACCAGGCACTCTGGAAAGGAGAAGGAGACTCCTGAATGAGGGTGTTTCTGAAGGAGAAACAAGCTTCTCTGTCCCCAGTAATATTTTAAAAGATTAAAGCAAAACTTGGAGCTGTACTTGCATTCCAGAGCCACCTAACCTATGAACCTCTTAATCATGGTTACCCGATGGGGAAGAGGTGGTGATANCTTGGAGCTGTACTTGCATTCCAGAGCCACTGGGGAAGAGGTGGTGATGCTGCCTGGGTTCTCCATCCAGCTCAGCACAGTGAATGGCACTTACTGCTGTGGACACCGCCAAAACTCTGGAGTGGGGGTCCCTTCATTAAGAGTGACTTGAAGGGATTTGAATCCTTGACCTCTATTCCAGGGACATTCTTTTTCCCTCGGACTGATATTGAGCTGTTCCTGGTCTTCCATTTCATGAATGGCACATAAAACTAGCCTTGCTTTCCGCTGATTTTTGGTCCAAACATATCAAATTGTATAGCTCAACCCAACTGTTTTATTCAACCACCCCAACAGAAAATGGCTTGAAAATTTCTTTTCAAGTTGATCCAACCTATCTGTTTAGTTTCTTGTTTGGTAACTGAACCAGCAATATGTATGATGGGTTTAATCTTCACCAACCGTAGCTCCACCAGCTCTATTCTAGACAGAGGCAGTCACCCTTCAGAGCAGCACACGCAGCCGTAGCCGGGCCCACAAACTGTTCGTGTGCTAATAAGTTGCCACTTATGTCTTTCATTTTCTGGAAAAAAAAAAAAAAAAAAGTCACTGTAAATTTATAGCTGAAAGCAATTTTGCAGTAGTCCCAAGGAAATACAAAGCAGATGCCTTCAAGAAGCAGAAACAGAGCAGAGCTGACTGACGCCTCCGTGGCGCAGACAACTTTGATCCGTATTTCAAAGATTGAACTGAGAGTGGGTCTGTGCTTCCAAACTTGGTTTGTGCTTCTTTCTTAAAGGAGTTATCCAAAACATTGTATTTGCCATTTGTTTTCTTATAAACAATGTAAAAAACCCTACTCGTTGTTCCTTATAATCTCTTCCCTGTATTTGACCTGTTGTCTGTGGTTAGAAATGTTTGTTCCCAGTTTTGACTCCTAGCGGACATGTCTTCGATGTTTTGCTGCATGGCTTCAGATTTATTACGTTCTAGTTTGGGGATTCCAGTCTCAAGATGTGCCATTTTACACTTGAAATATTTCTCTTACTTCTATAGCATTACTTGAGATTGGAAGGAGGTCTGGGACCCGCGTAAGTCCAGATAAAGCTTAAGTACAACTGGTTGAGCACATCAAAAGCACTAAGAGTCAGTCTTAAAAGGATCCAGTATAAATCATTGCATCATTGCTATTGGAAAATGTGCAGTTCAGCTCTCAGAGTTTCCAGAACATGTAGACAGCGTTCTGACACCAAGAGAGATTACAAACATGTGTTCGTGCTTCGACAGAAAATGGGAAAGTATCAGCAAAAAGCTATTGGGAGAATTAGTTTGATTCTCAAAATTATACTTCCCGTTACGGCAAAGTGTTGCCTGTTTCATGATGTGTTGAGCTGGGAAAAACATCAAAAAGGAAAAAAACTTCATAGATCATTAATGAGTGCAATAACAGCAAAAGTAACGATGCACTGACACTGGTAATTAAAAACATCACCAAGTGTAATAAAATGGACTATCATCAAAGGAATCTTATATTAGAAAAATATGCGGATTACAAAGGGAGACTGTTAATGATATATAGAAATTGCATAATAATGTAATGATTAACAAACAGTCATCTGAAATCCTGTCTTAGACACTTAAGTAATGCCCTTATTTATGTAATGGTTGTCCTCTTATTCCTTTCCACAATATTTACTTTCCTACTTTCTTATGCACTTTGCGAAGTTAGTGACATATCTTTGAGGTTTTGGACTGTATGTGCACGTCTATTATTGAAAAATCCTGTAAAAAAAGAGGTGTGGCTTGACCTGGGAGCTCTGAAAGAATAAAAATGGGCCATTTATAGCACTGGCACTGAGAAAAGAAGTACGACAATTCCTAGGAACAGACTTTCACTTCTCTACATAGAAAATTGGGGTTGGTTGTTTTTGGGGTTTTTTTTCACAATTTCATTTTTTTTTACCAGAAGCCAAAATGCTTTTCAATTGTAAAGAATTCAACTTACCCGAGTAGTCCCTTTAAATGCCTATTAAAGGTTGTGATATCACAGTAGCAGCACTTACAACCTTGAGCATCTAGAAAATATTCTGGTGTCAACTGCAAATGACAGAAACACTCTTCCTATCGCCATCAGAGTGGAGCGCTGAATTTTTAAGATGTGCTTTATCCATCAGAACCTAATGGAAGGATAATAACAGTAGGTGGGGGAGCAGACTGATGGTCTTCTGGTCATTTAGCTCTTCCCATTTGGTTTCAGCCTTGCAATAATTTTCATGTCACCTTTAAATCAAATTAAGCATTTAAGGAGGTCGGGCTATCACTGGCAGATATTTTTGTTATATATAGCCAGCCTCTTCCACCTAAGCTCTATGGGCTCACATTTTTCAGAAACACATTTTAAAGGCCTATTAAATCTTCATTTTGGTAGAGGCTGTTTTCTCTTTTTTTTTCTTTTTTTTTCTTTTTTTTTCTTTTTTTTTTTCTTTTTTTTTCCTTTTTTTTTTTTTTTCGCGTTTCNGATCTTTTCTTTTTTTTTCCTTTAGCCTGGCACCAGTCTGGTCTGGAATCTGAACACCTTCAAGATCATCTCATGACAGTCTTTTTTTCAGATCTGGGCTCTGCGTCCTGGCCTGATGATGGTCAGGTTCACCCCATCTCACTCCACCACACTTAAAACTGGGCAGATAATGTGAGGTGTTGGTCTATAGCCAAGAGAGAGACAGAGGCTCCTCCAGAGGAACCGCATCACCAAGAAGTGATTTTACATATTTTGGGGCAAGAAGGATGTTCTTCAGAGATTCTTTCCTCTTTGCATGGCCAATAGAAGAGTAACAATAGAAGAGTTACTTAAAGCAGGTACATAACTTTTCAGAAGCTGAAATAAAAGGTGTCAGATCCAACCATTAATGCTTCATCAATCAGTGTAGGATTAAGCCATCCGTGCGTGTCTTTTCTACTGAAGTCAACACAGTACCTGGTCTTTCCCTTTTATTAGAAACAGCTCAGACAAACACTTGCTAAGGCAAGTCCAGAAGTGCTTGGTCCACCCTAGGAGACTTAGTGGGGGCACAGGTGACCTCTTCAGCACCTTCCCAACCTGTATCTCTATAAGTTTGTACGGAGTCAAGATCAGCTGCTGTGTCAGAATCTTCTACAATCAGTCTCTAACAGTGCCTCTTTCTCTCCACTGGCAATACAGGGGGCTCAGACGCAAACATCTACATCACGTACATCTATATTTAATCTGGCAAATCCCACCAATATGGTTCAAATAGAAAGCACATCTTGTGCAATTTTCAGTCTCAAATATTTGCAGTTTTGATAGTGCAACTGGGTATCTCCTACTTACTAGCAAAGCAGAAAGATCTCCAAAGCTATTGCAATGCATATGATGTTTATTAGAAGTAAAGTGTCTCTGATATCTGCTATTGAGTGATAATGTGCGAGGTTGAAGAGCAACCTCACAGTTTATAATTCAGTACACTTTCTGGTTGTCTAAAGACCAGATGTTTCAGCAAGAAGATGATGAGTAGGCGGAAGGTTTGAGGACAGGATGATAATGTAGAAATGAAAATTGCACATTCTCCAGAATCTTATGTGACTATAAATCACGGTGGGCTTCTTCAACTGCGACAGGAGCCAAATTCCACGTACGTCCTCCATCAAAATGAAAATTTGTAACAGTGAGAATAGTTATGGTCTGGATTTGAACAAGCAGGAGTTAATCAACTAGTGGGATGAAATCAAATGTATCTGCATTACAAGGTTGCATGAATTAAAAAACTTAACTGAAGATCACCTTCTACCATATTGTTACAATGAAGTTGAATGGATAAACAAGTGCAGGACGTAATAGCCAAAGCAATTCATAGAATTAGTCTTTGGAGAAGGCAAAGATTTCTTCCTGCATGTATGGAAAAGAAGTTAAAACCCTGACTACCCATTCATCAAAATGCCAAATCAGGGATTAAATACAGAGATCATCTTCTCTCTCTGTCCTCCACAGTGTTACGCTAAACGGGCCTCTCCGACAGGAGCAGGGATGGGATAGATCAGTCCCGTCAGAAAACAGGTGACCATTTGCACAGTTTGAGGTGGATGGTACCTCTGGGGTTACGAATCCCAGCCATTTTGGGGAAGAGCACCCTACACTTCAATGTCGTTCAAGAGAAATATAGCCCCTCTTCCACCTCATTTCTAAGCCTGATGCCATGATAACTTTATTCTGTGCTAGAAGTTGGCAACTTGACCTAAATTTTTTCTAACAAGCTCAAAGCAAAATGCCAGTGATAAAACTCTGGCATCAGTAAGGGCAAGGGTTTTGATTTGAGTGTGGCAAAAGTTTCCCCTGATGTCTGAACTCTGGACACTTCTCCCTCACTCTGAACATTTTTGATCCATATTTAAAGGTTGTGAAAGGAACTTTACACAGGACTGGCTGGCTCAAGCCCTCAGACAGTGTCCTCCAGCAGTGCTCGTGTCCCACAGCAGCAGTGATATTGTTGGCCAACAGCAAAACGATGTGACGAGATGAGTTTTTCATGGAGACTGGATTTACAGACCATAGATTATTTTCCTTTAGAGATATGAAAGATATAAACAGGATCAAAGCTTCCTTCCTGCAAACATTTACATACGTGCTAGCGCTTCATTTATCAGAGTGGGCTAATTGACACCAGACACTTGTGTACATGAAGTTAAATATGTGTATAAATACTACCAGCACGGGGTGGTCGAAAAGTAAAAGAAAGCCCTTAGGCAAACAGTTATATATAATCAAGTGGGTGGTTAAGAAGTTTTGGCTCGTCAGCTCAGCGCTGGTACTTGGCTTGTGCACGTTCTCAGTGTGCAAGAGCACAACTCCGCTTTGACGCGAGGGCTGGAGGAGAGATTTAAGCACCAGCATTTCGCTGGGCAGCCGAGGGAGGCAGAGAGCAGGACCAGGCACACTGACGGCAGGCTCAGCGGCGAGCAGTGTTTTGGTAAAGGTCAGCAGAGATGTTCTGCCAAACCTCAGAGCCACCCTTCTTCAAACCCACTTTTCAAAGGTCGTTCCTGCCAGTGATAGGAGGGGTCACGCAGGGGATGAGGAGCGTGTTCCCATTTTAGCTCGGGGAGCTGCACAAATCTTGCGGTAAGTCTGGGGAAAGGTCCTGTAACCCCCTTGGAAAATAAATCTTAACTTTATCTCAACACTCTCTCCTTCAAGAAGGAGCAACACTCTAAAGATTTGCACAGCCGAAGTGATTACTGACATTGCTCAGAGGCGTTTACCCCAAACATAGTGATTCTTGACTAGCAGAAAAATCTAAAAGAGATATTTTAAGAACTTTTTCTTTTTAAATCACTTTTTTTTGTTGCCTCTCTGCAGTCCCAAAGTTGAGTAATGGCATGCAAACTATCAAATCTGAGTGTAGGATATTATTACGAAAATATGTCAGCTTGTCTGAGTCTACTTCATCTGTGCGAGTAAAACCAGTTAGCTCCAGAAATGTGAGTAAGCCCTGTGAAATTTTATACGACAAGCTGTCATGCAGAGGAAGGAGGGCTGTGTTACTCAGCGGTTTGTTGATACGAGAGGTGTACGTGGTGAAATAGCGGCTTTCTGTGATTTCCTATAAAAGGCCTGGAAGGACGTAAAACCAATAAACAAGTCTGACAGCACTCCAGGTCTGACAGCGTGCTGAATAAACCTGAGTCATGTGAATTACAATAGCTCCTTCGTCAGAAACACGGGAGCGCGCTGGGAGAAAGAAAACGAAACACACAGTTCTTGACACATTCAGGGAGCGCACACCAGCGCGTGTCAGATCAGTCTCCTAACATGTCTGTAAAAGGGCATCGCAAAGGACAGGAGATTTAAAAAAGGAATATTGCTGCAAAACACTCATAATGGGTCTTGGGAATGACTTACCTCGGTCTGAATTGCACAAAAGGATGTGATGCTCTAAGCACCACATCTAATGGAACAAGAGGATGTGATGCCCAGAGAAGCTGTGGCTGCCCCATCCCTGGAGGTGTTCAAGGCCAGGCTGGATGGGGCTTGGAGCAACCTGGTCTGGTGGGAGGTGTCCCTGCCCATGGCAGGGGGATTGGAACGAGATGATCTTTAAGGTCCCTTCCAACCTAAACCTAAATTCTATGATTCATTCTATGATGCTCTGAGCTTGGATCTCGTCTCCTGGTTTACATTTCCACTCAAATTGCCAAGATCAGTTCTCTGATCTGACCTCCTTCCTCAAAGCTGCAAAATCATGAATGGCCGAGCCCCCTCAAACCCCCATAAAATAGAGCTCAGCGCCCCAACTGCAGTTGGCTGCAGCAGGATTGGCATAGGCCAGAGATCCTACAGGGTTCACCCCCAAACCTACATCTTAACAAATTGCCAAATGTAAGTGGGAACCTGCCCTTTCTCATTAATTATTCTTAGAAAAACCCTTGCTTTGAGAGCTGAAGGGTTCTGGTGAGGAGGGTAAAAGCGCCTGTCAAGAATGAGTTCGTCAAATTGTGTAACCTTCAGGAAGAGGTTGGTACTTTGCCGTTGAATTGAAGGGAACAGGATTTCCTCTTCCTTGAGCAGTTTCACAAAGATAAAGCTCAAAAGATCTTGGTTCTAATCCTGATTTCTGGGCCTCTTATTGAACAATTCATTTCACTCTATGTTCTCAGCTCCTATATTCCTTACTAACACAAGGTGCAAGATTTCCAGAGAAAGTCTTACTGTATGTATGAGTAGTGCCTGGAGGCAAGTGATGATTTTGTTATAGAAATAGTGAACCAGTGCTCAACCTGGTGGGTAACTTCTGCCTGTTCATCAAAGCTGTGAGGTTTGGATGGTTCAGCAAGGCGTCGCAGATTAAACCCTATGCCTCAAATTGCAAATGCTGCCGATGATGCTCACTGCCTATTTTTACTGCTCGCCGCCAAAAAAAGAATCATAGAATCAGAGAATGGTTTAGGTTGGAAAGGACCTTGAAGATCATCGAGTTCCAACCCATTAAGAACCCAGGTGCAGGACCTTGCACTTGGCCTTGTTGAACTGCATGAGGTTGGCTTGGGCCCACCTCTCCAGCCTGTCCAGGTCCCTCTGGATGGCATCCTTCCCCTCCAGCGTGTCTACCTCACCAAACAGCTTGGTATCATTGGCAAACTTGCTGAGGGTGCTCTCGACCCCACTGTCCATGTCTCCGACAAAGATGTTGAACAGTACAGGTCCCAGCACCGACCCCTGAGGAACGCCACTTGTCTCCACTTGGACATCGAGCCGTTGACCGCAATTCTTTGAGTGCGACTGTCCAGCCAATTCTTTATCCACCAAGCGGTCCGTTTGTCAAATCCATGTCTCTTCAATTTAGAGAGCAGGATATAATGCAGGACAGTGTCGAACTGTGATGACATCAGTTGCTCTTCCCTTGTCCACTGCCACTGTAACCCCTTAATAATAACAATTCTCTCCTTAGTTCAGTGGTCTATTGTGCTGTCACATGGAGCGACGATAATGTTTTGCTCAATGCTGTAGTAAAGATTGGATATATATTTACAAATCTTTGCCCCCCTCTTTTTTAGTGTTTCCTGAATTGAATATAGTATATAGTGTATACATTGTATATATATAATATATATAGTATAGTTTCTTCTTGCAGAAGACATGAACAGCAAGGCCGATATTGCATGTTTCATTAAACACTGTAAAGCAATGACATATTTTAATCAGAATAAAAGCCGTTGTCCCAGCTAAATATTTTTTCCCTTAAAAATAATTTTGATTAGTCACAGCTTGGATATATGAGAGTGAGATAGTTATCTTTGGCTGATTGCAAGTGATATTATGAGCTATCTTAATATTTGAAAAGTGACTCAGAAGCCCTGACGCTCATCTTTGAACTTTTGACACAGTTCAGAGGGCCAACGCTATCCCCTCAGCAAGCATCGCTGGGCGGTATGTCGCTCATTTTCTATGAAAGAAGGGCTGTGGATGCGCAGAGGAGCAATGCAGGTCTTCCAAATCAGCAATGCGCTTTCTTTCCATGGAGCCCAAAGCACCTCAGCAAGTTACATCAGACGTGGAAGCATGTAATGTATCTCCTGTGCACAGTAGTTTCCTACAGCTCGGTGTCATAACCCCACTCCTTAAGGGTTCAGTGGCATTGGCAACAGATCATCCACAGCTCCACGACTGGGAACATCTCAGTCTTCTGGCACGGCAACACTTTCTAACAGAAGAGGGAGAAAATACAGGGCGTTCTCAGGGGCCAGGATGGGACAAGCTCCCACAGGAACACAGAACCTCCACAAACATTGCAGCTCTCCATTCCAACTACAACACACATTTCTGACCTCCCTCCTCTAAAATAAGTACAGTACACTAAAAACTCCCAATAATCCTTCCAAAACAAAACAGCCCACTGCATCTCCTTCTCCCCCAGAGACAATGAGAGAACAAACACATGATACATTAGTCATAGACTGTAAGATCAGAGGAGACCATGGTGATCGTCCTGTCTGAGTTCTTGCGTAAGAGGCCATTAGGCTTCTGGCAGTTAATTCATGCTTGAAATGGAGAAAAATGTACTGTGGTGATTTGGAGAATTGCTAGCAATGGAAATTCAACCACATTCCCTGTTCCAAGCTGTTCCAATGACTTGTTATGGATCTTTATTTTAAATCTCAGTTTGTCTAGGTCCAACCTCCAGCCATTAGGTCTCATTCTACTTTTGCCTCTAAGACTGAAAATTCTCCTAAATCAGCTTCTGAAGTATGTAAGAATCTGATCAAGACACATTTTCCCCTCTACCTTTGACAGCTACACAGTCTGAGCACCTTGTGACTTTTGCTACAAGGCAAATTTTTCAACACCTTAATTATCCTTGGTTCAATTGCCTGAGTGTTTCCAAGCTTGGTTGTTTGGTTTGTTGTTTTTTAAATAGACACTGAAAATTAGTACCTCATTCTGGAGACAGTTGTTGTGGAACACAAATAGAACAAAGCCCACAGTTCCCCCACTCACGCACTCTGAGATGCCATCAGATGATTACATTCATCTGAGCAGCAACCTCCCCAGTGTCTTCCAGCCTTGCTGCTATCCATAATCTTCCTCATCTTGTAAGTCTGACTTCCAGTTTTGATCCTTTATATATGATTTTACGTTTCCCTATGTTATAAATTTTCCACTTTACCCTTTGCCTTTTTCCCCAGTGTTTGTGTCCTCTGTAAATAACTGATTATGTTTTTTACTTATGCCAAGGCTTTGATAGGATTATCAAACTGCACAGTCAACAACATCTCTCCCCAAGACCTGGTATTCACTAAAGAATCGAGTACAGAATGAGAACAGAAGTAGCAGAATACGGAAGGCTTGCTTCCATTAAGCTTTCTTATTTGTGAATATTATCTCTGGAAATTGATGCTATTCTTCAAATGCAGACAGAGGTTCTTTGCTTAACTTTGTGTTATGTGGAACATAAGTGCTCTCTGGTGTCATTACCTTTTCACATCAAGTTTCCATCAAGAGTACCTTATTTCAGTCTTGGATAGATCACCACTTGAAACATGACACATTTCCTTTTCTGGGCAAAAGCCCAATGGTTTGTTCACAGTCCCTTCTTTGCACAAGGATTGTCCCTAGTCCTGTGGTTTCTCTTACCCATGGAGAAAGCACAGAGTTTTGCTCTTCTGCTCCCTGTGCAGAGGTGTTGGAGACAATACAGTGCAGGCCCGTCATTCCCTGCTGATTCTGGATCTCTCCTCAGCTGGACAGGCATTTATGAGCTTACCTGAAGTTGGGCATGAGGTTGCCTAAACCAGACTTGTCACCTGGAAAGTGGAAGAGGCTATTAACTGAGGGTAGGCTCCCAAGCGAAGTCCTCAGGCCACAGACCCCACAGCCCACTGATAACCTTGGTCCACCCTGTGCCAGGTGGGGACACAACTTTAGCACCCCATCAGCGGTGGGACGAGACAGCCTTTTTGATGCATAATCCCCTCTTCCAGGGTCTCGGCCACTTGGTAGCAGAAGGCAGGTTTCTCCACATCCCTGAAGCATTTAGGTGGTTATTGAGGTCCCAGATTCACCTCACTCCCCTGTCAACCATCAATGTCACCAGCAGCTGTTATCTCCACCCAAGGAAAAATGGGGGCCTTTCCTGCTGCTATAGGACCTGACTCAGCTATTCCAGACATGGGACTTTATCATCATCAGCCGTCTTTAATGAGTTTATCAAGTTCAGCTGGCACAAAGCAAGCCATTAACACTTACAGCATTGATTAGAAGCAAGCCAAAAAAAAAAAAAAAAAAAAGAGTATGTCAAATACAGGAGCCTCATATTCCTCACAAGCTCATTTCCAGCAAATGCTGTCCACAGATCTTTCTCCAAGTTATTACAAACATCACCATTTTCTTTGATCCCAAATCACTAGAGATTTTGATATGAGCTGGCTTACAGCAAAGCCCTCTTGCACACACATAACTTTGACCTCAAAACCAACCCACTGGTTTGGTCATTGAAGAGACAAATAACGTTGACCCCTTCAAGTAGACAATCACGTGGGAATGTCCCAAAACAAAGACTTTCGTACTCTGAGTCTGGGGTCTGACCCAGCAATGAAGCAGAACAGAACCCAAATTACCAGCCTCTCTGAAATACACTAAAAAAAAAAAAAAAAAACCCACAAAAAATTGTTAGTAGAAACTACAAAAACTCCCCANAAAAAAAAAAAAAAAAAAAGAGCTTAATTTGAGAATAATGTCACAGCTTTCGAAAAAGGACAAACTTTGTTAAGAAAAATAATAATAAAAATCAGCTCCAAGTGCAAATAGTGGCAGGCTGCTCTTTGCATTCCTCAGTGGCTATAAATTAGTTAACCGAGGCTCTGGTACACATGTGTGTGCATATAAATAACACAGGCAGATAGCTGAGTTCTGATAAAAACTTAAAGGCAGTTCCCAGCTGAAAGAAAAAAAAAAAACAAAATTGCAGGGAGCTTGAATGGTGGCCCTGAGGGTCTACTATGTGAATTGCTTCTGTGAGCCAAAGTGGAGGCAGTGGTTGTGCATTTGGAAACCAGACGGTTGTAGAACTTGATTCAGAATATTTAATTATACTTGGCATTATTTCCTGATTTTCCTCATCACAAGGAGAGACATCTAAGAAACGTGCAGGTTAAATTTTACTCTCATTTATACCAGTTCAATGCCAAGAGGTCAGCAGGACCCTCCAGAAGCTCCTCCATGGGCTTTCCAGGAATGGGGGTGTTGAGCACAACTGACCCCTTACAGCCCAGACCCATCTGACTCATCTGCCTCTGCAGTTCCTTGAAATCCCAGACGCTGTGCCTAATGCCAAGAGGAAGCCCATTGTGTAGTGCTCTTCCTCAGATCTACTTGTCTTTGCTATCACAGCTTGTTCTCCTCTCTTCCTTATAGGACGGTGGGTTCCTGTGGAAGTTACTCTTGGAAAACATCCACTGTTAGACCACGGACTTACCTGGCAATGCCAGGAATTGTGTTTTCTACAGAATTTCACCTTTGAATCATTGTCCTATTTTTTTGTGAATGTTTTATTAGCTATGTTAAGCAATGGTTGAAAGCAAGTGGGCCACCCCTACTTTGCTTGGAAGAATGTCTCCGCCTGCTCGTCCAAGAGGACCAGTCTAATGGGCTGCAGAAAAGGAAAGATATCTGCTTATGGTCTGGTGGTGCTTGCTGTCCAGATATGACTTCTTTCTTGGTCACACCAGTAAAATTAAGTCTGATTCACAGGTTATAAGACCAGAGGGGATCACTTTGTTTTTTTCAGCCCGATCGCCTGTGTAACACAGGGAACAGGCTCCTTTGGGCAAGTTTCTATTTGCACAAGAGAATTTGTAAGAAAAACATTCAATTTTTACTTAAACGTGGCCCTGATTAAACATGTTACAATAGATATGTTTTTTCCTGTTTTTTCCTGCATGCTGTTAATAATGTGTACTTTAATTAGTGCTATCTTGGATTAAAAAAAAAATGGGCTAATAAGGAGTGTTCAGATCTAAGATTACAACTTACAGTTTGTTCCTTCTGGGGAAAAACACGTTGTTAGCTCATGATCTGGGCCAAAATGTTTATCCTGTTTGAAACACTAGAGAATTCAAGAATTTCAGAAGCAAGGACACACGGGTCCGTCTCATCCTTGAGTTTGTGGTGACCTTCCTCCAGGACCGGGAGCTAAGATCAGAACGGGTTCACAATCCCCCTTTCCTGATTTATGAATGTGATTCCCAGCATAAGATGCTTGGCTTGCATTTTAGCAGCTATTCAGGGAAATATCGCATATCCCATACATTTGTCTGTCCTAGCAGTCATTCCTAGGTCAATGTGAGCCAACTGGTGTATTTTGAAGTCAGCAGGATAGAGGAACTGGGAGGGTTTTGTGCTGTTTTTATTAGCTTCAAACATTTCCTTAGTATTTTATATCATGTATTTCATCTGGAGGCGAATACACTATAATTCTAACTGCCATGAAAGGGTAAAAAAATTAACAAAACTGCTGCAATGGAGTTTACAGAGCAGGGCAAGGATATTCCCTTGAAAGGCTGAAGCACCCAGGGACAGTGTTGGCAAAAAAAAGCTGCTGTGTTGCTGTGTCGGAAGAGCCTGAGGGGGTCTGATGTCCTTGGTCAAAGCAGAGATTGAATCTCCGTTCTCACATCCAGACTAAACCACCGGACAATCCTGGGCAGGGCTGTTGTGGTACTGCCTCCTTGTTGTTACCTTCACCCCCTGTCCCAAAGCTTCCTGCTGAAACTGTCTGGCAAATTCAGTCAAAATTTAGCATAAGTTCAGAGATGAACAAAATAATTTTGTCTGGCACTTAAAATTATTGATCAGATGAGTTTCCCCATGTCAGTGCTTGTGGTGTATAATAAGCACTCCACCCGTGGCTTGCCAGCAGGACCCAAGCTCAGGACTCGGAGTCTCATTTCCAGCATTAGGTCTAAGGGACAGCTCTCTTACAGACCACCAAGAACCACATTTAGCCTTGAACAGCCTTCCAGCAGACGATATAACACTCTATTATATTTGCTGATGGTCTTTTCTCCTCTCACTCCATAATATACTTATTTATCTGTCTCATTGGTCTGTTATATCAGTTGTAATCTTGTTGAGAGCAGGATTGTCACTGCTCACATTTTCCTACAGCACCTAGTGCAGCAGGATCCAGTTTCAGTACATCTCTATGCAACGTGGTGGCCAAAGCTATTTCAGCTCTGCCAGCAGGTTACACGCACACATCAAAGGGAACGTGACCTTCTGTCCTCTCTGCCATTTAAGGACTGCAAAAAAATCAGGAAAAACTTGTGCGGGGGAGAAATTCAGAGCAAGGAGACTGCACGCGAAGAGTTTACATTAAAGGCTACAAATATTGTTTAAAAGGAAAACCATAGTTTGGGGAGTTTTTATCTCTGCTTTGAACTGCGGAGCCAATGGTATTTCCCCTTCACGTTCCATATTCTCTGGGGATTATTGGGATTTTCTGCCAGACTCGAGACTATCTCAGCTTCATTTCCCAAAGAGTAAATATTTTATGTGAATTGTGGTTACCCAACAATGCTACTCTGAAAGCTCCTTTGGAGGAAAAAAGAAAGGAGCCGTCTCTTTGCCAGATGAGTTCCTGCTCTTATCTGTTGGAGATCATTAGCTTGGAAGAACTTCACCTGCTCGGTCTTTGCCAGGGAACCTCCCGGCAGGCATTTTGAAGGCAAAGTTCCCAGCAGAGGACTATTGCTCTGAGAGGGGAAAAAAAATACTGGTGTATTTATTGCTACTATCACATCCTGCTCTTGTTTCATTTTTGATTTGTTTCTAAAATTTCTCAGTTCACTGGGAATTTTCTTTTAATATGCTGGAAGGTTACCCTGTTAGGTGTCAAGAAATTGGAAGAAGCAGCTTTCAAAGTTTAAATGCTAAATTCCACCAAAAGACTAAGTGTCTAATTGTTACTTCTGGCACAAGCATAATGCCAAAATCCTTCAATCAGCTGCTTGCTAACCCTGAAGATCCCTAGAATCCCCTTTGTTTGTGTTTCCAGTAGTAGCACTCCATAGCAGCCTACGATAGTCTTTTGGTGGTATGAAAAGGACTGCCTAAGTCTTGGCATCAAACTTTCAATACCCGGCTTACTCCTAAAATCCAATGGAGCTCATAACCCAGATGTTTCTCTGTCTCTTCTGCAGAGTCTGGTCTGGTAAAGACATCCAGATGTTGCCCCGCCCCACAAAACAACAGTGGGGAAATGTGCTTCTGGGATGTCCTTTAGCATGCTGCAACGGCACTCTTATTTTGGGGAAGGAGCTTTGCCTTCAAGTCACCGGAGGGAGAGGAGGGGCTTTGATCCAGCACGTCATGTCTTCCGTGAATGCTTTAAGCTCACCTTGAGTTAAAAGGGAGAAGCTTTATTCCTCCAACATATTCTATGAGAAAGGATTCAGGCAGCTAAAGAAAAAGGCTGATGAATCCTGAGAAGTGCCTTCCACCCAGTCAGCACTGGGCGGACTGGTCCTCTTCGGAGGCTAAAGATAAAGCCCTGTCCTCCCACTATGTTTTCTGTTTGCTATCTTAGGTAGCTCTCTGCTCGGTGGCATAAACCTTGTCACCTTGGTGCACAACATCTGATGGTAAATCCAAATCCAGCACGAGCTGCCCAGGAGAGGTTAGGCACGTAAAACACCACTACACTGAGCAATCCTCCCCATAAATCTGGTCCCGGTGAAGACTACTTACTGATGCTATTAAAATTGCACCCCGAAAATAGTTCCCTCTGGGTAGGCATTGTAAAACTCAAAACAAGTCCCAAAAGTCTTTTCCCAAAGCAATTACAGCTTAATGAGGCAACAAGTGAAGGCAAGAAGCAGGTTTCCCAAGGCTGGCAAACAGATGAAAAAGCCAGGGAGAGGACCCTGGCTCCCAGCTGCCAGGCTGGGGCTCTCTTCCGTGTTTTATCCTCATTATCTCACATGATTCAGCATCTTATCTGATAACGCACTGCTTATTTAATCCTCACTCCAGGCATCCTAAAAATGCATCCAGTTTCCCGAAAGCCAGGCTGACGTTTTCTGTCGGGCCTCATCCCATTTGTGCTATTTCCTCTCGGCAAAGCTCAGTAAATAACCCCTCGCTTCCTTTTATGTTCACAGCCTTCACATCTCAGCTGACTCCTATCCTACGATCCTCCTCAGTCATCTCCATGCCAAGCTTTACGTATCAACCTCCTTAATCCTTTCTCACGCATCTCTAGCTATCCAGGAACATGGTTCCCAGAAATGAATGACATGCTCACTTGGAGACCTACCACAGCTGAGGAGCACACCCATATCTGCAGCTTGGGAAAAGGGTGAGAGTAAAGCTCTGCTTAAACTGCCTTCATCCAGTCCCACCCTGGACCACAGGAAGCATGAAGGACACCTGAAAAGCTTCCTTCCAGCCATCTTTCAGATGCTGGAACAGGCTGAGGTCTTTTGGACAAACATCCCTTGAAGTTTCAAGCAGATTTTACAGCTATTTCGTAACAGTAGTGGCATAAAGGTTGTACCTCTGCCTTCAGGTAGGGTAGTTGTAATTCAAGATAGTGGTTGCAATTGCTTAAAACAGAATATGTCCTTTACCTAGAGTGGACAAAGAATGGGAGGAGTAATGGGGGACCACTACAGGGTCCTCAAAGAGAGGAGAGGACACTACTTGCTCCCAAATTAATGCATTTGAACTTTGCATTGAACGTGAGTTGACTTTTTCACAGAGGCAGAAAGGGTGAGATTGAACTGAGCCAGTGCGGATATCCGAGTTGTCAGCTGAGCTGGTGATATCCATCTAAGGAGAAATACACAGTGATAGGGTGAAACCACCTCTTCCTCAAGAAGATATGTAAAATAAGGCAGATGAGTCTCCAAAGTACGTATTTCTCTCCATTCTCACCATTTCATAAAATGCAACTGGGAAACCAGAACTCCCAGGGATGTGGGGATGTCTCCACTATGTGCACAGCAAAATTAGGGGAGATGAATCTCACCTAAAATGATGCATCAACATCAAAAGGCCAACTAGACAGTGGTCTGTTTCTGAAGAGCAGCGTGATAGCTATTGGCAACCAGAGTGTGGAAAACTAACCTTAAATGAGAGCTGTAAATATGTTCTTAAATTAAAACCCAGCTTTTGCTCCATTTTGACTTGCAAGGTCTTGTTATTGGCTATTGGAGGATTATGAGAGCAAGCTTGGGAATCCCAAAATGAACTGTAACATTTATTCACTTTAAAATTATCACTGAAACCCTATTTTGGAGCTGTCATCCTCCAATTTAAGTTAAGTTGTGTGCAATCAGGCAGCTTAAATGATACCATATGAGCTATATGTAAAAAAAAAANAAAAAAAAAAAAAAAAAAAAATCAAACAAAAACAGAAACAGAGGCCAGTAAAGACCCAAACGAACAGTACAAAAACAACCAAGCATCCAGCAGTAGCTCCCAACTGAGAGGTCAATGAAGTTATGAACAAGGTTATGAGACTGGTGGAAATTCAATTATTTTTGAACAGAGGACATCAGGCTGATTAAAATGGAGTTAAATTTCAGAACTGGAGCCACAAGAGGAGAAATTGGGAACTCTTGCCACAGAACAAAAACTTTTCAGTGAAACTCTTTTCTTATAAAAAATAATGGAGTCGCAGAAATTTCAGCTGATTCAGGAACAACGTTTCAACCAACCAAGGATTAATTTCTAACAAGTATATTTGATATAAATGCATAGTTCCTATTAGAAATAGCTAAATCCTCTTTTGGCAACAGTTTGATAGAAGCCTCCATATTTTCTACAACTCTGGATGAGTTAAATCGGAGTCTTCCTAGGAGTCAGACAGTGAACATCTGGTTTGCATCACTGAGATCTAAAGTGTGTGTTTGCATGTGTGCAAAATAACTTCATTACTAACCTCCCCCTTCATCGCTTGTCTTCTCTCTCTGCTTTGAGACCAGAAGAAGAAGAAAAAAAAGGGAAAAAAATCACATGCCCTGTGATCTCAACACTTCACTGAGAACAAGACCTCAGTTTCTCACAGGTTCCCTCTGAAAACAATATCCTAACAGAATCGTCAAGGAGGAAAAATGAGATAGTCATGAAATTAGTCATAGCTGTACATTTTCCACCCCCAAAAGATGTCAAGTTTAGATTGTATTTTCCAGCTGAAGATTTGTTTCAGAGGGTTAAAAAAAATCTTATCTGAACTAAGACTGTCCCTTTCTCCCAGACTCTCCAGCTGTATCCAGCTAAGTTGGTCTCAGAGGTCCCCAAGCTGGCTGTGCTCTTTTCCAGTAGACGCCCCTTTGCTTCAGATGTTTATCTGCTTTATCAGGAAGAGAGTCTGTGAACTTAGTGCTTGGAAGAAAAAGCTTTCAACTCCCAGAAACTTTGACAAAAATGTCCAGACATGGCTGACAATAAAAATGAGGAAAGGGAATCAAATCAGAAGATGGAATTGAAAATAAACACTGGGAAGGAGATGTTGGTGGTGGCACATATGGCACTTATATTTATATATGTGAGTATATCACATATACTTTATATCGCTGATTCTCAATTCAACTGGTATATGTAAAGTCAGTTGGAAAAATCACAACTGTCCCGCAGCCCGGGTCTTCAGGCCAACTGCCGCCACCACCATCGCAATCACCTTCTTCAGGGATTATCTCTGGAGGTGTGAGGTTTTTCTCGCATGAGTGCTGGTGATGGCTTAACCTTTTCCCAAGCCTGCCCTGCGACCGGACCCTTTCCCCAGGCAGCTGAATTGAAAATGCTGTCTTCATAACAGAGAGTTCAACTCAGCCAAGAGACATAGCTTCGCATGCAAACAGGAATGGGACACAAAATCCAAATGTCCTGACACCACTTATTATCCCATTTGTTATGCTCTGAGGAACCAACGGAAGAAAATGGGAGCATTTATGAAAAATCACGCGCGTGTCACTTTTCTCTCTGCTTTGGCTGCTCCACGTTGAGTCACGTCATGGCTCTAGGTTGGGACACCGGGGGCACTGAGACCTGCTCTCCAACTGTGAGCTGATGACCATGGATGGGTGTAAAACATATCGCAATTTCTCAGGCAGAACCTACGGTCTTTCCTTTAATCCCAGATTTGCCTTTCCACCTCTCTGGGACAAGGATTTCAAATGGGCAACCAAGCTGCCTCTGATGGAGAGTGCCCAGACTCAAGCATGGTACATCCTTGCTTTGAAGGTGACAGCTACGCTCTTCCTGTGGACAATATCTCTGTCTGGGTGCTTAACGCTTGTGGCATCTGAAATTAGCATTTCCTACCGGGACTTTCACACACTCTTGGGACCATCACCCAGCTACATGAATAAAGCAATCTCACCATCTGCCTGCTTGGAGGGCGGTGCCATTCAGGTAATTGCATTGGAGAAAAAAGAACATTTGTAAGGACAATCCTGAAGTAGCACTTCATTTTTTCAATAGTGTGCATCCATCGTTGATTTCTTTGCCAGTAGTAGTACACAAAATCCAGCAGATAAACAGCCCGGCTTTGGCTTTCAGTTCTGTGGAGATACATATGTTTCCAATTCATCTGCCCCAAATATTAAAATATTTTTCTGAATATGTGTCCTGGTATGCATAGTTATCAGTCTTCTCCTACCACACCCATGGGGTGACCAGCTAACCCCATGAGAATACGCAGCGGAAGAGTGAAGGGGAAAAACCCTGTAGTTTCTGAGCAAGGGGATATCTTTCTCCTAATGGATGCCCTCTGAAGCCTGGAAATGTAAGACCCTTCACTGGCCTGGAGACCACAAGAGTGAAAAAATAATGTGTCAAAAATAATACCCTACTTTGTCTTCTATTCTGGCCTGGGCAATGGCAACAACAAGGATTTTTAGAGACTAAAAGCTATCAGATAATTAGCTATCTGCCCATTGATGGGACTGAGTACCACTGCTGCCCTGCTCAGCCACCAGCCTGTCTCTCTCTGCTTGCTCAGCTCCTGGTGCAGTGAGATCACAGGAACACATCCAGGTGGGTCTCGAATCTCTCCAGAGAAGGAGACTCCCCCACCTCTCTGGGCAGCCTGTGCCAGTGCTCTGCCACCCTCACAGGAAAGAAGGTTTTCCTCATGTTCAGATGGAATTTACTGTGTTCCAGTTTGTGCCCGTTGCGCTTTGTCCTATCACTGAAAAGAGTCGGGCCCCGTCCTCTTGACACCCACCCTTTAGATATTGATAAGCATTAATGAGATCCCCTCTCAGTCTTCTCTTCTCCAGGCTGAACAGCCCCAGGGCTCTCAGCCTTTCCTCAGCAGAGAGATGCTCCAGTCCCTTGATCATCTTCATAGCCCTCTTCTAGGCCCTTTCCAGCAGTTCCCTGTCTTTCTTGAACCAGGGAGCCCAGAACTGGACACAGTACTTCAGATGTGGCCTCACCAGGGCAGAGTAGAGGGGGAGGATGACCTCCATCAACCTGCTGGCCACACTCTTCTTTTTAATGCACCCCAGGAAACCATTGGCCTTTTTGGCCACCAGGACACATTGCTGGCTCAAGCAAAGCAGAACTGGGACTTAAACAATGAACAAAAGTAATGGTATTAACTGGGCAATAAACAGATGACTTGTAGCAGATCCACCAAGGTGAGCAACATGACCATCAACCAGGTAGGGAAACAAAGGTGGTACCATAGCATCCTCCCAGTGCAAGACCCAAGAGGCATTTTACCCCCTGCCAAAACATATTCCTTCAAAGCAAAGGTTGGAGGAAACCTCCTACTTGTGGATGACAGATTGAGGACCTGGCAGAGCTTTCCTTAGCGTGGGTGAGGTCCCGTTCCTGGCAGTTTTTTTGTTGTCACTGCTGTTTGGTTTTGCTTCATGAAATAAAGCTGATGATGTCTCTGCAGCATCAGCGTCTGATGGCATTTATCTGCAGTTGCTTACGTTAAACCGACAGCTCACTCTACTCTACACGCCTCTTCAAGACAAAAATGTGGAGGGAGTAAACTGTCTTCACTGATTTAAAACTATTTTCTGTTGACCAGCCTAACCTTTCTGGCTCCATAAATTGAGTATTATTCATTTCTCCTTTAACTCAGCTTGAATCCTAGGAATTTCTACAGGCTTTGCTGCTTGAGATATTTTAGCTAAGAATTACTACATTTTTCCTGTGCCCCTATGTGAGGTCAAACTTGCTCAAAGAAATACAGGCAGAGGCTGCAGTTATTTTGAAGTTGTCTCATTCAGCCCTGCGGGCCTTTGGGTAAGAAATCCCCCACAATAAAATTTACCAAACTCCCAGGGTCCACAATTTTCTAGGCAACAAGGAACTACATTCGAGTTCGCAGCTACCCCCGCTGCTCAAATAACAGTGATGTGATTTTGACAGTAGCAGTCACAACAAATATCCGGGAGAGCTGTTTGAATTTTTAGCATTTGTGGTTTTTTCAGGGCAGAGCTCCTTGCAGTCTGGTGAGGAGAGGAATCTTTACCCTGGGTTAATCCTCCAGGTGCCTAAAAATGTTGTGAGACATTTAGGATCTGGTTCAACACGCGTTCCCTTTGACAATCGCTGTGAGGGGAAAAAGTCACATATTTTTCCAGTGTTCAGCCTATCTAATAGAGCTTGCTGGTGTTGCTATTTTGACGATGCGTGTCCCACCTATTCCACTCCCTGCACGCCCTTTGCATGGCAACTTGTGATGCTGAAATAGGTCTGTTGGTCTAGGTTTGGACTACCTTCAAATTTCTTACCATTATTGTTGTTTTGGTTTAGAGGGCAATTTTCTTTTCCAAAAAACAAACCGATGTAATAACTACCATCAAGGTTTGTGTTGGTACAAAAGTGCTGTATGCCACATCAGATCATCTCCTTTCACTTGCGGTAAATATGCTGTGCTATAATAAACCTGAGCGCTCCTCTGGCTCGAAGCGGAGGCTCTGCTGTTTCATTACCTCCACAGCACCACCATTTATGTGTATTGGGAGGTCTCAGGTAGAAGAACATCGCACTAAATAACAAGTAACTCCAAATTTCTAAACAGAGATGACGTAAAGGAGATGCCTCATATCCCTCTGGAGGTTTGCAGGATCAAACTCCTGGCGTGCCGGCATACAGAGAGGGGAACGTAGAGCACTTTGGCCCACAGGCAAAATTCTTGTTAATCCAAACGTCTCCCCAGAGGACCGAGTAGGTCTCTAGGAAACAAACACCAAGAAACCAGACAGACCGCATCACCTTTTACTCATTCCTCCCAAGAACTCACCCTGGTGTGTACATGCCGCAAGAGCCCTTTCACTTTTCAGCCGCAGCCGACAGAGCTACCAACAGTTTCTCCATTTTAATCACAGGCATGACATCGTTCACTCCCATTGATGAACATCTGGGTGCAATCATGAATGTATCCTCCAAGGAGTGCAGATCATGAAACAGCAGGCTGCTTGACAAGAAGTCCAGCCCATCAAAACCGCCAGGTCTACAGCACGATCCACCAATACGTTATCTTCCTCATCTCTTTGTCTCCAATTAATCTATCATCCAGTTTTTGTCTCTGTGGACATGACATTAAAATATGGCTTGTTATTTTCTGCCAGGGATGAAGAACTATTTCCTTTCTGACACTTGGCAAGTCCAACAGGGCAGGCTAACCACACCAGGATGAGTTTATTGAAGCTTAATGCAAGAAATCATATAAGAATTTGAAGTATCTAGGAACACAACTTATTAGCAAGTGTGTGAGAAATGAGGCTCTGGTAGTGTGAGCACAGGTTTAGCTCCCATGAGGCTCCCATGGGAGTGTTTCTCTTCTCCTGGGGCACAGCAACCAGCCTCCCTTTGCCACAATGTCCTAATAGGATGTAACGCCTTCTCTATGCCACACTTGTGCTGGGAGGGTGACCATGTGAGTCATCAGAAGGGGATGAGATGAGGTGATGACAGACACTATGCTGATATGTAGGAAAATAACCACTAAAACTTGTATATTTTGTGCCATCATAGCTATGAATATGAACAGATGTCCTCAGATATCGGGGCTTAGAGCACCTATTTCTGTGTATCAATGCATTCCTAAATAAAAGTTTACTACATACTGTACTGAACAAAAGTATGTCAGAGACAGGTTTAAGCCATCAGCTCTGTCTTGTCCATCCTTCCCTCCCTCCCTGGCTATGTTCAGGCCTGAGCTCAATCCAGGAGAAAAACCAGTCATGCAGTCCTCCAACATTGGTTCAGCAAGCTTTGCACCTTCAAACACCCTCCAGTGCCCTGATCCACCACCCAGAGCATTCAACACCTTTGTGGTTTCATCCCATCGCCACACTATGCTGATGGGATCAGCACTGCCTATGTTATTTCAGGTACTTCGAATGGAAACACACATAGAATCATAGAATGCTTTAGGTTGGAAGGGACCTTAAAGATCATCAAGTTCCAACCCCCCTGCCATGGGCAGGGACACCTCCCACCAGACCACGTTGCTCCAAGCCCTGTCCAACCTGGCCTTGAACACCTCCAGGGATGAGGCAGCCACAGCTTCTCTGGGCAACCTGCGCCAGGGGCTCACCACCCTCACAGGGAAGAATTTTTTCCTGATACCTCATCTCAATCTCCCCTCTTTCAGTGTAAAACTGTTACCCCTCGTCCCATCGCTCCCCTCCCTGATCAAGAGTCCCTCCCCAGCTCTCCTGAAGCCCCTTTAGGCACTGGAAGGGGCTCGAAGGTCTCCTTGGAGCCTTCTCTTCTCCAGGCTGAACCCCCCCAACTCTCCCAGCCTGTCCTCCCAGCAGAGGGGCTCCAGCCCTCGCAGCAGCACCAGGGCCTCCTCTGGCCCCACTCCACCAGGTCCATGTCTCTGCTGTGCTGAGGCCCCCGAGCTGGAGGCAGCACTGCAGGGGGGTCTCCCCAGAACAGAGCAGAGCGCAGCAGAGGGGCACAATCCCCCCCTCGCCCTGCTGGCCACGCTGCTGGGGATGCAGCCCGGGATGCTGGGGGCTCGCTGGGCTCATTAGGTCTTGGAGCTACAAAGTCCAGAGCAGAGTCAAGGCTGTATAAATTCAGTGCAAAACGTTGATTCTAGAGAGTGATAACTGTAAGCAACGAATATCAGCCTTAGACCAGGTCTCAGTCACTGTCCCTCTGGCTTAGTGGCGTAGAAAGTATACACTTTCTATTAATTATAGAGGGAGCCTACAGTGACGCGTTTGTAACGTGGAAAGCACAGCTCATTGCCTATATTTAGGTAGGATGAATCCAGGCCCTTCTAAAATGTTTACAGTGGCTTTTATTTGTGGCTTGAACCGGAAGATAGCAATTATACATATCCCAGATGGAGAAAGATGTTTAAAGGGAGCCTTGGTTATACCAGGAACCCTGTGGCTTGCTTTTTCTGTTTGGCTGTTTGTTCACTTCTCCTACAGAAGGAGCAGGAAATCTTCAGGGACTGGCTTTCCCTCCTCCGCTGTTTCCAAGAAGCTGCACCTCTTTGATCTTTTTTAGTCTCGCTAAACCTGGGCCTGCCCTTGTTCCAACCGAAGCAAGTGGCAAACTCACAGCATCAGATCCTTATCTGGGTGTAAATTGGCACAACCTCTGCACATCAAAGAAATTCCCCCCTCCTGCAGGCCACAATCCTCAAGGTCTTCACGGGAGGCAGGACCCCATGCCGTCGACCTTGGTCAGCGAATTACTTAATTAAAAACAGTTATTAAATAATCTTTGGTCTGATGTTTATTTCTCCAGGCTGATCTGTTTACGCCGCTTGTTGCTGCTCTGCGTCGTGCCAGAGTGACAGGAGGTTTGCAGCAAGGCCGTTCTGCAACGTGGTGGATTTCGGTGCCCGTGCTGCAGCTGGAAGTCCTGGCTGCGTTTGCTCCCAAGAAAAAGTGCAGCTGAATGGTTAGATGGGGAGAGGGAAGCCAAAACACCACGGCAAAACATCAAGCAGGAAACCTCTGATGAGCATACTCTTCTCTTCTGCTCTCCTCCCTCCTAGCCAATAAGCACATTTTACCTTGAATCTAGGATTCAAAACAAAAGAAGTCTCCTCCAGAGTGAGGTTACACGGGTGATTCCTGCTGTCACAGAAAGGTTGGGGTCACACTACAGCGTTTCCCTCAGGTGGAGCCCTTTTTGGGACTTTCTCTGAGCAGTCTGTTTTCGTGACAGTCTTGAAGCCCTCTGCATGACATTCACTATTTGGTTTATAAGGAAGGGTCTGGCAATCAGACCCTCCCTACTGCGGATAGATGCCCACTCACAGAGCCACACTGTCCTAGGAAACAGCCCAAAACCCAATGCTGACCATACTGTGTTGCTCACGTGCAGTGAAGAGAGGGCATTCCCACCCCTGAGCTTGAAGGGACTGTGCTGTGAGGTCCTTAGCATGAAATCTGGGGGCTCACTGTCTCAGGCAACTCAATTTCTGAGCTCTCTGGGAGCAATGAATTGCAGAGGGCTCCTTCCTATGGCTACTGACCTTACCTGCTCAGGATCGGGGCCAGGTCCTCCAGCGAAACTCATCCAAAGCTCAGCTCTCTGCTTCTAATTCATTGTCCCGGGAGCAACCCCACAGCTCTCCATCTCCTCCTTCACCTCTGAAGAAGGAAATGCCAGGAGGATGGTGTCCTTAACATGTGCAAAGTCAACTTCCATCTTTTTTCCCCCAAACTATGTTTATGATGTTAAATCCCAACTCCTTCCACGAAGGAATCCCTCCAACCTCCTTATTACTCATTGGAGGAGAATGACTTGGTTCATTCTCCCTGGTTCGGACCATTCCTTGTCAATCCATAAGAAATAATGGGATTATTGATATGTGCTTTTATATATATTTTAGAAGACCCACTTAAAAATGTAGTTTGAGATGTAGTTCTGCCAGGGATGGGTTCTCAAATGTTGAAGCTATTCTTTCAAGAAGGTCATGCTGTCATAACAAACATTTCACCAAAATAGAAACAATACCCTGGGAATCTGAACGTCAGAGTGGAAAGTCAGCTTCCTGGCAGATATTTGTAAAGTGCTTTGAAGATGTGAAGAACGACACTGCTGCTAAGAAGTATTTATTCCCCTTTTTTGTACTATGATGTTGATGAGCTTAATTTTTTTTTTTTCAGTGTGTAATATGACAGAGGCAACATCTTTTCCACACTTGGGGATTAAAAAAAAATAAATCCATACGAGAAAAAGTCTGTGATATCTCTGCTATCAGCAGAAATATAAACAGTGCTGATTTATGTATAGATTTTTCCATGCCTCTCACCACTGTGGTATCTGAACGACTTTACAAACATTTAACAGCTACAGTAATTTTGTGAAACAGTGAAGTATTGTTGTTTAAACTTTGCCTGGAGGGAATTGAAGCACAGAATTAATTAAGCAACACAAAGTGAAACAGGAGATTAGATACTCAATGCTGATCCCTTGAATCCCAGTTTACTGTTTCTTTTATAAGATGTTGCCTGTTAGCTAAAAAAAAAAAAAAAAAAAAAAAAGGGCTTTAAGCAGAAGCCATTTAGTGCAGTTCTTTGGCCTGAGTTGTACAACCCAGATAAGATTATCTCAAAGGTCCCAGCTAGCCCCAAAGCCTTGGAAATTATTAACTTTCTCTAATTCCTTTGTATTTGGGTGCCAGACATTTTGTCTATGTACAGTCCCCCAAAAGAAGGATTTTGTGGGTCAGGAGTTGGTGTTTGTGCCTATCCCATGTCTCAGGCGTGTTGTGTTCCCATCAGCTGGGCGGGAGAGAGACCCCGCAAATGCTCATCTGCAGACTCACGTGGAGGAGACAAGAAGAGAGAGAGACATTATAAATGACCCCTCAGCTAGAAAAACGTAAGTTAGAGCTCACAGGCTTTTCAGGCACTGAAGGCAGTCAACCAAGAGCCACAGCTCAGTAGGAAACTGGGCTTTATCATTTCTCATGTTTGCGGAACTCCTGGGGTTTCAAAAAGTTTGAGATGCACCTTTTGCACTGCAAAACATTTCTCCCCCGGGTTGGGAATTATCACATTATTCATTTTTAGTATCGGTGGAGCGTGGTAGCAGAGTGTGGTTATAGATGAGACACCATCTGATGTTCATTCAAGACTCAGCCCTATTAGTCATTCAGAAGGCAGATTTGGGGCTGTTTTATGTTTTTCACCTCTGATGTTGCTTCCAGCTACTCTGAGACAGCCCTCCCACAGCCAGAGCTTTTGCCTCCCTTGGGTTGTACATCCCACAGAATCCAACCATGTGTTGGACTTTCTATCAGGATGGCGGCAGTCATGCCCTGGTATCTGCTGGGGTTCGTGAGAAGGCTCATGCCGCTGAGGGGATGGGTTGGTCAGTTCTCCCCATCTCCTAACAGAGCCCACCCCATCACTCCAGAGTGATTAGCACCCTACAACATTCAAAGAGTAGCCCCGGTGCAGGAAAATATTATCAGACCTTTGATGTGACTTGAATTGTGTGTTTTAAGGTGATTCATGTTGATGAAGCGGTTCCTGTGACTGCGGCGAATAAAGCTTATTGCTCCAAAACTCAACTGGAAGTGAGATATCCGTATCATATGCACTGGAGACAGGATGAGAATGATAAATTGCCCTGGATCGCTGGATATGTACTTCAGGCCAGACCCCAAAATAGTTTTTTTTTGCTTTGGGCCCTTTTGCTAGAAAAAGAATAGTAATAAATTAACTTGTCAAGATACCTGGAATGAGCTTTACCAGCTCCATTTAGGAAATGAGGGTTTGTATGGAGAACAGAGGGGGGAGCAGCTTTCTTATCCAGTGTTGCCCTTGTTAGCTGCCTGTTTACATGGTGGCTATCATCAGAAGTGCTCTTGTTTTCAGCTGTTATTCACTTTCTGCAAAGGAGGATGGGCTGACCATAAGTTGGTGTCTTCTAACAAGCTGCTCCCAGCTGTTCCACACAGGAGAATGGACAAGAAGAGACAGAGGAATAGTTTTGGGTAGTTTGGCTGTTGGGTTTTTTGTTTTTTGTTGTTTTTTTTTTTTTCCCCTCATTTGTTTTTCTGATACTTTTAAGAAGCTTTCAGGTTTAGGAGGGCTAAAACAAGATACTTTTTTGTTTTAATCCTACCTAGCAGGAAGACAATTTTCTTGGTCTGTAAGTCAGGACATGGTAGGAGGATCTTAACCGCCGGAGCAACCCACGTCAAGTGTTTATTTCCACACTTAAGAAATGGTTATAATTGAACTCTTCCCAGAGATGCAATTAAGAAATGATCAGGCTCCCTGCCTGCCGGTAAGAGCTTTCTTTGTGATTCGCCCAGAGGGCCATGGTTCATACTAATCATAAAGGGGATGAGATTTCTTCTGATGCATGCAAAGAAAAGGCAGTTTAAGTCCTGGGCAGGACAGAAAAGCATGATTAAAAAGTGCTACGCCTCTGCTCAGTCCATCACAGCCGTGGAATTGCTCTAGTCCCAATACCCGCTCATCTGCTCACCAAGCCAGATGTTGCGAGCCGAGAAGAGTTTGCTGGGGATGAAATCCCTTACCCTCCCCTCCTCTAAGCGATCGCTGCTGACCACTGCCAGAGGCAGGAAAATGCAACAGAGGGACTGTCAGGCATCACATAAACTGGGATTTCTATTAACTAAAGGAAATTGGCACAAACCTGGATTGGGTCTACACAGTTACCCACCAAATTCACCTTCTTTTCTTTCTTGAAACTATAGACCCAGAAACACTGATGACTACAGAGATATTGTGCCCCTCTTTACAGTGTCTTTGAATCCCAGCTCACAGAAGCCAAATAAAATCCCTGTAACACTCAGTTTTTCTCCCAAGCTGGATAACTGAATCTAATCTTGGGTTAATTTCATATTTGAAAGCTAGAGATATATTAATGAAAATTATGGGCCTTCCAACATCTTGCCTGCAGCCCTTAACTCTGATGTAATATACTTCAATATGCCCATTAATTTTCCCGTATTCATCTGCTGCTACTTCAAAATCTAATGTCTCTTGTAGAAAAATCTTATGAGTCATCTTATAGTATGAATAATTCCAATGCATGTTTCGTTTTGCATTGCACAGAGATGTCTAGAAATGCAAACTCCGGGGGGATACTTTACAGACTGACATGTAAAGGGGATGGTAAGTTCAGTGAGAAAAATACAGCACAATGTGCATTCCTTGATGTTGTGTGCATCGCTGTACAAAGACAGGGCTTGAAACTGTGTTTGCATTGTCCATGAGGAATAAAGCTGATTTTACAGTCAGGAATTAATTTTCCTCTAAAGCAGAAGAGAAAGCTTGAAGTCAGTAGGAGACTTCAAAGGCAGATGACTGGTCCTTGATGAAAAAATACCCTAAAAGAAGTAAATGAATAGTAAAGACCTAGAAGACTATTGACTACAACAGCAGCAGATATACACTTTGTAATGAACCTCCACTTTTACATACTTTAGGAGGGATAATGTACAAGTCAAGAAATTTAGGCACTCTTTAGTTTTTTCGTCTGGGTGCCAATACACTCTGGCAGTGGAGGAGGATGAAATGGTCTTAGCGCTGGTACCACTGGAGTGAAGCCACCCCTGCTCTTGCTGGCGAAAATGTAGAACGATTTTGATGAAGTGTCAGTGGAAACACTGAAGGTTTATGGTGCTGCAGGTGTGTATGGAGTTTGGCCCCTGATGCCCAACTTGGATCACAGAAGGAAGACTCTTTATGGCCCAGTGAGAAAGAGGGTACAAGACCGGAGCTAGGACTAAACCAGAGGTCTACCACTCCCAGCAGAACAGGGAAGAGATGGGAAATGCTGTTTGATTCTCTCTTCCAGGAGAAGTATCTCCAGATGCTGGTTAGCTCCGCTCAGCTCGGAGGCTCCCGGGCAGGGAGAGCAGCACTGCCAGAGCTGAGACAATGCCAACTAGGGGCAGTGAGAAGGACTACAGCCCCATCTCTGGATCCTCTTTCTTCCTTTTGCTGGAGAAGAGAGCTAGACAAATAGTAGCTCCTCAATTTTGGACAAGATATCGAGACAGAGGCATAGGAACACCTGGGAGAACAGAGCAAGTCTTGACCAGGATGTTGACAACTGCTTAGGAAGGGTCACAAGACGGGCATGGTTTGCTTATACGGCACTCACACCAAGCCAAAAAAAAAAAAATTGGTGTTGTCTGGTACTGCACACTTGCAGAATTCCATGACTAGCCTGGTACCAGGGCATTTCTTCCCATCAAGAGGTACTTGTCCACAGAAACAGCCAAATACAGCTGTATCAACAGAAGACCTGAAAAGACCCCTCAGGGGACCTACAAAGACTTGAAGGTCACGTTCAGCTGAATGTTTGCCCAAGTGTATCTAAATTATACATAACTCCCATGATGGCTACACTGGATGGGATTTCCTGCTGGATGAGAAAGACCACATGAATTATATTTTTCTGGGGTCTTTTCTTAAGAAGGTGGGAAGAGGAGAAAGAATAGAAGAAGATTTTAATTCATGCAAGCTTTTAGTTTGACGCTAGGTTTGGATTAACTTCATGAAACAAGAGAAGTCTCAGGAATTGATATCCTTTGAAGGGTAGAAAAAAATGACTTGTTTTCACAGTAGGGGTATATCACCAGAGGACAACCACAGGATCTACGATACAGTCAGAACCATGCGGTACATCCATAAATCACCTGAAAAAGGGAGTGAAAAGTGAGGGGACAATGTATGTGAAGGACACACAGGTTATTAGGAATCCTAAAGAGGAAAGTAACTGAAAAGTTGTAGAGTGGTTGAGGGATAAAAGTCAAAGGCTACATTGTGCAAATTGACATAAACAACCCTTTTTCCTACAAAGAGAAGGTCTCAGAACCACCCTTTAGCATTCAGTAAGGAGATGTTGGTGTCAGTGAGTTCTACAAAAATGTGAACTGAACACTCAGTTGTGGCTGAAAACATTTAGCAAAAGCTGTTATGGGAAAGCCATTACTTGGGAAGAGATAGACAACTACAGGGTGATGTCATTTAAGAAACCACAGAGTACTCAAATCTTGAAAGCTCTTTTGGTCTCCGAACTTTACTCCTCAACAAGGATATACCAGAATTAGAAAAGTTTTAAAGGGATCAGGGGTGTAAAATGTTTTTTCATAAGAATTGTATAAAAGGAATAAAACTCTTCAGCCTCATAAGACATTATTCAAGAGAGACACAATAAATCTCTACAAGCAGGTGTACCATGGCATAGAGAATAATTATGCGTTGTTTCTAGTAATGGCAGAATTGGAGTCATCAAATGACGTTATTGGGCAGTAGGCTTAGAAAAACCCCTCAAGATTCTGCCTTTTCACAAAGCCTGGAGTTCCGTTATGGACCTCCTTGACAGCAGGCATTATGAAACGTTTATACAGATCCCACAGGCAATTGCGTAGCTAAGGGAAGAAATGTTCATCAGAATCTCTTCAACGCAAATGTACAACCTTGTGGCTTGGCAAGTCCCTAAGCCACAACTCTGTAGGCACAGAGGGGTTATCGGGGCAGTATCACTACCCTCTGGTGGTGTTTGTATGCTCCTTTCCTAAACTTCCACCCCAGGAGGGATGGGGAACAGTTACAGACCTGGTCTGACTCGGCACAGTCACTTTTATACTTGCATACTTGCAAAACAACTTGTAAAGGTATCTGGCCAACTCCAAGCCAGCAGAATTGTCTGCTCAGTGACCCAAATCTCTGCTCTCTTTCAGCACGTTTAGCCCTTGCAAACTCAACTGCTTCCCAGGAAGGTTGGAGAGCTGAAGGGACCCAAGGAGCTCCTTCAGTGATGTTGGCATGAAGAGCTCATATCTTAGCAAACAAGAGAAGCCATCTGTTTCAGCTCTGTTGCAGAGGATGGAAGTCCCAGACCCAGTTAAGCAGTCTGGCCAAAAGCCTTATGAGATGGGATAATACAGGAAGGAGTTTGGTGCCAGTTTCCCAAGTTTTGATCCCATGCCTTGCTGTCTGCAGCTCTATGACACATCTCTGGTGCTCTGCAAGTAATTAATGCCATTCTATGCTAAACTAAAACCAGGAATGACTGAACAATGAAGATTCAGCCAGGAATTTCCTATTCCTTGACCATCCAATCCACTTGCATGTAAAACAGAGCCGACAGTGAAACTAATGCTCCTTCAACCCCTCTATACTCTGTGTCATCGCTGGCCATTGTCCTCTTGCTCTAAGTTGATATTCATCTCTGCTACCCGGGAGATCTCTGGTTGTTTACGTATTGAAATGTTCTCCCTTTTATCCCTTGTGGTGGCTTAATGTCTCATTCCCTCTTGGCTTCACTGCATTTCTGATTCAAACTTTCTCTACATGGGGCCGTTCAAATATGAAACAGCTCTGACCGAGGCAGCTGCTGCCTTGTCAGCTTTCATTTCTACAGATGATGACTAACGCCTCAGCTTATGATTTTGGTGGATTTTCATACTCTGCCCCGGCGCTTGGATCACTGGTGTGGGATTTGCAGTCTACAACGTTCTCAACATATTGGTCCCATTAGGACTTCATCTGCGACTGATGCCATCTCTGGAAATGGCTCTCCTCCCAACCACCCAGTTTAATTCATGTTGTTGACTTCTGTTAACATGCCCTTGGTTTACCCTGCGCAAACGGCTGGGATTGGCATCACACCCCTCCGGTCTTTGTGTGGGAACAGGCTACTGTCCATCCTCTGGGATCTCCCCCACCCCCACCCTTTCTCCTTTTATATCCTACAGTCATCTCTGGAGCTGCCAAATGATCATATTTTTCTGTGGTCCGGGAATGTTAGTGACGGTTCCCTAGAAATACTCATCATGGTGTGTGTGAAAGTTGCTGTTAGGAAAAAAAACCCTCCTCCTTCCACTGACTCTGAGGGTGTTCACACATAGTGAAAGCTTCAAGGCAAGTGAAGACCCAAAATTTACATCCCGATAGCTCTCAGGGCAAGAATACTCCTTAAAAACCTGAACGGGAGAGATGACAACAATATGGGGGTCACCCAGCCAAGTCCTTCTCAAAGCACCTCTGATTGCTCTCACAGCTCTCTAAGGGCTTGTGGCACTCACATAGGGACTGCTGGCAAGATCATCAGCTGTATTACCAAGAGAGGCAAGGTGGTACTAGAGTAGCCTGCTCCAATCTAATTAAACATTTACTAAGAGTTTTCCTTTTCCCAAAGAACAACCCATGTACGCCAACCAAAAAAAGAGACGTGTCATCACCTCCACTATACAGCTGAAGAGCTGAGCAGGTCTAATGTGGCATAAGGGCACACAAATCCTATGGAAATCAATGGGACCTGCAAGACTTCTGATGACTTCAGGCTCTGCTTTCAAAAGAATATGGTGACCACTGTTGAATATGTTTTTTTCTGCCCCTTGCCACATGGTGAAATCCTCGGGTTTGCAGGGGGCAAGGTGCCTCCTTCCTAGAGAGAGTATATGCAGAGAAGAGATCTCCAAATGCAGGGGAATGGAGACCTTCCTCCACTAGCCAGGTTGGAAAAAGGGAACATACTTTAAGCACATCTGGCCAAGACATGGCCCTCCTTCTGCTTCAGCACCAGTCCTTGTGTCCTTGCTGCTAGATTCAATGGCCCAATATTTCTGTTCAGAGAACATTTCACATCACGTGATAGTAAGGATCTTGCCAGCTTGTGTCCTAAGGAAGAGTGACAGGAGCTTTGGATTCATGGGGGACCGAAGTTGAGCTTCTTCATATCCAGTGGAGCAAGAATGAGATCCTGGGTCACCTGCATGAAGAAGGACCTCTGCAAACATGCACATTGTCACCTGGCTGTCTATTGTGCAGGGTGTATTCAGCTCAGGCTCAGAGTTTCTTTGTGGGATCAGGTAGCAGAAGGCACCAACTTAAGATTCCTCCTTAGGGCTTTGGCATGAAGTCTAATCAAATCGTTGGCTGCAGAAGATATTAACATGTTGGTGCCAGCTAGCAGAAATGTAGCACCCTCAGGTCTAGACAGTGGTTGAGCAGCAGTTCCGCCTGCCATGCCCACCACAACAGTGACAGACAATTACTAATGTATTCAGTCCAGATCTGGCGAAGCATCTTAGCCAAGATCACAGACTAGTCTGTGGCAGAGCTGGGAACAAAATTTGAATGTTTGAGGTTCAGTCTAGTGCTTTAACCACAGGAATACATTACTTGTGTTATCTGCTCCCCCTTTTCATGAACTCTACATCATTGTATTTTTCATACCTAATTTGTTCCTGATCATAAGGAAAAAATACCCCCTTTCAAATGCATATTGCAACGAACAAAAAGCAGATTCATGGTCCTTAAAGCCTTTCCTGTTCTAAGTCTCTGTGAAATATGTTCTTTGGGTGTTCATTAATTACAAAGATTGTGATATGGGAATTTTAAGTAGAGTAATAAATCTGTTCAGTTAAACCATGGTACTGGGGATTTCATCCAAGCAGCATTTTACGCCATTAGATTACAGAAAAAGTTTTCGGAGACATGAGGAACAAGTCAATACTTCAGGAGCTTCAGCGATAAGGCCATGAATGTACTGATCCCTTGTGCAATGTGCCTTCACTGCAGAAGAGGAGGTAAGTGGTCCAAAAAGACTGCAACCTGGGCACCAAAGAGCTGCAGGATGGTTGGGGAGTTGTTGCTGGGTAGGGACCCACAAATGCCCTAAATTAAGCAGAGTTGGTCATGGGAAGTTGGTAGATAGAAAGGAGCTCAAGCAAAACAGGGAACAACACAGGGATCTGAAGAACCTCAAAGTTATGGGCAGCGAAATGAACACCTCTGTCTTGGTGGGGGTTCAACACTGGAGTCTGGACTTTATGTGCTGTTACCTTTAGGTGTTGCATCCTTACAAAGAGCCACAGACTTTATTACTTGGTGTTTCATCTAAACACCTTCTGTCAGCCCTACAGATATTAACACCATTTTTTGTCACTGCCCTGGTGGCTGTCCTTATGTTCACTGTTGCACTCGCTGTCCCTTCATGAGCAACAATCTTCGTGACAGCCTTTTTGGTGACTTCCCACCGGGCCCTCTTCAAATCCCTCCTTCCCCTAATAGTTAAACTAACTACAGACAAAGAGCAGCGACCAGTGGGGACAGCTGATATTCTTCATATCTCCCAAGCCTTCATGTCTCTACAGAAATAGACTTCGAAGCGCAACGCGTGCACGCTGCTGCTTCACGCCCTTGCAGGCTCTTGTCTCGGGGACTCCCAGCCTGCACTCCTGCTTGCCCAAACGTGTTTGCTGTGGGAACCCAGAACACCTTTTGCCTTCTCTTGGGAGCAAACCTCCTCACAAGTGCTCTTGCAGATGCTCTCCTTGCTCGCTGTTCTTGTTCTCCGACTCTTGGCATTTTCCATCTGTGCTATTTCAGCCACTTTGCTGTCTTTCCAGCCGGGTGGGGCTAAGCTATAAAAGGGATCTGACTATCTTCCTTCGTCTCTTGGCACACAGCCTGGGGCTATACACAGCTCAGCTAAATCATTCCACGCATTCCTTTCTCTCTCCGAGGAAGAGCGTAATTCATTGCAAAGGTTTTTTTCACCATGCCCTCCCGAGACAGAAAATTCTCTGCTCTGCAGCTGCCTTGACACATGGGTCTTGGGATGAGCTTATCTCAAGCATCTTGTGTGCAGAAAGATTCCATGGCAGCAACAAATAATAAACAGATCTCGAAAGAGTGCACAGTGTGCGAGCAGCCAAGAAAATGCTTTGTGTTCCTCGAGAGATGTTTCTGCCCTGATCTTCCTCCTGCTGCTGTTATCCAGTTAGATGGTTTGAACCAACCACTCAAATGTCAGCATTTTATCAAACTTCCTGCACTTACTGTTTGGTGGACCACGATCTGGCTGCCTTTTCCACTGCTGACTCTGAGGAAGCCATGGTTGCCGATATTAGACAGCAACACGTCACAGAGGTAGACATGGTCCCATTGCATCAAAGCCACGTCTCGCTCCAGGGGTAAGGACTGGTCGCATTTTTAGCTTTCGTCTACAGAAACTTGGGAAGCAAGGCACAAACTCACACAGACATCGTCATGTCAACAAGTTGACTTTGAAAGTGGGTCTCAGGATCAAGAAGGGGATTTGCCTGACCTCTAAAGCCCTTGGCAGGTGTCAAAAGCCACAATTACTTCACTGAAGGCATTTGCCCCAGGGAGCACCCTATTTCTGTATTTCCAACGCATAGCTCTTGGCACTGTATATATGTATTTTGTGCTTGTGTCTTCTCAGACAAAGTGTTTGAATTCACCAGCTCTGTCTTGTAGCCCCAGAATGGTATTTTATATTGTGGTGGTGTCGCGGATGGAGTGGTGATACATTTATTGATATAAAGCAGAGATTTAACGAAGTTTGATAGTAAACGCGACAGTGTTTTAACAAGATTTGATGGCGAGGCACACTATTTACTGCATAGAGGACAGGGTCAGACAGAACTCTCAGGGATACCCTCCCATTGAGTCATGAGGTTCAGAAAGGACCCCCTTGTTTTCTAAACTTGGCAGAGAGGAGTCTCGGTGTGGCTGGATCCAATCCTAGCCCCATGCTTGGTCAGCAGTTTATGTCTATATGTGCAATCAATCCTTTATATCACTTAGCTAAGATTTCAAAGTTTATCCTGCTATTAGTCACTTACCAAGGATCTGTTGCAGTAAAGGATCTCTGAATCTCGAGAAGTAACCTTGAACGGTGTCCCTACTCAAGGGGACATCCTGGCGTGCAGCCTGCTGCCGTTCGGGAGAGCTTAAAGGGCTCTTGGGCTGTTCATTATTTACAGGGGTAAGATGATTGGCCTATAGTCATATTTACATGTCAACCACAGTGCCAGTGTTGTGGTTAGGTGGGCACATTGCTCAACTTATCCCTTGGCCATTGTGTTGTTATCTGTCTCCCCGAAACCACGTTGAGCCAGACGCAGCCATCATGACTAGATGCACCCATTGTGACCACCATGGGTAGTTATCACTTGGGCAGGGTAATGGGAGGTAAAGGTCAGGTTGGTGGTGGAGCACACTGTCACCAGTGGCAAGGATATGTGTCCATCTTTGGGAGCATGTGAGGGTGTCCTGGAGGTGACTGTGGGTGTAAGGTTTCCCAGGCAGTGGTGGAGGATCCTGTGGCATGAAGGGTGCAAAACAATAGAGTTGGCTCATTCCTAAGGATAAATTAGCTTTTCTTTAGTCTGGATGATCAGTGAGGCAAGACTGGGAACAATTCAGGGACATAAATTATACGATTATATTGACAATTGCCCTGTCTCCTGCAGTCAGAGAGAAAGGTATGGGACAAGGCAGGCTAGAGTTTTGGAAGTGTGTTGACATCCAGTTGTATCTCCCAGAAGCCTTCATAGAATCATAGAATCATAGAATGGTTTAGGTTGGAAAGGACCTTGAAGATCANCCTTTACTGCCCATTTTCAACCCCAGGCTGGATATCCAACATCCAAGATGGCTAAAATTCCCAGGATCCAGCAGCTCACAGCCTGGCTGTTTTGCCCGTCTTCGCAAAAGAACTGAGAATATCCCAAATCTGCCTAAGCATTTGCTGAGAATAATATAATATATATTATATAATATATATAAAATATATATTATATAGTATATAACAATATAATTTGAGAAATTGTACCCTTCAGTGTCTGGTCTCACTGTGGACCCTTCTGAGAGCTACACACCTCCCTCCTAGAAGATTACCATGTATGCTTATTCGCTCACACACCGTATTTTTTTTGCATTCAGAGAGGTTAGAATGTGTTACGGAGCGGACACACACCATCTCCGTGGTCTACAGAGCTGGCTTACTGGGAATTTGGAAAGGCCAGTACAACATCATGCCTTTGTGATCATCTGTATTTCAAACTTCAGACCGCTGGATAAATATTTGGCTTACGCTGTGGGCAGCTTCTGGAATGTGGCTGTGAGCTGAGCAATGATATGAATACTTGGTCTGGGTGAGAAGGCATTGCCTTTCTCCAAAGGGTCTTATAACCGGAGAAATAACTTCTTGGAAGAGCCGTGTCATTGTGCAGCGGATGTGCTGGATGGTCCCCAGAGGATGGCCCAGAGAAAATGACTTTTCTCTAGCACAGTTAGAAATGCGCCCAGGCAATCTGGGCTGTGGGTGATGCCCTCGTTAGGGAAAGGGTGCTGGAATTTTCAATGAGAAGCTCAAGCCAGGAGGGAGTATTTTGTATGCTTTCTGATCATCTGCTCCGGGGCTTGTAGAGCACATCCTGTTTGAAGAGTCCACTTTTAGCAAGTAAAAAGCTTAACTTCTATTTGAAGTACCTCTCTGCTTTGCTAAATCCGAAACACTGGGCACGTACTCGGCGTTTTGGTGACTTCAGTGGGAAAAAACTTCCGGGGGTCTGCTCAAGCAGTGACTAATTAATTACAGACACACCAATCCAGATGCTTATTCCTGTAGTTTCGAGCCAAATGCGACTGTCATATTTCTTGCTGCTGGCTCTGTCTCCGTTTCTTTTACTAATGGACCAACTGAGGTCTATGAAGTACTCAGAATATTAATTAAGAATTCAAAGTTTATTGTCTTAAGATAGCACCACCACAGATTTATCTCACTGATACATGAAAAAAAAATAATATTTAGTATCATGTAACAAACTAGTTTGTTAATGCAAAACAAGTCAGAAAGAGGTGAACACTTGCCAAGTGCTTGGTTTTCTAGCCCTTGCTCCAGTGATAGTGTCTGTGTTTGAGGGAACTGGAGCTCCAGGTGGTGCAGGATCTGTATTTGTCAGCAGTATTTCTCTCGTCACATCATTTATCACCACCTCATGGTTGGTTGGTTAAATAAATTCATCACTGATAGAAAAACGCACAGGAACCTGACCACCTAACGAGGCATTGGGTATCGTGCCTTAGCACAGCAGCAGTTGCCGAATGGGTGATCTGTTATTTGCTGGTCCAGGAGTGAAGTGGCAGCAAAAGAGGATGAGTTGGGAACTTCTGCCTAACGGCAAAACTTTTTGCTTTGCAACAATTCTGCTAAAGGGATTGGTGTGAGCATTGGACGAAGCCTGTTACTGGAGTAAAGCCTTATACTGTGGCCCTGGCTCAGGGCTGGTGTTTATTGCAGCAACAGGTTGGAGACCTAAAGGACCCTGAAGATCATCGAGTTCCAACCCCTCTGCCATAGGCAGGGACACCTCCCACTAGACCAGGCTGCCCAAGGGCACGTCCAGCCTGGCCTTGAACACCTCCAGGGATGGAGCCTCAACAACCTCTCTGGGCAACCTGTTCCAGTGCCTCACCACCCTCAAAGTGAAAAACTTCTTCCTAATGTTCAATCTAAACCTGCCCTCTTCCAGTTTAAAGCCATTCCCCCTCGTTCTATCACTACATGCCCGAGTAAAATGTCCTTCCCCAACATACGTTGATGTACGGCAGGTGAGGTGTTTCCGGATGGTTGCATGTTTTGTGGAGCAGATCACAGCTCCGACTTTACTTTTTTTTACTTTTTCAACTTTTTTTACTTCTCTTCTTGATTACAGCTTGTGCCACTGCTGATCTAAGCCATCATTATTCAGAGTATCATCTGTGAGAACAAACCAAGAAATATTTGTCCCTTTGGTGAACCTGGATTAGAAAAACATATTGGGAATGGCTGAGAAAGCATTAGCATGGGACACACATGTTGTTAATTTCCACATATTAGGATGCTATTTAGTTTAGTTAAGGGGCTGAGGCCCATGTAAGAGGCTGCTCCTCATGTAGTCTGATATTGCTTGCTAGAGCCTGCAACGAAGAGGGGAAATGCCTACAACCTGCTCTCCAGGCTGCAGCCTCCTAAGACAGCATCATCACAGGAGGATGAGGAGCAAGAAAATGCATAAACATGGAATTTTGCATCAGCAAATCCCCCAAAACCTGTAAAAAAAAGAAAAAAAAATCCTTATCATCTGTCCTTTACAGATGAGCAGGCCATGAACAAACACACAGAGAGATGTCCTGAGGGCACCTAGCAGCACAGAGCGTGGTACCCAGTACAGTCCAGTGAGCACAACCCACCTGGCTACATTGCTCCGAGGTTCTGAAAACAAATAAATGAGATCATCCATCTGCCCACCACCCCGGGACTGTGGCCAGAAGGCATAAAACACTTAGATTCCATTAAATGGAAAAGAGAGTTTTAAGGCTGTAAAATGGATGAGGTCAGGATGACCTGAAAGCCTGGAAGATATCAGCATCTTCCCATAGTGTCTTCTTCAGCTTCAAAATTTCTCTGCATTTTTCCAGGCTATAGGTTGTTTTGCACATTCTTTCTGTTACACATGTTCACGCGATGGCCCCTCATAACCATCCTCACAGGTATGATGTTCTCATCATCTTGGTGCCTCAGTTATTGCAACTTCCTTTACTCTCATTCTGACAAACACAAAACAAAGATTTCTTGCCACTCGTCAAATTGTTAAAATTATTTTAACCACCTCTCCCAACTTTATATACCAACATGGGCCTCTCTTTTTTTAGCTCATAATCAAAACCAAACTGGTTTTCAGGCTGAGAGAGTTGGGGTTGTTCAGCCTGGACAAGAAAAGGCTCAGGGGAGACCTTATTGCAGCCTTCCAGTCCCTAAAGGGGGCCTACAGGAGAGCTGGGGAGGGACTTTTTACAAGGACATGTAGTGATAGGACGAGGGGGAATGGCTTCAAACTGGAAGAAGGCAGGTTTAGATTGAACATTAGGAAGAAGTTTTTCACTGTGAGGGTGGTGAGGCACTGGCCCAGGTTGCCCAGAGAAGCTGTGACTGCCCCATCCCTGGAGGTGTTCAAGGCCAGGTTGGACAGGGCTTGGAGCAACGTGGTGTGGTGGGAGGTGTCCCTGTCCATGGCAGGGGGGTTGGAACTCAATGATCTTCAAGGTCCCTTCCAACCTAAATCATTCTATGATTCTATGATTCTTACTTCAGGCTTCTTTTCAAGTTATGTTTGCCCTTTCTTTTGTTTTGGGTCTAAAAGTTCGGATCCCACCTACAACTGAGGTATTTGGTATGCCCTAGACCGCTAATCAAATCATTATACATGGACCTGGAAGACATGGTTCAGCTCCTGGCTATGTCCTTCTTGTGAGATTTTGCTCTATACTTCAGTTCCCACACCATATACAGAAGAATAATCCTTTTTGCTCACTATTTTTAACCACTTATGTCAGTTATGCCTGTTTAGTCCATGTTGGTCGAACATCTCACACATGTGAAGTCTTCAGACACTACCAGGACCTAAACAAAAATAACATTTTGGGGAAAATAAATTCTAGATTATCAACAAGGAATTCCCAATGATGAGAGCTATTTGGGTGCAGAAATGTCTTCAGAAATACTGAAAGTATGTAGGTTATGGTAGATAAACTATAGTAAATAGGGGAGTCCCATTCTTGCTGTCATATGGGGCTGAAGCAGAGGATGTCAGACTCCTGAGGTCCTTTGCTCTAAGGTTCACTGGAAGAAATCAAGATCCCCTGAGCAACAGAAAAAGCTATTGCCAATAGCAGTCTGGACACACTGCAGATGTGGAAGTGTTTTTCATACCCTCTCCAACAATTCCACAAGGAATGGTTAGTAATTCTGAGCCCGGGGATGTTTTGGGAGTATGTGCATTTGTACTTTTTTTTACTTGCATAATTTTTTTTTTCCACTCATAATCTGATCATCTTCATGTNAAAAAAAAAAAAAAAAAAAAGCCCTTTTGCAAACAATTATTGCCCCACACAGTCAAGATTGTTTTCATTTACTCCATTACAGCACAGACGAGTCGGAAAAGAAGTCTTAGTCATGAATCTAACGCCGCATGAAGGGAAATTCCTGGGGAGTGAATGAGCGCGGCAATATCTCAACATCTTCTTTTTTTTTTTTCTTTTTTCTGAGCACTCTACAAGTAAACGTCCGCTGAACCTTTTTTAATGATTTGTCATCGTTTTAGTCTGAGGTCAGCACTTTACATGTAGTGATTGTCCTCTGCACGGAGTTAGCCTGTATTGACTTTACTTTCCAGTGTCATGACGAGGGGTGTTTTTGCTGGGAGCAGAAAAGGGACAAAATTTCCCCACCACCACCACCCCACCCTGGGTCAGTATTGGTAGCACACAGTTCAAAACTTCCTGATGTAGTGATCGCCTTGCAGCCAGGCAGGTTCCCGATTCAGGTGGGGGTTGGATTTACCCATAACTAACCAAGTGCAAATCCAGGCTGGGCGGAAATGGATGGAGAGCAGCCCTGAGGAGAAGGACTTGGGGGTGTTGGTGGGTGAGAAGCTCACCATGAGCTGGCAATGTGCGCTGGCAGCCCAGCGAGCCCCCGGCATNGGGGATTGTGCCCCTCTGCTGCGCTCTGCTCTGGGGAGACCCCCCTGCAGTGCTGCCTCCAGCTCGGGGGCCTCAGCACAGCAGAGACATGGACCTGGTGAAGCGGGGCCAGAGGAGGCCCTGGAGATGCTGCGAGGGCTGGAGCCCCTCTGCTGGGAGGACAGGCTGGGAGAGTTGGGGGTGTTCAGCCTGGAGAAGAGAAGGCTCCAGGGAGACCTCAGAGCCCCTTCCAGTGCCTAAAGGGGCTCCAGGAGAGCTGTGGAGGGACTCTGGATCAGGGAGGGGAGTGACAGGACGAGGGGGAATGGTTTGACACTGAAAGAGGGGAGATTTAGATTAGATATCACAAAGAAATATCTTATGCTCAGAGCGGTGAGACCCTGGAACAAGTTGCCCAGAGAAGCTATGGCTGCCCAGCTGTGGCTGGAGGTGTTCAAGGCCAGGTTGGAGGGGGCTTGGAGCAACCTGGTTTAGTGGGAGCTGTCCCTGGCTATGGCAGGGGAGTTGGAACTAGATGATCTTCAAGGTCTTTCAACCTAACCATTCTATGATTCTATCTGTTAGTCTGACAAAAAAATTTGGCCAGTATAAATAGTGTTATTGAGCTTCGACAGGAAGAAAGGCTTTAAATGGTTTACATAGATCCCAGCAAATTGTCCTGGGAAACACTGCAGGAAATAAGTTATGAATAGTGAACTGTAGATAGTCCAATGCCCGATCTTTGGTCTTCATATCTATATCTGCAGGTCATCAAGTGCAAGGACAGCAAAACAGGTCCTCTGGGGAAACCTGAGGGCATGTTTATTGAAGAAAACATGAAAAATGGGGCTTCCTAAGTCTCTCTCCATCCCCATTTGAAATGATTAAGGTGGAAATCAGAGTTCAAATACCACTGGAACCTCTTAGATATACGCTCCTATGGTCTCATATTTCATCTGTCTGACTTCTTAAGCACTACTGCAAATTAACTAATAAATAACCATATCTAACAGACTACATACCACTTCTGAACACCCCAGGGCCTTGATAGTGAAAAACAGCAGTCGTCACTTGTAAGGCACTCCATGCATTCAAAGAGCGTGGACATCAACCCACTGACCACATTGACCCAGGGAGGGGGAGGACTTGGACCCATTTTAAAGATGGGAAATAGAGGCACAGACAAGGCTGGGATCGGTCTGATCAAAAGCATCCCGGGGTCTGAGTCACCTGGGATGTCCTTGTAACCAGAGGGGAGACACTCCCGGGGTGCGATTCACCTCCTGGGGAAGCAGATGTCTAAAACAAGTGAGATGAATCGCAGCCTAAAAGTGCTCACTTCTCTCTACGGACTGTAAAGGGAGTCACGGGTGACTCGGTCATGTATAGACATCAACACAGTACGTGTCTAAAGCCACGTGTGAGGAATCACATCTTCTGTGGCTTGCGGAAGACCTGACAGCCATTTAGCTATTGCAGCAAAGTCTGATGCTCGTTTCAAAACGACATTTCTTTAACTGACATAAAGCAAAATAAAACAAAACAAAACAAACAAAATAAACCAAAATAAAATAAAGAGATAGAGTGTACCATCAGCAAGTTTGCTGATGACACAAAACTGGGAGGAGTGGCTGACACACCAGAAGGCTGTGCTGTCATTCAGCATGACCTGGACAGGCTGGAGAGTTGGGCAGAGAGGAACCTTATGAAGTTCAACAAGGGCAAGTGTAGGGTACTGCACCTGGGGAGGAATAACCCCATGCACCAGTACAGGTTGGGGGCTGACCTGCTGGAGAGCAGCTCTGTGGAAAGGGACCTGGGAGTCCTGGTGGACAAGTTGACCATGAGGCAGCAATGTGCCCTTGTGGCCAAGAAGGCCAATGGCATCCTGGGGTGCATCAAGAAGAGTGTGGCCAGCAGGTTGAGGGAGGTCATCCTCCCCCTCTACTCTGCCCTGATGAGGCCACATCTGGAGTATTGTGCCCAGTTCTGGGCTCTCTGGTTCAAGAAGGACAGGGAACTGCTGGAGACGGTACAGCAAAGGGCTACAAAGATGATGAGGGGACTGGAGCATCTCTCTTATGAGGAAAGGCTGAGGGACTTGGGGATTTTTAGTCTGGAGAAGAGAAGACTGAGGGGGGATCTTATCAATGCTTATAAATCCTTCAAGGGAGGGTGCCAGGGGGATGGGAACAGTCTTTTTTCAGTGGTGCCCAGTGATAGGACAAGAGGGAAAGGGGAACAAACGTGAACATAGGAAGTTCCATCTAAACATGAGGAGGAACTTCCTTCCTGTGAGGGTGGCAGAGCACTGGCACAGGCTGCCCAGAGAGGTGGTGGAGTCTCCCACTCTGGAGCCATTCAAACCCGCCTGGACGCCGTCCTGTGCAACTGCTGTAGGTGTCTCTGCTCTGGCAGGGGGTGGGACTGGGTGAGCTCCAGAGGTCCCTTCCAACCCTGACCATTCTGGGATTCTGTGAAAAGAAAAAATAAAATAAAATAAAATAAAATAAAATAAAATAAAATAAAATAAAATAAAATAAAATGTATATATTTATATAACTGGTACTCTGGTCTGATGTCTGACTACTTTATCTGACTCAGACCCTGTTATTTGTCATTTTTAAATCTCTGTAGCAACAGGAAGTCAATACATTGTGGACTACAGGATATGTAGCAACTTTCTGCTGCAATAGGATTGCCAGCCACAATGAAAACTCTGGGGGATCTGGGGAGGATCAGGCTCAAGCTTTGTGTACGAGGCATACAAGCCATGTGAGTGCCTTCACATCCCACCACATGTTGAACAAAGCATGGAAGCTTGAAACACCACAAGTGGAAAACCTGACCCAAAATATCCTGCAATTTACCTTTTGTATTACTTTTCCTTCCCACAGTTACTGCTGCACTTCTGAGTTCAAAACAGCAGTGGAGCAGCTGGACTGCTCCTGGCAGGAGGAATGGGAATCTGACAAATCATAGAATCATAGAAATCCCCATGAATTCGAGACCTGGGACAAATGGTATCACCTCCAGAGACCAAACCCGAACTGCACTCAGCCCCACCAGTGCTACGGGCTGTGGGTTTTAGGAGAAAGTGGGTGGTAGGAAAATGGTAATATCATCTGGAGATGGTTCATTGGCCTGCATTTGGTGGTCTCAGGACATTTCAACAGTGGTCAGGAGCCTACAAGAAAAATTGTCACCCCAGTGGATGCTCATCTGGGGCAGGTTGCATGTGCAAAAGATGGATAGGAACTCTTTGGACCTGTACCAGTACCCTTAGCTCAGAGACTGCTTTTTCCTTGTCGTGGGAAGGCTGCAGCAGACACAGCATGGAGAGCTCTAAGAGATGAGGGTATTTGCAATATCTCTAGATTGAAACCACCAGAAAGTTTAAAATGGCAGAGCGGTGCTTTCAGCTGAAATAAGAAGGTGGAAAAGACCCAACAAGGAGGTTTTTCCTCACCCTGGCATCAGCTCTGCTCTTTGCTGGGGTGACCCTGGCTGGGTTCAGAGCGGGATGCGGAGTGATGCTCAAGTGCTGCTTGATTCCTTATGCTACGATTTCTAAGGACTCTGTACCAACCCCTACATTACGGGCACACAAAAGAGTCAATTAACACAAATCTCTTTTATTACTGTTGATTGCCTCTCCTGGCCGTGTCTTTGCCACAACTTTTGTGGTCAAATTCCTTGGTAAACCTACATTCCCCTATAAGGGATCACAACTGTGGTGCGTGTCATTCACAAGCCCCTGACACACTGGGATTTGCTTCAGTAATTCTTTACAGCCTTCAGTTTGGAGACTCAGTTTTACTGTGAAATTTTCAGGCAAATGAGTCAAAACTGGGTGCTTACAACCACATTTAGGCTTTCTGAGAAATGTGATCTCATTCAGAGAAGTGTCGAGAAGTTTTCTGTGTCAATGGAAAGCAGAGGTGCTCGGCACCTTTGAAATATTATCAGACTTGAAGCATCTAAATATAGGTGTTAAAGGCTAATTTAAGAACGTGGTTTTAAAATGTTGGTCTAGAAAATTCTGTGGTTTAAGTTTTCTTCCCCTTGCATATCTACAGAACATAAAAGGTCTAGTGCAATGAATGATCAAATACCTGTGATTTTGAATGTTTCGCCTACCGAGCAGTTGTATTTCAGTAGGGTTGAGACCTGTGTTCAAACTAGGTTTAATGTCATATATATGTTGTCCCATTGCATTGGGGGCGGAGTTTTGTTCTAAATAATTTTTAAAAATCACTATTTTAAGTATCTATTATCAGTAAAGTCCTCTGAATTTCTTCAAGATGCAAAGCATAAAGACCTATGCTTTTACTTTTCTTGTGTAATAAACTTAAAGTAAACAAATATATACAAGTATACACACATCCTTTATGCCAGTTTTTAAAAGCAGAGAACTTTATTTTGGTAAGATGTCATTTAACCAAGATGTCTGATGAACTTTCACTGAATGACATGAATTTTACATTCTCAATTTAGTTTAACTTCCTGTTCTGTATTTTTGTTGGGAAATACTCAGAAGAGCAATGGGATCATCTGGGACAGAAAAACCCTGAATCTCTCCAACTTTGCCCCTCTCCTAAACAGCAACATATCACACAAGAGAATGTTTAACTCAAGACATAGGTTTTGAACTCCAGGCCATGCTTTTTCCTGTATTGGAGGAACAAATTGAAAGAAACGTAGCTAACTTACCAGTTGCTTATTGAAATCTCATTAAAAATGTCTCAGTTGTCATTTATTTCTACCCAATTATTCTCTTACACAGTCTCATTATCAGTAGGAAAATCGGAGGAGAAAAAAGATTCTTCTGATGTATAAAATTAATTATCTCATTTTAGGATCAGCTACACATTTTAACAATCGTTTTTAAAAATAACTGTGACTTTTATTGCTGGTGTGAGTTTTCAACGGCTACCTGCTGCGTTTCTGAGCGTGTGTATTATCTTCAGTAAGATGACATGTTTTCCCAGTCTCAGATATTTCAAGACAAATTAAGACACAATTTACAATTTACATCACTTTTTCCAAACAACCCGTCCCATGGAAAGTCCCCAGCTGTGAAGGTTTGACAAAAAAAGTGATGAACCGGTATTTGGCAACAAACCCAACAGACCATTGTAAAAATTAAAAGAGAAGGGGGAGGGGGAGGAATGTGGGGTTTTAAAAAATTAACCAGCTTATATTATCCCCTCCCTGTAAGCCCACGATCTTGCTGCACAACCACTTACACCATTACAAGAAACCTTACTTGGTAACAGAGTCATGTATACAAAAGGATCCCACCACACATCACGTCCACGATGATGCATCCTGGGCCTGATCCAGAGAAGGCTGGAGGTGATGCACAGCACATTGCACGTTGCAGAGCACCTCCTCACTCACCAGGGCTCCCGAGGAGACTGCAGATCCCATCTCTGCTCTTCTCACCAACATCAAGTTGAGTGAAAGTTGCTGGTCATCCTCTCCAAGGCATCTGGGGGCCTTCCACGGTGTATGTGAAAGCCCTCTGCTCCTCGGAGCAAACTCAACCAGAGCTCTGTGGTTATGTATCAACTGCAGATATGTGCAGCATGATCTGCTGTGATTGAACACATCATTGGCCCAGATGATGTGTCCTGAGGCTGCCTCTCATCCCTTCCGCTCTAGAAGGACCTGCACCCAGGGATTATCCCAAAACACTGTTGAGAACCCTTATTCATTGCCAAGAGGTGGGAACATGTGGTGTGGCTCCAGTAGGAAGACAGAGCTGGGATCAAACCAAGCGTTGCATCGAGTCCTGCAGATACAACTGTCATTGCACCAACAGCCATACAAACGTGTGCCTGCAAGGAGTTATAGCAGCGTCAGAACGGCAAAGCAACAAAATTAGCTGTAACCAGCTGAACCTGTAGCATGAAAAAAACTCCTAAAACCCAAGAAAAGCAGGCAAAAGTCTAGCTGGAAGTTGTTTGAGTTTGTGCAACAAATATGTCTGGCCCAGCTTGGAGTGATCTTTGCCCATTAGAGGTGAAAGTGTATGTGAGTCAATGGTTTGCTTAGGTGACTTGCTCTCTCCTGGCCTTGCGATGGGAGTGCAACCCAGGGAAGTGTGGTAAGAAGGAACAGTTTTGAGAAAGCAAAGACTTGCACAAGATTATTTCTCTTGGCAGCAATAATTTCTTAGGAAGAAACTACCGCTCACTGCAGACACGTCCCACATGTCCAGCCTCTTCCCAGTTTGGAGGAGGACCGCAGGAGACCTCTGCCTAGGGAGAAGCACACAGCTCAAGACATCACAGTATCATTTGTTTAATCTTTTTCAAAGCTCTGTAGGCTCCTACCTGTTATGCTCTGCTTATTAGTGACCATCAGACAACTCCTAGACAGCAGCTCTGTTTCTTTGTGTTCAGTTTCAGCCGAATTTGGAACAACAGCTTAAGAAACTCAACCTCTCAGCAAAGCTTGATGTGAATCCATCCCATGCTGGAGGCTGCAAACACCCGTTAGAGGTCTTAGGAGTGAAGTTTAAGTGTTCGTCACCTTAACAGACCTGTAACTCTGTGAGCTTCTACAGCAGTTAATTGGGCGTGATGCTGCAATACTCCACTGTAGTCCCTTTTATGTGAAGAAGGACCCAGACTCCATCAGACAGACGTGCGACGTCCTCAGACCAGGTTCGAAAATGAGTACTGATAAAAGCAATTAAAACGAAAGCTGCTTTGAGAACGCAAAGGTCACTAGGTAGGAGTGAAAGCAGAGGAAGGCATCAGGCTAGGGCAGAGGAAATGAAGAAATGGAAGCAGCCTGTGCAATGGAGACCTTGCTGCTGGAGGAAACATCTCATCATACCTCTGACTGGCGTCATTCGTCTCAGAGCAGAGCCACAGCAGCAGGTTTGGGGGAGTTTTTCCCCTCCAGATCTGCCGGCGGGGGGGGTGATGCTGACTGAGACCGGCTTAGATAGACTCACACTGAGCTCTACCTGTGCACGAAGGCGGCAGCAGGTTTGCAAGCACGCCTTGCCCTTCTCAGAAACGACCAGCAGAAATTAGGAGAAGACAGTCAGAAATCCTGTTAAACACTCTCAGGCTCAAGTCCTCGTAGTTAATTGCAGCTGAGACAACCCTGAAAACATCTGGGCTATTGAAAGCTGTGTCTGTCACCCAATATGTGCTGATTTCCCCTCAGAAAATTTGGTCCAACTCAGGACTCAGACAGCTGAGCTCAGGGACGATTGGAGCTACAAAGAACCTCTCCTTTTTTTTAATGGTATTATGCAGAACTGAGTTTGGCAGCTGTCCCAAACCCTAGCAAAGCAGGTCAGTAGGCTGTCATCATCTTACAAAGACACAAACCCACAGCGTCGATCGCTTTTGCTCATTCCAAGCCCAGTCTTTGCCAAATCCCTGCTCTGCCACTCCATCCCTCCTCCCGGGCTGCAGACCAGAACTGGTCACGCACCACCCAACAGCAAAACAGTCGACTGCGCTGCAGTGATGGGTGAAGTGACACCTAAGTATTGCATCTCAGGGACGGTGCTTGGCTCGGTTATGCTCATGCTCCTCCTCCATCACTGCCCGGCTCCATTGACCTGCACAAGAAGAGGATGGGATGGGGCTTGCACCAGCCGCGGGGTCGGCTCCTGATGTTGCTGCAAGGACCCGTGAAGACCCCAACATCTCTGGACACTTTGTGGTCTCGACATGTGCAAGACGGGGACATTCCCAGGGGCTGCCACGGAGGCTGTTTTTGTATGCACGCTGATTAACAGCCTGGAAAGCACCACGAGAGGTGAAACCACCGAGGAGGTGCTCAGCAGCCTGCCAAGGCAGCAACTCAACCGCAGGGCAGCACAAGGGCACCTCGAAGCGCTGACAGCGGTTGTGTAGGGAGAGCTAAGGAATGGTGCCAACGCCTTTTGCCCCACAGGACCCAGGCATAGCAGAGACAATATTGTTTTGATACTTTTTGGGGCAGAAGATACGGAAATACAGCCCCTGTGGGCCCCGCTTGAGCCTCCTTCTTGTTCTTACAGGTAAACGAAGGGGTGTTTATAGGGTGAAACTCAGCGATTTACATGTGGCCACGGAGCCTGAAGCTACTTTGAGAAAGGACAAAACCAATAATTGTGCTGACCAGCAACTCCTACAAATTATTCCCACACACCAGATAAGATTTGTCTTTCAGATTAAAAGCCTGCGACATTTACAAACCACCATAAAGTGTAGGCTTCTTGAGAAATAATTATTCCGTGGCAATTCCCCAGCTATTCCAGGTCAAAAGTAAACACTCAGAAAGAGAGAAAAAGAGACTCTTGAGACTTTAAAACAGTGAGATAGGACTAAAAGGCTGCAGAGAAGAAGCCAATCAATGCACAAGCGTAATTGGGCACACAGACATCCATGTCATTTGCTGTGAGATGCATGCAGCGCTTTTAAGATAGAAAGCCAATGAAAAGGTGCTAAGAAAAGAGACAGGTAGCAACCGTCAAGATTAATCCTTTGCACAAAGGTAATGAGTAGCTTTGTTCTGCGCCGTGCAATGAGAGGTAATTAGGTATGGCATTGAGCAAATACCCGGAGCCCGGCTTTTAATAGTCACAATGGTGCTCTGAGCAGTTCCCGGATACGCTGGGGTTGCTCTGGGAATGAAAACTCCAGGGTCACCAAGATTTCGGTAAATGTCGATGAACCTTGTGGTGTGCTGGGTTCCCAGTGCAGTAGAGGAAGAAATCAATCTGCTTACTCATTAGCGCAGCAGTAATTTCTATCCACATATCCACACCGGATCATGCGTGGGAGAGTGCGATATCGATCGTGTGCATTTCTTACAGACTTGATTGGGAGGAGTGATCAGTGCAACACTTTTCCCTGATGCTTCATCACGTTTACTCNGTGCATTTCTTACAGACTTGATTGGGAGGATCCCTGATGCTTCATCACGTTTACTTCAACAAAAACTTTCATTCCCATGGAGTTGTACTGGTGTGAATCTGGGGAAGAAGGGAAAGAGCAACCACCAGTCTGGGAACAAAAGCGTAAAGCACCAAGATTGGACGTGAATTAATAATATTACACGGCTGCTTACCCTTTGAACACATTTCACTGGTGCGCTGGGTTCAGAAACATAGAAACATGGAATGGTTTGGGTTGGAAGAGACCTTTAAAGGCCATCTAGTCCAACCCCCCTGCAATGAGCAGGGACATCTTCAACTAGACCAGGTTGCTCAGAGTCCCATCCAACCTGACCTGGAATGTTTCCAGGGATGGGGCATCTCCCGCCTCTCTGGGCAACCAGGGCCAGCGTTTCACCACCCTCAACGTAAAAAATTTCTTCCTTATGTCATGTCTGAATCATAGAATCATTTAGGTTGGAAAAGACCTTTAAGATCATCGGGTCCAAACATCAACCTAGCACTGCCAAAGCCACCACTAAACCATGTCCCTCAGCACCACGTCTACACGTCTTTTAAATACCTCCAGGGATGGTGACTCCACCACTTCCTTGGGCAGCCTGTTCCAATGCTTGACAACCCTTGTGGTGAAGAATTTTTTCCTAATATCCAATCTAAACCTCCTCTGGTGCAACTTGAGGCCATTTCCTCTTGTCCTTTCGCTTGTTACTAGCGAGAATATACTGACCCCCCCACGCTACACCCTCCTTTCAGGGAGTTGTAGAGAGTGATAAGGTCTCCCCTCAGCCTCCTTTTCTCCAGGCTGAACAACCCCAGTTCCCTCAGCCCCTCCTCATCAGACTTGTCCTCCAGACCCCTCACCAGCTTCATTGCCCTTCTCTGGACACGCTCCTACACCTCAATGTCTTTCTTGTCGTGAGGGCCCGAAAACTGAACACAGCGTTTGAGGTGTTATCTACCCTTTTAGCTTAAGAGGTGAATCTACCCTCTTTTAGTTTAAAACCATTGCGTATCACTACAGGCCCTACTAAAAAGTCTCTCTTCGTGTTTGTGGTATGATACACCACTGACTTTGTCACTCTGCTGCTTATCAAGGACCCTGAAGCAATTTTTTCCCCATTTATGTCATTGAAGCATAGCCTGGTATTTACTGACTGCCCCAATACACTGGTTAATATAATTAACAGTCATATTTTGTGATTATTCCAACCCACTTATTCCACTCAGCTTAAGCAGAAATTCACTTCCCTCTCCAAAAAGGCCAACGATTTTTAGTGTTATTTTGTTTCAGACTCCAAATGCTCTTCAATTTATATTGCTGAGCCAATTCCCTCCAGCTGTGAGCCACTGATCGGCAGCTTCCTTGGAAAAGCAGCTTTTGTCCTTCTCAGCATCGCTGTGAGAGGGTAAAAGGCATCATGCTAAGGGAACAGTCCTCTTGCTATTATTTTTCAACAGCTTTGTCTTCACTCTGAATTTTGATGCAGACAAGAGGTGCCAGCTGGGGTGTTTTACACACTGAAGTCCCTGAGCAAAGTTCCCTCTGCTGTTGTAAAGCAGTGACGTAAACCAGGACAAGCAGGAACGAGCATAAACTTGATATAAGATACCACGTGGAGGTATCATCACTGGTATTGTGAGTCCTCCTGTGGACTTCGTGGGTTTTTGGATAAGGAAACCCATTCCCTACGCCAGGGTGGGATCCAAGGGCGGAGTGAGAGATGGATGTGGATAAATAAAAGTATGGAGTTTATAAAATTTAGCCAAGGAGAGAGCTAGGTTTGGGTCCGTATTGAAGTTAATCCCATAAGATACAAATAGTGGAAATTTCACAGGGTCAGAGGTGTGGGCTGCACTCGGTTACATCTGGGCTGGACCGGGAAACAAAGCCTGGCTTTAAATAAACAGCTTAAATCTACGGAGAAAGTCAGTCATTGCAACTCAGAGGTCGTTGGTCCTGATCCTGAACTCAGTGACACCCCCTTTTGCTATAGGACAGATTCAGGGATGCCCGTAGATAGACATTAACTTGAACATACGGGGAGAGTTCTGCCTATGCATCAAAACTGTTGTAAATCCCCAAAACCTGGCTTTAAAGCCACATATCCCTTTTCCTCTACATGTGCAGTTCCTGCTAAATCACTGAGTAATTCACAGATGGGCTGAAGTCTCAGGAGGATTTTTTTAAGCTTCGTTACTTTATTAGTTCTGTTTATCTTTCTGTTCTGGGATGACGGCTGAAGTAATCCCAGCCTTCATGAATAAACTCAGTTTCACCTGTGTTTAGTTAAAGACCACGAGGTACAATACTTCCCACAAACACAGCCTTGTCAAAGGAGTCATGCATCATGCATTGTGCTGGAAACAATATTATCCAAATTTAGCAGCCATTTGATGCCCAACGAAGCTGGTGGAAACATTTAAAAACGCTGGCGGCAGCTAAGGAAAAGAGCTCTTTATTTTTTGTTCTGCAAAGAACTCAGCTTCAAGTTTGTTAAGAGATCTCCCAGTTCACCTCCTTTCATTACAAACTCGCTGACTCTCAACTTTTTTCTTCTTCTTTTCTTTTTTTTTTTTTGTTAAAAGAAACCGTAGAAGTGACTGTCAAATTCTGTTATGATTTTGTTTGTTTGTTTGTTTTTCTGAAGTGTCTGATAATCCATATAAAAGACTGAAACAGAGTGTTACTGGACAAGTTTCAACTTTGCAAAGAGAAGCAATAGCAAAACAAAACAAAACAAAACAAAAAACCAAAAAAGAAAAACCTCAATAAATCTCCAGATAAAATGTTACATCTGAGCAAACTACTGGCATCACTTTCTGCTCTGAGATGAATCTTCATCCATCCCCCAGTAAGCCTTTTAGCCAAAGTCTTTATTGGCCAAGTATAGTTTCTTCAGGAAGGTCAAGCCCTTAACCTCCTGTCCTTCTTTTGCTGGCAGCCTGGAGCCTGAATATTTTGGGACAGATGTTCAGGGCTGTGGATCACTAAGAAATAGGGGACCTGTTTGCCTTTTTCGGAGTTAGTCTGGAAGATATCATTCAAAGCTCTTTTTGCTGCATGAGGGATTTTTCATTTTAGTTTTTAACAAAAAAATCTGTTACCTATTTTCTTGCCGTTGGTGAAATAAACCACAAAGAATTTATCTTCTCATCAAAAAAAAACCAAAAACAAACCAACTGTAACAGTGGTCCTGTATGGGAGTCTTAAGAAAAGAGCACAGAACAACCACAAAATATTCGAGGCAAGTGGAGAGCTCCATAACCTTCACCCAGGAGACAATGACAGCAGCAATTTGGCCTCCACAACTCGGGCTTTTGTCCAGTTGCAGGTTGTACAGGTGCACCAAAGTAGTATCTCTAATAATGTCCTTGGGAACAAAGAGCAGAAGAATTTACATCCTGAATTAAATGGGGATCCAACAGATTACACTTAGTTAACGACTGGATGCCCAAGCTCGGTCTCCAAACCCCTACTTGGAAAACAGTGTGGAAGGATTCTCAGAAGGTCACTTATTACGTGTATCCTGAAATGGCTGCAGTGTGAGATGGACACCAGGGGAACAGAAAAATAGTAGGAAGAGGCAGCACTTTTCACTTCCTGAGTGTGTGTTGGAAAGACCCCCAGCTGTACGCTTCCTCCTACTCTTCCCTGTGCCGGTTTCCCCTGGAAGAAGACCTGGGTGCATGTATGTGGAAGGAGCCAAAGCTCATTCCAGCAGGTCTTTTGGTTGGCCTCAAGTTTAGATAGTTTAGATGCTTCAGTAGACAATAACTCAGATGAAGTAAGGGATCCTCTGCATTTAACATAACTTTAGTTAGCTATTAAGTTTCTGAAGGAAATTTATGTCTTCAGCTTCTCAAAAACCTCAGAAGAATTTGCAAGAGGTTTTTGGTTTCTCTCCTGAACTTGGGTACCCAACTTCCACCTGGGCTGTACCCAACACACCTGAGTCTTACTACAAGTTTTGTGTCCTGTTTCTACTAAGACCACCAGGAATCAGACCCCCAATCTACCAGAGGGGCACTTGGGTGACAGAACAGGTGTTGTGATATGTCCCATTGCATGATCCTCAGGAAGATAGCTTGAGAGTATCTCACAATGCCCATCTGGGCAGCCAAGCTGTCCACGCATTGAGCCAGTAGTGTCTGAAAGGGCGCACACCACTCCCATCCACGCTGAGACACTCAAGCCAGGATTTTCCCAAGGAATGGGTGTGCTTGCAGTGCATAAGCGTAGACCATGATCTCACCCTGCCAAGGTGGGGCTTGGGGCTTCCTGAGTTCTGGAGCCCCCAACATAGGAAAGACGGACCTGTTGGAGCGGGGCCAGAGGAGGGCCACGAAGATGCTGTGAGGGCTGGAGCACCTCTCCTATGAGGAGAGGCTGAGAGAGTTGGGGCTGCTCAACCTGGAGAAGAGAAGGCTCCAGGGAGACCTTAGAGGGGCCTTCCAGTACCTAAAGGGGGCCTACAGGAGAGCTGGAGAGGGACTTTTTACAAGGGCATGTAGTGATAGGACGAGGGGGAATGGCTTCAAGCTAGAAGAAGGTAGATTTAGATTAGATATCAGGAAGAAATTTTTCACTTTGAGGGTGGTGAGACACTGTATTTTGTTGCCCAGAGAAGTTGTGGAAGCTCCATCCCTGGAGGTTTTCAAGGCCAGGTTGGACGGGGCTTGGAGCAACCTGGTCTAGTGGGAGGTGTCCCTGCCCATGGCAGGGGGGTTGGAACTCGATGATCTTCAAGGTCCTTTCCAACCTAAACCATTCCATGATTCTATGATTTCTATCCACACCCAGCCTTCCTGCCCATGTGCAGCAGCAGACACCCCTGTCCCAGCTTCTCCTCACACTGGCCAGACCGAACACACAGCACTTACACCTCCTACAACTGATGAGGCCAAAAGGAGACCTGGGGAAGGGGCCTGACTCCAGTCCTGGGGTATAAGGTTCATTTGGGAGGGAGAGAAGGAGATCTCAAAGATCCTGGTCCCTCCACACACGTTTTGCTGTCTTCTCACTGAAATGGTATGTCATCTGGATTCCCTGCAGCGGTTCACTACTGCAACAGTTAGGCTTTCCCATTCCCCATCCCCCCCAACATGAGAGGCATAGAAAAGCTCTTCAAGCATCGTATGATGAACTCGGGGGAAAAAGGATCAGAGACAGGAATGGTGCTCACCTGCTCTCTGAGGTTCTTGAGATAACTCACGCTTTCCCCAAATTAAAAATAAACTAGGAGGAGATGACCACAAGGAGACCAGGAAGAGGAACACATATATGATGCTGTGAATCCTATAAGAAATCTTAGGCCTTCATCAGTTAGGCTGGATGTCTCTCAAACATAATTCAGTGCTATTTACTCATAAAAATATGTTTGAAATTAATATCCATGTGTTTACTTTGTCTACATAGGAAAAAAAACCCTAGAGATGTGAATCTTTTCAACCGAATTACTATCACTCTCACTGTATCTAATTGTGGTTTTTTGTTTTGTTTTGCTTTCTATCATTTTGAGCAATAATTCTAACATTGCAAAGCTGTAAAACCAAGAGGTTTTGCTGTGTCACGGAGTTCTGAGAGTCCGCAGAAAAATAGTATCACTGGAATTGACCGCCATCCAAACAAGGTAAAACTGATCCCGTGCTTTCCCAAAAGAAAAAAATATTTTGGAAAAGATATGGATATTCACTGGGAGGAATGGTGTATTACTGAGTCTTGTACAAGTCGAGAGGGCTTGGCCATTCTGGTACGGTAGGCGAGCAGTCTGCGAAACTGCTGTTGATCATTTGTGGCTGTCGGCAGAAACATACGCCTGTTAGGAAGGCTATCAGTGACCCGGGATCACAGACAAATGCCACAGATGATGTTTAAAAAGTTGTTCTTACACATTTTTTTGTAGGAAGTACAGTGCAGTAGAGTTGGGTTTCCGACTTGGGGCCTCTGAGAGGAGAAAGAGGTAGATCATTCCCCCTGGTCTGATCAATGCAGAGCAGTATGGGGGCATATTCAAGAAGGGCAGAAGAAAGCAAGCGTGAGTTCATTTAGCTTCCCTGATTAATCATAGAGTTCACCAAAGAAAATAATGCATAGCTGGCTTCTTCCTCCCCAGTCTTCTAGGACTTAAAAAAATGCATTTTTAAGAAAGAGCAACTCTTTCAGGACATGTGAAAGGCTTGGGCAGCCTGGTCTAGTGGGAGGTGTCCCTGCTTATGGCAGGGGGGTTGGAACTCGATGATCTTCAAGGTCCTTTCCGACCTAAACCATTCTATGATTCTATGATTGTGCCTTCAGGGAAAGGACTCACAGAAATGCCAACATATTTGTGTTGAATACGGAGGACACGATCAAAAGATATTGAGTTGTTGCCTACTGTTTCTTAGACAAAACAAAACAAAGACGACAATGCCCATCAGCACCCTAATTCTTCCTTGCTTTTGCGTGCAAACGCCCCTTTTTGACACTTCAGCAATTCGGCCAACAAAGCCAACAGCGAAGGAGCTGAAGGAGCAGCGCCAACATATGTCAAATAATTTTGTTTTCAATGAAAAAAAACTCTTGCATGGGCACAGATTGATAGTACTCCACACATCATGAGTGCAACCTGTTCCCAACAATGCCAGTGAGTCTGTGGCAAAGCCAGAAAAAAAGCTAAGGATCTGAGTCCTAACCTCATTCCCTGATGTCTTCAGTGAACAAACAAACAATGAAAAAGCAAACAAACAAAAAAAAAATCAAAAAAGGGAAAATTTCTGATAACTTCTGCCTGGAAATGTGGTTGCAGTGGTTGCGGATAATTGATAACAATATAGACACAAAGCAGACACGCTGTCCCAGTGTTTGTTGGCAGGAATCGTCCCGCAACTCAATCCAAACTGCTGAAGGGAGGGTGAGATGGGAAGGGAGCCTGAACATGTTGCACAGAGGAATTTCTATCACATGCTACGCTTCACACGTGGTGTTTTTCCCCCCCCCACCTACTCACACAGTAGGCTTGTGACTTCAATCTGTTTATTTTTAGTGGGAAGCATGAGTAGGTAAATATGTGCTCTGAGCTGACATTTTAGGCAAGGAGGTTTAATTATGTATGTGTGCTAATTGTTGTTATGTTTCTGGGTATTATTGATTTTGGACTCACTCCTGCACACCCCCACGCAGCAGAAGAGGAGTAGAAGTTGTTTGGCTGCTATCACAAACACTGGCTGCTACTACTGTGCAAACCGATCAGGGTGAGGGTTTCCCCCCCTTGGTTCTTTGCTAAACAAGTTGGAGCTGTTGGAAGCTGCCAAACACGTCTTGAGAAAGAAGCCTCTTGTTTGTCTGCAGGATGAGTGGAGGAGAGACTTTGGCCACACACATTGTCCCTACTCTACACTGGCAAAATGCAGCCACCAAGACGTTCAAGTGAGACACGGGCTGAGCCTCTGCTCTTAGAATCACAGAATCGTTGAGGTTGGAAGGGACCTTTAAGATCATCGAGTCCAACCATCAACCTAACACTGCCAAAGCCACCACTAAACCATGTCCCTCAGCACCACGTCTACCAGTCTTTTAAATACCTTCAGGGATGGTGATTCCACCCCTTCCCTGGGCAGCCTGTTCCAATATTTGACAACCCTTTCAGAGAAGAAATTTTTCCTAATATCCATCCTAGGCCTCCCCTAGAGCAACTTGAGGCCATTTCCTCTTGTCCTATCGCTTGTTACTTGGGAGAAGAGACTGACCCTCCCTCGCTACAACCTCCTTGTAGAGAGCGATACTGTCTCCCCTCAATCTCCTTTTCTCCAGGCTGAACAGCCCCAGTGCCCTCAGCCCCTCCTCAGCAGACTTGTGCTCCAGACCCCTCACCAGCTCTGTTGCCCTCCTGTGGACACGCTTCACCACCTCAATGTCCCTCCTGTAGTGAGGGCCCCAAAACTGAACACAGTGTTTGAGGTGAGGCCTCACCAGTGCTGAGTACAGGGGGATGACCACTGCCCCAGTCCTGCTCTTGCTCTATATTTGCTTCTTTTGCTGCAGAAAAAAGAACCAATCCCGTGCACAATTATAGGCTGGGCAGAGAATGGATGGAGAGCAGCCCTGAGGAGAAGGACTAGGGGGTATTGGTTGATGAGAAGCTCACCATGAGAAGCTGGTCTCTAAATTGAAGAGACATGGATTCGACAAATGGACCACTTGGTGGATAAAGAACTGGCTGGACGGTCGCACTCAAAGAGTTGCGGTCAA
>VUYV01000301.1:646807-662030 GCA_008711295.1 Anarhynchus alexandrinus | reverse complement strand
TCTGGGGAGACATTATTGCAGTCTTCCAGTATCTGTAGGGGGCCTACAAGAAGGCTGGAGAGGAATGTTTTACAAGGGCATGTAGTGATAGGATGAGGGAGAATGGCTTCAAACTGGAAGAGGGGAGATTTAAAATAAATATTAGGAAAAAAATTTTCACTGTGAGGGTGGTGAGGCACTGGAACAGGGTGCCCAGAGAAGCTGTGGCTGCTCCATCCCTGGAGGTGTTCAAGGCCAGGTTGGATGGGGCTTGGAGCAACCTGGTCTCGTGGGAGGTGTCCCTGCCCATGGCAGGGGGGTTGGAACTCGATGATCTTCGAGGTCCCTTCCAACCCAAACCATTCTATGATTTTCTGATTCTATGAAGAAATGATGAGATCAGCTGTACCAGCATGGAAACTGGCTACCAGTTTTGCCCACTCTCTAAATTCATTGATGACTTATGCCTCGCTACTTCCACCAAGTCAATGAAGCTGTTCGTGCCTCAGGTCAGTAAGAAATGGATTCTATCTCCTCCTGCTTACATGGTGTGTCTGCAATCCCTCAAGTAGCTGTGTAAGCACTTGGCCAGGCCCCAGTCACCCGAAATCCCACAAGCAGCACAAGATTCCTCAGTCATGCACAGACAGCCTTGCACAGGAATGTTTGCTGATGAAAACTTTATAACCTGGTGAATTTGCACAGAACTTGGTGTCTTTATGCAAATCTCTCCTGACTACCTACTTCGTTCAGACTTCTTGGGTCAAAACCTCTGAGGGTAAATACCTGTTTTTTTGGAAACACTCAAGTTCTATTCCAAACTTGATCTACATGGCTTGGGTATCATCAGAAAAATAAACCACAGTACAAATAACTCTAAAAACCTTAAAGCAGATAGGCAAACATATTACAAGGTATAGTAAAATGACACAATTTTGATTAAAACCAGGAACCGAAAGGCAGACCAGAGTTTCATCCTCAAATGAGCCAAGACAATTTGGACTAGCCGAAGACCTGTCTTAATATCAGCCAAAGCTTTCCCATTCCATTCATTTTCTCAATTGTAAATCAAACTCTAATTAATCACGGCCACCCCAAGCAAACAATCTCCTCTAATCACCTTGCCATGACAATGCGTCTTTGTAATATTGCAGATGCTCAGGGACGTCTTATAAACAGGATGTAAGTGAACATCTATTAAAAAATTAACTAGATTACTGCAGTCGCTAAATATTATTACAAGTTTCATAATGCTATGTGCTTTATGGCCAACATATAAAACAGCAGCTGCTGTTAGAGGAGTTTGTTTTTCCACTCATAATCAAATTTTGGCTCGTGGAAGGGTGTTATTTTGCTACCCTCGTTCTTTTTCTGGGAATTGTTGCACCAAGCACAGACAGAAAAATAAAACTGCCTTCCTAACTTTTTTTCATGGGTTTCTTTATTTTTGTCTTTAATCCACCCACCTACTCCCCCGTCGATTGCTGATAGCTCTCTTCTGTTACTTTTGTGCTGCTGGAGACAGCTTATTGTGTCTGCTTTTATATTGCTAAACCAGGGGGTTTCCCAGACCCTGTGTCCAGGTAGGTGCCTCAAACCGATTCCTGAATCCGTATCACAATATGCTAATTTTTTCTCAGGTTCTTGAGTAAACTACAGCAACATAAAGATGGAGTGTGCTTTTTGATGCATGTAACTATGCCCAAGGGAGAGAGCTCCACCAGTCCTGCCAGGAGAGGGGTCACAACCCACCCTGCATCGGCTATCAGGGAGGAACATCTAGACCAGGACGTTCCTGTATCACTGCAGCATCCTGAAGGTCTACTGAAGGATCTGTTTGACTCACAGTCAATGGACAAAGCAAGGGGCAGACAGAGGAATGCAGGCGGGGAAGCACTGAGAGCAAACAGCAACAGCCATGCTCAACAAAAGTCTTCGAGTGAGTTGATGACGTAGGTCTATCTGCAGGTCTCTCCAGGGGAATTTTCCCAAGGATGAGGCACAGAATGGAAAAGCAGAGCCATGTATTTTTGGAAGTCTAATAGATGAGCAATAATAGCCACATCCAGGTAGAAGCAGTTAGTCTCTGATCGTTGGATGTGAGAAGATAGAGGGAACAACCTCTGTGACAGAACAGAGATGGAGTAGGTGTCACTGAACATTTTCCTACAGACCTTTCTGCAAAGGCTCCCCTACCTCTAGTCTTATTCTGTGTATTGGTGTTCAACTGCGTCCTGATTTTCGTCCTCTGTATCTCCTTCTATCCACCTTCTATCCTCCTGACGTGTTTTGTCTGTGCTTCTCCTGCAATACAGCCATGACACTGAACCTTGGCACTGGGCTACAACCTCTCTTCCCCCTCTACCCTGACATTACCCTTAGGGACCTCTGCCATCAGGACCTGCATTTCAAACACACTTTTTTCCAGAAATGAACACATTTTCCTTCCAGATCCCACCTCTCCACCTTCCGTTGACTCTCAAAACTTTGACTCTTTTTCCTCCTTTCCTGTATTCGCTGCAGCACATCACTTGCTCTTTTCTTTCGTTCCCAAGTCCGCGCTTCCCTCTTGGAGACCAAGACCTCACACAGTATGCAGTCACACACTCAAAGTTATAAACACAGCTGTCCTGAGACTTCTCCTTTCCTACCTGCGCTGCCCCTCCAACCTTCATAACTTGAGTTTTTTCTGCCAGGACCAAGATCCAGACCATTATTTCACAGTGCATTGGCTTACCTCTATCTTCTCATCTAATTTCTTTTTTTTGTCTCTTCACATTCTTGGTCGTGTGCCTTTGCCCCTTCCCTGTGTTCATCTGTCAAACGTCCTCTTTTCTTCAAAGCGCTCCTTAAAATTCAGCTCTCCGAGCAGCACTCCTCTTCTCTAATCGCCGGTAACCCCAGATAATCCTTGCGATGAAACATTTTCTCATGTTCTGCCATGTGTTTAACTTGACTACTTTAGATTTCAAAGTCTCCTAGACAGGGAGTAGGTCTTATCTATAATCTATAAAATACTGTTCACATCTATGCTACTCTACGAATGTTATCTAATAAATGGAATTCACTGCAGTGTATTTATGATCAGCTACAGAAGGATGAGGAGGACCAGCTAAGATGTGAAGTTAACCATTTAAAGCCTAAAACAAAGAAGCTGGCAACAGGAAGAGATTGATTTTGAAATGAGATTTTGCTTTGTACTGTAAAGAAATTACTATTTGCAGCTACATTTGAGCAAACAGCGGGGTTTTGCTTCATTGCTGCCATCCAGAAGGGATTTACTCTGAAGCACATGCTCAGATTTAGGCATCCCACATTGCTTTGCACCAAGAGCAATCGCTGTGCTAACAGTTAAGGCCTTGACAACCACAGGACCATGCTCAGGACCATGCTCTGACCCCATCTGGCTCATTGGGAGAGTTGTAGCCCATGAAGTCAGGCTACTGGGAGCATGTGTACTGCCATAAGTCAGGACAGAACTGGGGTTGTTTAGTCTGGAGAAAAGGAGGTTGAGGGGAGACCTTATCACTCTCTACAACTACCTGAAAGGAGGGCGTAGCGAGGGGGGGACAGTCTCTTCTTCCAAGTAGCAAGTGATAGGACAAGAGGAAATGGCCTCAAGTTGCTCTAGGGGAGGCTTAGGATGGATATTAGGAAAAGTTTCTTCACTGAAAGGGTTGTCAAGCACTGGAACAGGCTGCCCAGGGAAGTGGTGGAGTCACCATCCCTGGAGTTATTTAAAAGACATGTAGACATGATGCTGTGGGACATGGTTTAGTGGTGGTTTTGGCAGTGTTAGGTTGATAGTTGGACTCAATGATCTTAAAGGTCCCTTCCAACCTAGGCGGTTCTATGATTCTAAGACATGGAGAAGATAAAAGTGGCTTTTGAAAACTAAGAAGAATCCAGGATGACCTTCAGTTCTGTTGTTGTCGTCACTGAAGTGGTACCTCCTGACTTTCCACATAGTGGGAAGATCATTTGGGAATAGAGGGAAAGGCAGCTTATAATATTAGACACCCCCCCACCAAGCACGCTCCAGCTCTACCAACTCCATCGCTGCAAACACACTCAGTGTTTGCCCAGCCACCCTCAGCAAATGGTTTAGCAGAACATACGGCAGCAGCTGCTGTACGCTGCAGCCAACATCAGCACCTCGATTGCTTTACTCCCTGTAAATTCAAGTTACAATGCACGGCTATTCCTAACGTCCCTATATTTAACCAAAGTCAAGAATGATTCTGGCCTGACCCACTGCCTTTGCAAGAGTAGCCTTGATGCCGGGGCCAGGAAGAAGGAAAATGAATGTTATCAGCAGCTAATAAAGCCCAATTGCTGCGAATGCTCCCCAGGGCATCTCGGCATCACCGGTTGCTGAGCCGTGCAAACTATAGTGGTTCTGGGGGAGAAGCAAGGAGTTGCTGGTATGTACTTTCACAAAGCAGTGCACTTAACCAACCACTAGCTGATGTACACCGCTCTAGAGATATATATATGCATTTATATATAAATATATAAAAGTGGCCAGAAGTGCTGCCAACTTCCAGCTAACGACATTTAAAACTCCATATTTTCCTATAGTGTATGCACGTGCACAACAAAATTTAAGATGAAACAAGTAATTTCCTTCTCATTTGAAAAATAAATTTCAGCACATAATTAATTAGAATCGAAGGTCGTGAGCAGGTTTCAACTCGTGTAGCTCTACTACCATCAGCTGATCGATGTACACCCCCTTTGAACCCAACCAAACCCTCTTAACCAAACCCTGCAAAACACTTTGTCTCATATTAGAACTACAAACACCTTGGACATCACTGCATGGTAATATTTGTATAGTTGCAGCTACGACTTCTAAGGATTCTTCCATCTAACTCATAGTCTCAGCCTGGATTTAGGTAATGAAGATTATATATATAGAGAGATAAACTTTATATGTATAAATAACATATAACCTAAGAGCAAAATAAGGCTAAAAATGAGCACTGCTCATTACCAACGGCATAGGCTTCCTCCGAGGAGCAGAAGGTGTGGGGAAAGCCCTGGAAGAGGACGTCAGTCTCGTTTTATTGTTCAGGCATCACCCAGGGACGTTGCAGGGAAGGGAAGAATGGGGCTGGAAGAAGGCGAGGATTTGCCAATTAAAAGCTGCCAATTAGGGAGAGAAGTTGCAGGGCCCTGTGGGGAGCTGCTGAGCGAGGACACCAGATGAGCAGCGAGAGCAGCGGCTTGGGATGGCAAACTGGCCTGAGGGGGGTTTGTTAATTAGATGAGGAGGGCTGGAGACCAGAGGGAAGACTTTCGAAGATGCATTGTTCTGTTTATTTATTTTTTATTTAGCCCTGAGTCCACACAGTATCCAAGCAACTCAGAATCACAAATGGATTTTATCCTTACGCTACCCCGTGGAGTAGGGAGATGGCCAAACACTCGGGGAGCCAAGGCGAAGAGCAGAGACAGTGATTTATTTGCCTGGGGTCACTGAGACCGTCTAACCCAGATGATGCGAGCCCTAAGTTCAGCCTCTTCACCACAAAGGCATGCTTTCCCCGAAGGAGGGAAGCTGGTCAGCAACCTGGTGGTATTTATTTGAGAATTTACTATTTATTTATTTATTTATTTATTTGAGAAGAACGGCCTGAGGATAAGAAAAACACTAATAGAGGAGAGAGAAATTTCACACGCACGCACAAAAAAATAAAACCACTTTGTTATTATAAAAATTTTCCACAGGAAAAAAAATACGTTATTATATATGTCCACAGGCTGGGGCAAAGCTCAGTGCAATAGCACCATTGGGTCAGCTCATGAGAGAGGGTAGTGGGATGATGGGTCCTGATGAGAGGGGAGACATTGGTCCACTAAGGCCATCCATGGTTTTTTTTCCATAGACTGTATGAAAATGACTTCTGCATCCTTCCTGACCTGGAAGCCACGGGTTTCCCAGCTGTGCTTCCCACCATCTGAACAGCTTGGTGAGGGTAATGCATATTTTCCCCAACACAGCAGCTCTCTCTGCTGGTTTTCAGACTGGCTGCTTACTACTGATGCGAAAATTGACCATTGCTGGATGATCTCCTAGTCACTTGGATCCAGTGTGGTCTTCCTTGCTTCAGCAAAAGGCTTCCATGCTATTATGGAAGTCCATATTATTATGAAAGTCCACCTGAAAAAGCAGAGTAAGGGAGATGCATCATCTATGCAAGAGTCAGAATTCCTCCTCCTCCACCACAAGTGCTCATCCCCACTTCACCATAAATAGGAGCTTTCAGTTTTCCTCTTCCCACCAGCATTTTACATTACCCTCTGAAATGTAAGCTGGATGGCAACAGTGGAAATTTAATAAAGACCAGGACACTGACCATGTCTTCCCCATGACTCACAGCAGGTTTGTGTTTGGTTCCCTACAGGATGCCCCATGGGTTTTGCCCAGCCCAGGAGTCTTCATTACGGTTTCCACCACTTGTCCTTAGACACCATTAGAATATAACAGGAAGCGCATCGGATTAAATATCAGGAAATTTCTCAAAACCCCCTGTGATGTTCACCAGGAGAGCTGCTATCCTAAGCAAAGTTAACTTGCTGTATACAGGTAAGAAATTAATTATGATTTCCCTGCTCGCATTCCCTCCAACCCTCATTTCTCATATATGCTTCCTTCAGCCGTTAGCATAATCACGTTATTCCATTACAGGAAACCACCATCCTTCCTCCTTCTTACAAGGACAAATAACTGAGGATTTTCAACAAATATTTTAACCAGTGAACTTAATCCCATTGCAGTTTCTTCAACCATGGACTTTGGAGAACAGTCTGTTTAAGATGCTTCTGAAAGAGTAATAATAGGTTTTCGATTCCTATGTGTATCACTTATAAAATGTCGCCCTTTAAGAGCTGCAAAAAAAAAAATGTATAAAGAATTAAACTGAACTTTCATCAGAACCTTTTTTTGTCCATTCTTGGACGTCGTTTCAAATGTCAAGACACGAACAGCAGAATAAGAAACTAAATGCGGATTGGTAAAAAGCATCATTTCTCTCTTCCAGTTGAGTCTGGGAAAGAAGCAAAGAATTCATATTTATAATGTCATAGCACATGGCGTGACCAGATTAAAGAATTTTGGGGGTTTCTGGTAGTAATTTGATTTTTTTGAGCTATTTCCTTTGTCAAGGGATCACAAAGGAGACCAGCCTGCCACCAAGCTCAAACTGCAAGATAAAAAAGTGGTTAAGTATTATTGTTCTTCACAGGAAACCGTCTTTTCAGCGGGATGCCGATTGTGCTGTTCCGACTCGGGTTTGCTGTGGAACATCTGCATAGGGTTGTTTATGCTCCTGCAAAAACAAGAGCGAGCTTGCAGCGTGGCCGCAGGAGCCTGGCTTCATTCCTAGAGAGCTTCACGCAGGTGGCATCCGATAAAGACACCTGACCCTTTGATTCGTCTTTTACGTCAATAAGTATATGTTTTCAGGAGGGGAATAAAATCCTATGTTTAATTCAAAACTCACGTACGTTTTCTGCCAGCTCAGTCCTTCAGCATCCATAAAAGAAAAAAAAAAAACCCACACATACAACATTATGGGCTCATGTTTCAGAAATGAAGCATCCAATTAAACGAGTCAGTCTTTCCCAAACAGTCGTCTTTCTCTGCTTCTATTGTAATCAAGTTCTATTATTTTGACAAAAGAATATTTTTTTATTTTTTTTTTTTTACGAAGCAATAAATTCTCAGTAGCTGCACCTAAAAGCAAACAGGAGCTGAAGCTGTGGCACCCATAGAAATGCAAAGTAACGGTGGCCTTTAGTGTCTTGGTTTAACCCATTCACGCTACCCGTGTCCTTGAGCTTCTCATTGTCCTTGGCACATCAGGAACCTCAGGGACCCCTTTGCTTTTTTATTACCACAAACCAGCAGTACCCTGCGTAGTTCAGAAGAACCTGGTGCCACCGAGACTGGTGCCACCTAAATAGTGATGTAAAACTAAAATTGTGTGCTATTACAAAACTGTAGGGGAGAGGCAGCCAGAGCGAGTCCCAGAGTTTCTTTCGCGAGCATCCTCCGTGGTGACTCCTCTCTGGTCAGGAGAAGATGGATCAGCACCAGTGCACTAGCATTAAGAGGAAACTTTTGAAAACCGGGTGGTTTGTGGAAGAACAAGATGAATTCAAACAGACCACGACAGCAAAGTGGGAACGTCACTGGCACAAAGGCGGAGGAACAAGACCGTAGCCAGGACACCATGCTCAGCATGGAGCGTGTTGTGTCAACACACAGCTAGGCTGGGTCCCTGCCAAGCCAACCAGAAGGTATCTACACTGAGCTCTCTTGGGTTGGATTATTTATGTTTTGGTATTAAAATCTGACAAATAAACCTAACAATATTTTTGGCAACATTCCAACAGCAGCAACAGTGAGTGTTATGTTAACACAAGTTACTACTTACTACGCTGCAATACGCAACACATCTGGCCAAGGGAAGCAGAAGACAAGTCCGCTGGACAAGACACACCAGACAGCGTGAATTGCAGGAGCGAGACTGCTCTGTTTCATTTGGCTTCTGGCAGTGTTTTAGTGGCAATGAGGGACGCACACTTCACGGTGCAGAGTATGATGAACAGGATGGGTGGAATATAATAAATGGATGGCTCCAATCACAAACATTTGAATTTTGATAAATCAACAAAATAAAAAGTTAGAAACAGAACAAGGAAATCTTAAATCTGTAGGAGAAACAACCAAAATTTTCCACAGGAGCAAAATCATAGAATCATACAATGGTTTGGGTTGAAAGGGACCACAAAGATCACCTAGTTCCAACCTCCCTGCCATGGGCAGGGACACCTCCCACCAGACCACGGTGCTCCAAGCCCCATCCAACCTGGCCTTGAACAGCTCCAGGGATGGGGCAGCCACAGCTTCTCTGGGCAACCTGCGCCAGGGGCTCACCACCCTCACAATGAAAAAATTTTTTCTAATATTTAATCCAAATCTCCCCTCTTCCAGTTTGAAGTCATTCCCCCTCATCCTATCAAGGCTATCAAGGTGCATCCTGATGTTCCCACTGCCTGTTATCTTCCAGGGCTCATCAGTGATCTCAAAAACCAATGAAGGAGCTGTCACTAATTTAAGGGACATTGCCATAGATGTTGTAGCAAAGGGAGCATCCAGGAAGGGTCAAAGTTTTTGCAAGTGCAGGCTCGCTTGTTTGCAGAGGACAGTATAGTACCAACGAAGAGCACACAAACAAAAGACAAGGGGAGGGATGGAGGCACGTTAGATTCCTCACAGGAGACTCCACAGGTCCTTGTGGGTTAGTATAATTTCTGTCCTCACTATTGTACTGTAAAATGTCATCACATCCAGGACTCTTTGCACATCCTATGGGACAGTGGTAGTTATCGCATGGTTGATATCATCACACCTCGTGATGGCATCGACAACCTGAAGTTTGCAAGCTCATGCATCAGTTCATAATTGACCTATTGAGCTCACCAGTCTTGGGCTACAAAAGAGGTCCTCTTTTTTCCTTCCTGCTTCTCAGTGGCCTGTGGGGTAGTTCATGCATCTCTCCAAAGACAACAAACACATGCAACACCACATAGAGTCAGAATACCAGGTTGGAAGGGACCTGAAGGACCATCTGGTCCAACCTTTCTTGGCAAATGCACAGTCTAGATAAGATGGCCCAGCACCCTGTCCAGCCAAATCTTGAAAGTGTCCAACGCTGGGGAATCCACCACTTCTCTGGGGAGATTATTCCAATGGCTGATTGTTCTCATTGTGAAAAATTTTCCTCTTGTGTCCAATGAGAATCTCCCCAGGAGTAACTTGTATCCATTATCCCTCATCTTTTCCATGTGACTCTTTGTAAAAAGGGAGTCTCCATCCTCTTTGTAGCCACCCTTGAAATACTGCAATGTGGGTGGTGGAAAGGTCTCCCCTAAGCCTTCTTTTCTCAAGGCTGAACAAACTCCGCCTTCCCTCACACGGCCAGCTTCCCAATCCTTGGATGGTCTTGGTGGCCCTTTCTCTGGACCCTCTCCAGCCTGTCCACATCTTTTTTGTACAGCAGGGACAAAAACTCAACACAGTATTCCAGGTGTGGCTGGACCAGCACTGAGTAGAGTGGGATAATGACTTCTTTATCTCTGCTGGTGATGCCCTTGCTGATGCAGCCCAGCACCCTGTTGGCTTTCTTTGCCGCAGCAGCACACCGTTCACCCATACTGAGCTTGTTGTCCACCAGGTCCCCATCAACACCAACATCTTGTTTTGTGCCATGCAGCCACTCACACTCCTCCCAAATGTCCCATCCCCCAGCAGGCCCTCTCTTCTTTTCTAGACCTATGGTGAGGAAGGGGCCCCATGCTTTTCCACAGCCATGCTAAGCAACCAAGGAATATCTTGGTGATTTCCAAGGGGATCTACACTTAGATTTGACCTGAACAACTCCATTCATTATGTTACAGTCATCCTCCTAATCGCTATGCTGTAGAGATTACTGTAACGTGACCGCAAAGTCTGTGAAGAAAAGGACAGAGAAGAAGGGAAAGGAAAAACCATGAAGTCCTTTGGCAACCACACAAAGGACATCCTTTCTGCCAGAACCAAGAACAAGGGTGTGATTTGTGATGAAAACAAACCTCACCCTCATAAGGAAGTTGTTGGACAGGAAAAGTGATTTTCAGTAGCTTTAGGAATGAAGTTGGGGAATTTAAAATTTATTTTCTAGGGGTGGAAGGTGAGGAGGAATGAGGTAATAGGGTGCTTAGTCCACTTCAGCCAGGAACTTGATAACTTTGTAACCTTGAGAACCTTTGTAACCTTTGCAAACAAGTGTGCCACCATCAAATCAACCACCAGTCTGGAGGAGACAAGGCTCCATGGAGACCTTCTAGCAGCCTTCCAGTATCTGAAGGGGGCCTACAAAAAATCTGGAGAGGAAGAGCCCAGAAGGCCAACTGCATCCTGGGCTGCATCAAAAGAAGTGTGACCAGCAGGGCGAGGGAGGGGATTCTGCTCCTCTACTCCACTCTCGTGAGACCCCACCTGGAGTACTGCATCCAGCTCTGGAGTCCCCAACATAAGAAGGACATGGACCTGCTGGAACGTATCCAAAGGAGAGCCACAAGGATGATCCGAGGGGTGGAGCACCTCTCCTATGAGGAGAGGCTGAAAGAGTTGGGGCTGTTCAGCCTGGAGAAGAGAAGGCTCCAGGGAGACCTTATAGCGGCCTTCCAGTCCCTAAAGGGGGCCTACAGGAGAGCTGGGGAAGGACTTTTTACTAGGGCATGTAGTGACAGGACAAGGGGAAATGGCTTCAAACTGGAAGAGGGCAGGTTTAGATTGAACATTAGGAAGAAGTTTTTCACTTTGAGGGTGGTGAGGCACTGGCACAGGTTGCCCCGAGAGGTTGTTGAGGCCCCATCCCTGGAGGTGTTCAAGGCCAGGCTGGACGTGGCCTTGGGCAACCTGGTCTAGTGGGAGGTGTCCCTGCCTATGGCAGGGGGGTTGGAACTCGATGATCTTCAAGGTCCTTTCCAGTCTAAACCATTCTATGATTCTATGCTATCAGTCTAACTTCATAACAATTATTTGTAATAAAGCCACTTGGATGACATTCATTTGTAATAAAGCCCTGTCCTATGCCTTCTGTACTCAGCCAGCTCCGGTTCACAGCATCCCCATTCCTGGAGGTATTTAAGGGTCATGTAGATAGAGTGCTTAGGGACATGGTTTAGTGGTGGGCTTGTCAGTGTTAGGTTAACGATTGGACTAGATGATCTTACACGTCTTTTCCAGTCTAGGAGATTCTGTGATCCCATGATTCTGTGATCTTCCTGGGTTCTTTGTCTTAAGATGCTCTGGCAGATCTTTAGTGTTATTTTGGTCTCCTCAATCCCATCTATCGCAGGAGAACTTGTCCACCCCTCAGGACAAACTCAGAGGGAGGCACTGAAGCAGCATCAGCAACCGAACGCGTTTGTGTGTCCTCAAGGCAAAGCTAGCCAGGCTCCATCCTGACCAAATTCACTCCTTTAGAGGAAAGGTAATCCTCCAGTTCTCAAGTTAGTCCTTCCGGGCTTGCGTGTTGCACATTTACATGGTAGGTTTGAGCAAAAATCATAAATCAAAGCTAAAAAACATGCCGTGGTCACCCATGGATCTATATTCTATATTTTCATGCAAGAAGAGGAGGCTGCACAGTGCTCGCTAACGGCTATTGCAGCCAACCGTCGATTGATGCAGTTGAAAAAAAAAAAAAAGCATTTCTGAGCACCCAAATCCTCCTCAGGACGCTTTTTCAATATTAAGAAATACTAGAAAGTGGGAGCTCACGACAGTGCTTTGTTGGTGCCTCGCGTCACCGCAGTCCAAAGGCGGCGGCAGGGAGAACAGAGCAGTAAAAGTCCGGAGAGGAAAACAAATATCCCTATTTCTGGGAACACTGCAGCTACAAAACTTTGTTCTCACTAAACTTGTGCTACTTCCTACTTCTTGTGGTTTGTTCTCATGCTGTTTTTAACCTCTTCTCAAACCAATATAGTATTTCTATTTCACGTCCAAAACAAACCAAGGAAAAAACAGAAAACACAGCGCATACGAAAAACAATTCAACAGAAACCTTTTCATTCCCAAAAGGATTTAAGCCACAATTTAGGTCAATTCTTTTCTTTTCTTTTCTTTTTTGGTTCCGCCCCCCCACCCCCTAATGAGTTCACATGTTCCTATTTTAACTTATTACAAAAAGCAGCACCGCAGTGCCTCTAAATAAAGGGTAGGTTCTATTTTCCAATTAAATAACAAAACTTGGTTTGGGGAAAAAGAAACAACCCAAGAGATAAATTTCTTTTTGGACAGGCTGCTTTAAAGGTGGTTTTTCTTACCTCATTGCTACATCCTCATATTAAGAAAAATGGCCAGATGGGATGAGAGAGAGATGTGTCCCACGTGCTTTGAGAACATGCAAAACCAAAGTAATAGAGTATTTTTTCAGAGCTATTGAAGCAGCATTTCTTTATCGTGACCCTTTACATCGGATTTTCACTTCGACCACAGTGGGACGCTGTACCATGAGCACTCCAAGGACCCTTCATGCTCAGTCCTTGATAGGTTGGGATGTCTCCTAAGGATGCTTTAATTCCCGAGTGCAGACTGCTTGAAGGAGACTGCAGAGTTTACAATGCATCAGAAAAGAGATGGCAATCTAGGACAGATCTTCCTACCATCGTGGACTATTGAGATAACTTCTTATCATGAGGTTCAACAAGGCCAAGTGCAGGGTCCTGCATGTGGGACAGGGCAATCCCAAGCACAAATATAGGCTGGGAGGAGAATGGATGGAGAACAGCCCTGAAGAGAAGGACTTAGTGGTGTTGGTGGGTGAGAAGCTCACCATGAACCAGCAACGTGCACTGGCAGCCCAGCGAGCCCCCGGCATCCCGGGCTGCATCCCCAGCAGCGTGGCCAGCAGGGCAAGGGGGGGATTGTGCCCCTCTTCTGCGCTCTGCTCTGGGGAGACCCCCCTGCAGTGCTGCCTCCAGCTCGGGGGCCTCAGCACAGGAGAGACATGGACCTGGTGGAGCGGGGCCAGAGGAGGCCCTGGAGCTGCTGCGAGGGCTGGAGCCCCTCTGCTGGGAGGAGAGGCTGGGAGAGTTGGGGGTGTTCAGCCTGGAGAAGAGAAGGCTCCGGGGAGACCTTAGAGCCCCTTCCAGTGCCTAAAGGGACTCCAGGAGAGCTGGGGAGGGACTCTTGGTCAGGGAGGGGAGCGATGGGACACGGGGTAACGGTTTTAAACTGAAAGAGGGGAGATTTAGATTAGATATTAGGAAGAAATTGTTGCCTGCGAGGGTGGTGAGCCCCTGGCGCAGGTTGCCCAGAGAAGCTGTGGCTGCTCCATCCCTGGAGGTGTTCAAGGCCAGGTTGGATGGGGCTTGGAGCAACGTGGTCTGGTGGGAGGTGTCCCTGCCCAGGGCAGGGGGGTTGGAACTGGATGATCTTCAAGGTTTTCCAACCTAAACCATTCTATGATTCTATTATTCAAATAACCATTGAATAGCATCTAAATTTTGATCTAAAAGCAACACAACCAAATGAACGTGAACCGGCCCCCTTCCCAGCTGCAGCAGTAAGGCACATCCGCTCTTCACTGCGATGATGGATGGAAATAACTTGCATTTTTTCCTTCCTGTGACCACCCTTCTCAGCAGATGGTAACAGGATAAGGGCTGAAAATTGACGAAAGGAGAAAAGTTCCCAAAGGTGTAAGTACAGACGGATAAGCATCTTCTTCAACCACCTGCCAGGACAAGGAGAAAAGCAATCACAACAGAAAAAAAAAATAATCATCTCACTTTTGGCTCAGCATCAGTATTACTTTACGCAGTCCCTGTGCCCAAAAAGGCACTCCTCCTCCCTCACAGTACCCCAAAGTAGCTGTTTATACTGCAGGCTCTGCTTTTACTGCTTATTTCAAAACAAACCTTTGCCATTTCCTGACCAGAAAAGTTGCGCTTTTAATTCTGTGCTAGAGACTTTGAAAGTCAAGATACTGCTGCTTCCCACTATAAATAGCCCAGGCTCGCTATGACATCTCACTGTGGCATTTAGTTCAAACAAAGAAAAAAAAAATCTTGACAGGAAACAAATAAACAAAAAAAAAGAAGCAGCAAAGAATAAAATAAATTAAAACCCATAAGATAATGTGTTCTTGTTTCTCAGGGAGAAATTCATTTCTGGATAAATCCATAACCTTGAACGAAGTCCTTTGGGACACGTAGACACCCCACAGAAAGCGCCTGATCCTGACTCCGGAGGAGGCAGCATCTTCTCCATGTGGTACACAACAGGAAAATCTTATTCCAGCCTCTCTGGGTATAATTTCAAACCATTTCCTGGTATTATTTTCACGCTCCCAAAAGCCCATGGCTATCATCCCTCCAAGCTGCCTCGACAATAGTCATAACTGCATTTATTTCCCAGAGCCCCGAAAACAGCGAATTTCACGTTGCTTGCTGTTGAAATCGCCCCACCAGCGGGGACTGGTGGCAGAAGCCGAACATCCCAAGACAAGTGTCATGCCTTGGGCCAGGTTACTGAAAACTTACAGCAGAAATGATTTCTCAAAGTATTTTATATCATTGGTTTTGCAACCATTCAGGTTTCTGGGCAATAAGGCTGAAAGGGGATGTTCTCCATGTGTATAAATACCTGATGGGGGCGTGAAGAAGATGGAACCAGACT